>OZ018327.1:34955781-35280781 GCA_963969495.1 Ceratothoa steindachneri
ACCTTCGCGGTAACAACACGAATGGTTTAACCTGGTAGCTAAACCAGCCAGCTAGTACCGAATAAGGAGAAAGTTGCCGCTGAACGTGGCATACACGTTAGGGGTGGGTCTCGAGCCCACCCCCTCCGTTTCCTTATCCCACACTCCAATTTGACGGCCACCCCAGGTTGGCCAGCTGTTTTGGGATATATTCTATGTAGTCAAACAATTCCCTCGTAAAGACTACGCCTTTAACGAAGTTTATGGTAGGGTGTGGCTTCACTTGCATACCCAAGCCATCAAGCGCCCGAAGAGCCCACAATAAGGCTGTTCTTTGGATAACTTGTCCAATCAGTAGAGCGGATAACAAAGAAAAGTTAGAAGCTAGCGGGCTCGAAGACTGGTAGCCTCGCTGATGGAGGTCGATGTCATCGAGGCTCCAATCATCATCTGCTTGTTGAAGGAGTTATGATTTTTCCTCCTCATCCTCCTATGGGGCCCTGGGCTTGACCTGGTCACTTGCCGAATCTGCAAGAGATCTGTCCGTATTCTTTTTATTTGTCCCTTTTACATTCTTTGTGGAGGAGAGCAGGGTATACTCTATCTTCTCTCCTGCATTGGCCTGGGCCTTCTGCTAAATAGTGAAGGACTCGACCGCCTGTGGAGAACCACGTATTCCCTTAAAGTCCTCGCGGGCTCGTGGCTCTTTAAGAGGATCTTGTCCTGAAGTGTAGTTATAAGGTCAATAATCTTTACCGGCGAGCCTCTCTCCTTCCCCTGGGGAGACTCTGACGTCTGCAGTAGGGAAACATTGGGGCCCCTGCTCACCTCGGGAGAGAACTACTTTCGGCCACTCTCAAGTCGTTTGTGTCTCAGACCGTAGACTTCATTGCCAAGTCACCCTCTTTGGGGCCACATGTCTGTGGGATCGGCACACGGGCCACCAACGGGAAATTTGGGAAACCGGTGCCTGGCCCTAAGGTCACAGATTGCGGGTCGAAGAATGTGGCCATAGCTGAATGAGCGTTGCCAGCCATGATCTACTCTGGAGTTCCGCAAATGAACCCTGGTGCTGAGAGCGGCAGGCTCTCCCCCAGTGGTGCTTATGTCAATTCGTTGGTTCCTGAGAAACGAGAAAGCGACTCATTCAATGGGGTAAAGTGGCAGCCCCTCTAACCGGCTATTTATGAGAGAGGGAAATTACCTCTCTTTCACTATGGAGTGGCCTATTTACCAGTTAGGGGTGGTAGGACGGTTCTCTCTACATCCCTCAGAGGTACTTCCTCTTTCATTCCGGCACCAAGGAAGGCGATGTCAGTCTTCTGCTGAGCACATTATGTTCTTTCCTTCACTTGCAGCCATGAAAGAATTTGAAATGGAAAAAAGACGCATGAACCTTCACAACCCAAACAACTTCCTCCTTGCACTTTATGTCATAAAGGATAGTGCCAACGAAGCCACCTCATATGTGCACTGGAACTAGAGAAGAAAGTCAAAGGTCTGGTACACTCACTATATCGTACCTCCACTAGTCATCGGAATTCAACTTGAGAGGTGTAGAGTATGGTAGGTAATAAGGAAGAATAGGGATAGGCGGGCGAACTAAGAAGTAGGGCGAGTGACTTTTTTACAACCTCATATCCTTGTGTCATAATTTGATGAACTTTAATTAACGATTATATAAAATCTTACTTTCAAGGTGATTTAATAAAAATCCTCATGCACAAAATGATTTTAAAAATTTTATTGTCAACTTTTTTGTCCAGTTTTTGAAGTCACTGACAGCATATACAGGATTGAACACAAGCTTATGAGTCACATATATAACATTATATAGGGTCATCAAACACACAAGGAAGTAAATTAGTTACAATAATGTCATTGGACAGGATGAATCTCAGTGATAGGTTGTCCTTGTTGCGGCAGGACCCATGCAAGTCTTGCATAACTTTGACCGCACGCTCACAGCACTGGTTGCTTCGGGCAATATTGATTGGAGATTCATTTGTTTTTCAGTGAGTTTTCAAGCATTTGAAACCTGTTGAGTATTCATTCAGAGCTGCAGATAGTTCATAAAAATCTTCAGCGCGGAACAAGTGGGTGCTGAACCAATGGTCACCCATGAGTAAGAAATGAATGAAAAGATTTTACGCAGCCTGCTCCGGGTGTCAGGCATCAGAATGAACGCAAGAAGGGCGCGAATGGCACGAGAGTTACAACGTGCATTGTTGATGTTTGGGATCTTTGAAACTTTACAAAAGGGACCTCATTCATCTTAATGAAGTGACGGAAGGTTTCCTTAATCTCAGTTTCACTGTTGCTGAAGGCTGCTTTAAATTTATCATAATTGCTCATCAAATCCTGCACAAAGAAGTACTCTATGTTTGGTTATTTAGTCGACCCATGGAGCTCATCGTCCATGACAACGCGAAGAATCCGATCCAGGACATAGTGCTGGCAACTGCTGAACTTGGGTTTGGGGTGACCTTTATCGTCGAACATTTGCTGCATTTGAACAACAACGCCTGTCTTTTTGCCGGTATTCACGCTTGTTGTGTCGGCGACAAGCATAACAATTGATCCCCACAGGTTGAAATCCTTTAACACACCCTGAAGCCCTTTTGCAATTGTTACAACTTTCCCATCCTTCAATTTGAGCGCAGCCAACTTTATTTCTTTCGCTTCATTCTTGAGGACCACGACCTGATATTCAAAGTCCTCAATGCGTTTGCCGTCAAAGTGTAAGCTCCACTTTTCCAGATGAAGCGTGCTCACCAAGTGCTTCTTCACCTGAGCAGCTCTTGTCTAGATAGCCTTGTGGATTGCTGACTGACATGGGGTTAGGATTTCAATACCCTCACCCGAAAGCTGGCGACATACCTTTGCTGCTCTGTGGGACGAAAGCTTCGAGCTTGTAGCAAGGAGTCTTGCTAAGCCTGTTGGGTTATGCTTCTTTTTCCTCGTTGATGCTGCATTCTCATCCTCCCAAGAACTGTCTTCGCTGTTATTGGATGAGTCCGTGCTAGTTTCGGAACAATCAGGTGGTGCTGAGCTGAAAAGTGGGGCACAGTCGCTTCCATTGCCTTCTTTCGCTTGGATGGGTGGATGGTCTTGGCATTAGCAGGTTTACCAGTGGAATAACCAACCTGGCCTTTGGTCAAAATTTGCTGTTT
The DNA here is from genome assembly GCA_963969495.1 of Ceratothoa steindachneri. Taxonomy (NCBI): domain Eukaryota; kingdom Metazoa; phylum Arthropoda; class Malacostraca; order Isopoda; family Cymothoidae; genus Ceratothoa; species Ceratothoa steindachneri. The sequence continues at coordinate 34,958,934 of OZ018327.1, forward strand.
ATAGAGGTTCTCATCTTCTTTGCACAACCGTTTAACTTTCACCTTGGTCACGCCAAACAGTTCATTCAAAGAATTATTGTCTTGTTTCTTTCTGCCTTACTCAGTCTTTCATAAAATTTTCTAGTTTTGCACAAATGGCTTGATCAGATACATGCGGGAAGTTCAATGTTTTGCTCCATAGGGCTTTTAGCTCCACAGCAATTAGGCCGATCCTCTCCCTCCGTTCTTTGGCGGTGGATTCAAGAAACTTGAAGCGTCCAACGACGTGGATTTTCAGGGGCATGCGACTCCGTTCACTTAAGGGTGCTTCATAAACTGCCACGTTGTCTCTTCTTGATGGTGCTTGAAACTGGACTAAGTTATTTGTCCAGGTTTTCTTGTTCTTCTCCGTGTTCAAAAAGCTCTTCTTGAACGACATGTTTTGTACTCAGCAACTGAAATAGAAATTAAACCTAAATATTAAATAGGTAACAAATTAAAGAAACTGTTATTGAGCTTTTATATATTTTATTAAAAAAACAAGCAAATTACAATTATAAAAAATAAGCGAGAAGGCAGACACTAATAAAATATTATATGCTATTATATTATATAATTAGTGAGAGAGTCAAATGTAGCTTACCAAATAATGCCAGGATCTCTTTGCAATAAACGCTGGAGAATACACAACAATTATAATAAGGCAATAATAATATCATCGCCCAAGCGATGACGTGATGATTTTCTGGAAAATTCTATACAATTCTATGGTACATAAATTATTGCACAAGTCTGTTTGATGACTTATATATTTAATATAAATATTTTTAACACATATAAAATGCTAAAATGGCCTATATTACATTTCAAAGTAGTTTGTGCGTGACCTTTTTCAATATTTTAATGGAATAAAAGTAATTTTTGTGATTAATAGGCAAAAGTTCATTCATTCGTGCTACAGGAAATAATTTTTTATAAAAAAAGTAAAAAAGTCATCACCCTAGTGGGCACACACCTATTACATATTTAGGAAAAAGTTTTAATTAGAGAAGTCAGTTAGTTTCCTCGAATCCAGGGCACAGGGCCAGATCCAAGGATCACCGAGGTGATGTTTCGAGCAGTGACTGCCGAGCAAAAGAGATTTGAATCAAAAATGATTGCCTCGATGGCCTTCAATGCCGTCCCAGCTGCTTGAGCGTCCGTAAAGCGAAGGGGCAAGTCGAAAGAAAAACAAAATGGTTCTCGAACGGTGGTGTGTGAATTCATCTACATTTAAGACACCAATCTCTATCTCTTCGATGAATTCCGCAAAAATCCTAACACCTAAGACTGACCCTAAGTAAAGGCACCCACTCCAGAGGGAGGGGTTGCTTTTGGTTCGGGTATCCCATTAAGCGAAAATGGTTTTGGCACCCGTGCTATGAGGCAGCCGAAGTCCTTTCCATCAAAGTCGTCTAACGGCACAATATATGTAGTCGACAGAGAAATCATGTCCAGCTACACAGCTACCGCCAGTAAGGAAGTATTTAATGGCGGAGCCAGAGCGCAAATATCTCTTCAGGTCTATAATGCGCATGCGCCTGTTCGGTCCCCATTAGGGGTAGGGAATCACGAGTGAGTGGGCAGAGGGAAGCACCAAATATGGTCTCATGAAGACAGACAGCAAATTGGGAAAGGAAAGAGACGATCCTCCGTGTCTCCTTACAATTAGCCAGGTGTCGATGGCAATTCCATTACAGGAAATTGTCTGGCTTCCGGTGGTTTGGGGAGTAGAGGTTTCCTTATCCTTTGAAGAGGCCTGACTTTCGGAAGCAGCCCTTCAAGCAGTGGCGGCTCGTAGCTACAATTAGTGGGGGTGCTACATCAGAAATTTGTAAGCATTGTTGTAATTATGTGTAAAAGGAAATAAACATCTAAAAAGATTTTTTTAAATAAACTTGATAAAATCCCAAACAGAACAAAATCAAACATTTTTTTACTTATCAGTGTTGAAAAACAGCAATCTGCCTCTGATGTAGTCATGGGAATTGTAAAGAGGATTTTTATCAGTTTCGTAATTTCACCAAGAACCAGAGATAAGCGTTGCGGCAACGAGTTGTGACTTTGCCGCACTATGAATTTCGAAGTCGCAAACGTTTTGAAAAAGTCGGACTAGGCAAAGTCGCACTGCCAATTTTCCGCGACTTTTGAACAAGAACAAAGACGACTTTATTGAAAGAAATTGCCGCGGCTGTTTTATATGTTTTTCTGCCTTATAAAAGCATGTTTCTGTTATCGCGCTAAAGTTTACTTTGTAATTTAGCGGAGTCGCACCGGAAGAAAAGTTGCAAGTCGCACTGTGGGGTGGGGACAAAAAAAGAATCGCAAAGTCGCAGTCTCACCTGAAAAATTAAAGTCGCGCCCAATTATGATAAGAACATCATCTAGATGATTTTCTAAGATGAATTTCAGCAGCTCAATTAATTTCTAAATTATTTAATTAATTAATTTATAAAAGAACCGAAAAAATATGAATTAAATTCTACACTTTATCACATTCAAGAATATAAACACGTTTTTAAGCACAACACACTTGAAGTAAAAAAAAAAACTACCTTCTACCAGCACACCAGGTTCGGCACTACTTGAGCCACATAGCTCATATTAGTGCAGCTTCCTATCTCGGACATGTGGGCATGCGCATAACAGCCAAACACTGCGTTGCTGGTAATATGAAGCACAAAGATTGTATTTTTTCATAAACTAGGAAATGGCTACTGGCGTTAAGCTTAAGGATTATATAATGTACAAGTATAAAAAAAAAGAATTAAAAAAAAAGACATTATATTGAATGTTATCGATAATATCGAGTGTAAATAGGAAGTGCTGCAGTTTCGCAGTACCTATACATGAGCCTCCACTGCCTTCAAGCCTCAGGTAGGGGTGTAAGAGCCAAACCTCCCTTGTTGCTACCCTCCTTTAGTGGGTAGACTTCGAAGAACATAATTGTAATCATACCGCCAACGAGGTTTAGCCTGCTCCAATTCTAACGACTGATAAGGTGCACGGTCGCCGGGTGGAGAAAGGAATGAGGGCTGGGGGCATCAGTTTTGACAGTAACCAGTCGTACCAGCTATGCGCCCGGAGATTGCTGAACCCGAAGGGTTACACATGGAAGCAGGACCTCCCTCGTTTGTCGGCCTGGAAGGGCCAGGAGCAAAGAAGACCCTTTCCAATCATAAAGAACAGCATACTACTGCCTTCTTACTCTCAATACAAACTTCGGTCTAAGGCTTGAACGTCCAGCACCACTTTTTCGAAAAGATACTCACCCCATTGTCTAAGAGGAAGCATGGTGCCATTCGACATAATTCACACACCTGGCAGTGTGTGTCTGCATGTATACCATGGCAGTAAGTTACTCATTTTTTTCTCGTATGGTGAAGCTGTGGTAAAACATCCGCGATAACGACACGAATGCATGCCTTTACACGGTAGCAATACCAGCCTAACTCGTATCAATTGAACAAGCCTCCCTCTGGAAAATGTGACGAAGATCGTACGGATGGGTCTCGAGACCCGTCCCGGTTTCCTTACCACACGTTCAACTTTAACCTCCCACTAGCGACAAGCCCTGAGCAGGATAGACCACGTTTACTAAAACGCTGTTGTCCATTAAACAGGAGACCTTCGGCACTCAATTGATAACCCTAGTTAAGGCCTGACGCAGATGTATCATGTGTCCGTCAGACAACCTTGCTCTATCATTTGAACGGATTACTAGAAACCGTTTAAAGCCGGCGGGCTTAAAGACGCTGCTTAGACTTCACCTGAGGATCCCCGACGACTTCGAGGTTCCACCCAGCTTTTGGTTCATCTTTTTAGATGCTGGGGAAAGAGGTTGATCCCCACATTATGTGCCTCTGTCGAAACGAAGACGCTGTCGTATTCAAAACTCACACTACGGAAAGGCTAGTTTGTTTTCTTCTTTAGGGGTAACCTACGGTCTGTGGATGGGCTCTACTCAGGAAGGGAAGGGGGGGGGCTGGGATCGTAGTTAGTTAGCACATAATCTTGATTCCCCACCCGGGAATGGCTCCTGAAGCGAGGCTGACTCAGTGAAATTGTCTGGGTTCAAGCTCACTTCGGAGGTTCTTTTGATTATCCCTACCACCCGAGAACCCCACTGGAATCTCTCTCACTGCTTGGCATTGAGTGAGGGTCATATAGACCGGCACGTCTCTCAGGGCACCCATGTCAGAGTATCATCAGGTCTAAAAGGGAAAACACGAGGCTGGCACGCAAGTACGTCACGATACAAGGATCGAAGTGTGGTCCGCTGATCATGACCTTCCCCCTCCACCCTCTCATAGGTTCAGCACTCCCATTAGTAGCGAGTGCGCCTTCTGCATAGTTTTAGTCGTCTTGAGTCGCCCCTGAAAAAAGCATAGCGGGTGTCACCTACACTCTGGAAAGGGTTTATCCTGAAAATCTACGGCCAAAATCGAAATTTGGAAAGCACATCACCGACGATGAAAAGTGGGGTTGGGTGAGTTGCGTTTCACGTCGTCTCTTCAGCTTACCCTACCTTAGATTTTCGGACCTTTCAAGGGGTATATCCCTGGTTGTTACACCGGATCTTCGACTTTATCCGGTTCCTGGGATCGATCGTGTAGTCTCGCCACCCTACTCAAACGCTGACGGAACGTGCCCTTCGGACAACTTTGTTCCATTGCTTGCACGGAAAAAGAATCGTTTGAAGTCTGCGAGCTAGAATAAACCCGGCAGCATCTCAATTACTCCCCACCGTGGTCTTAGAGGCTTCACTAGTTTTGTTTAGCTTCGAAGGATGGAGGGGGGTACCCCTTGTGAGTGCCTAGAAGTCAGGACGAATCGGCTTCAGCACTATCCTGCTTAGGGACAACGAAAGACCTGGCTACACCCAGAAGAGGGAGACCTTTTGCTTTTTTTTTTTCTCCTATGATGAAATTCTCTCTTTTCTGCTCGGGTGAGGGACTGGGCATATGGGGTTTCAACCATAGGCCGCAGCAGAGAAAGCGGGGGTGGGGGGTGGAGCGACCCACATTAGAAAGGGTGTCGTTTGGGATACGTAAGAGAGGAAACCACTAACTGTAAGATGGGAGGTACCCGTGTGGAAGCACAGGCGAACCACTTTTACCTTTAGGCAGACAGCCGCTTGGAAGTGGTTCGCAAGATGTTAAAAAGGAAGCCTATTTACAGTTAAGGGGTGTAGGGCGCCTTCCGACAATATGGAGGGGGAGGATGAGGTTTACTATGTCGCTAAGATTTTTGGACTTTCCAAAGGTAAGCTTCTGAGTGCTTTAATGATGACGTTCGCACCATACTCACGGTCAACGCAACAGGAAGTTACCAAGCCGAAAATGGTTCCCCAAAGGCTGCACCCTACCCCACATGAGCCTTTCTGTTGGCCTGTCAGCCTACGCTCCTTAGGCACCCAAGAATAGCCACAGTAGGAAGGTCAGTCTATAGTAATCAGGTGTGTTATTAGGGCACAAGTCGCGCTTATCTTATTAATAACGAATCAACGCCCAGCGGCGCTCAAGCTTGGCCTTTTGCAACCTGTGGATTTTAAAGGGCGTCGTTTCTAAAAGTTCCAAAGCCTCTTTTGACACGGGATAAGGTAGATGGTCAGGTTGTTCATACTAGGCAGTGTCATAAAAAGTTCGAACTTTTAGAGGGGCAAATGAACATCCTTCAAATGCAAGCTGTGCCATGCTAGAGCCGAGAGGGCATACCGTTCCTAAACGCCCACCCCATTTGGCTGGATGGGCGCTGTTTAGGATTACAAGAAAGCCTTATCAGTAGTGTTTAATGGTTGGATATAGTCCCAATTAGGAGACTTCAGTGTCTGCCATACGCCATGGATACCAGTGGTTCGGTCAACAGGTCTAAATTGGGGGTAAAAGACCCATCATTTTTTTCATGTCCAAAATGATATTGAAAAATATTAAGTACAAAAAGTTATTCTAGATTGTTTTAAGCTCTGTCATGTAGCAATTACCCGTGGGGGGGGGGGACTCAATTGCAGCCTGGAGCACTTTCTGGCCATTAGCAATAATAATCATGTTGCTTTTTTGTTAGTTATTTAATATTTATTAAACAGGATATATGGGGTTCGTGCGACCCCAACTCCCGTCACGAAGGTGTGGGGTCAGATTTCGCACTTTAGAGTTAGTAGGCCTCATTGAGGCGAACTTATTCTCGGCAGGTTATAACGTGCCCTAGTAAAGTTGGAGTTGCTATAGCGGGCTGTCAGCCTTTTCACCATATCGATTTTCTATTTACATATTTTTCAACTAGATATGACCTCGTTGGTCATTGATGCTTCCTTTTTAATTTTCTTTCGGATTCTCACAATTTCCATATTTATAAAAATCCGTAACCAGGATACAGTTGACATCTGGAGAATTGTGTCGCTTCCCAATCCTACGTAATGTAAAACAACATAAGTTTCAAATTTTGTTATAATCGGCCAAATAGTTATGATGTTATTGCCCCCCAAAAATAATTCCCTCGCTAACCTTGGCAATTATACCATTCGAAAGAGAATGTAGAAAAATGATTTCAAATTTCGTTAGAATCGGCTGAATAGTTACGATTTTTTTTTTTTAATTTTAACAGCCTATCTGACGACTGCACACTTGGGCATAAGTCGCCGGAATCACGACTTTAAAATAAGAACATGAAAACAACAATAAAAAGGGAAAATGGCAACAATTAGGAAGCAAGCTGCGGCGTCGGTGGGACGTCCCCCTGTTCCCGGCCCAGGAGCGTGCCACCTACAAAGAAAACAACAATAACAAAAAAACAAAACCTAGTTGAATAAAGGGGAGAAGGCCGGCCTCCTCCCCCGCCCCCCCCCCAAAAAGTTTATAAGACAACCAGTCAATGTGTACGAACCCGTCCCGAGTACAAGGGACAGGTGGTAGCGACCCCGCCCATCCCGGTACCTGGACAGGTAACGTGCGCGAAGATCACCCAGACTGGAACATTGAACAAGAATGTGCCGAACAGGCTGGGGGAGAACGCAGTCTTCACAGTAGGGCGGTGGCGAGCGCTCATCAAATGGCGATGCGTCACACGAGTGTGCCCGATTCGGAGACAACAGAAAGAGACCTGAAGCCGTCGCGGCATTGGGGGATAGGTCCATGGGAACAGTTGCGGCGTAATGGCACGCAACTTTAAGTTATCCTGGACCGTCTCCAATCTTCTTTGCCAAGCAATCCAAAGAGTTACCCTTATTCCTGCCATGTAGTCGGTGTGAGGAAGAGCGAAACGCTGGTCCGGTCACCGAGTCCTCGCGGACTATTTGGCGCCCTCATTCCCCGCAATTCCTACATGTCCAGGAACCCAGCAGAAAATAATCTCGACATCCGCCCGACTCATCAAAACCTTGGCGTCACGGATATCGCGAACCAGGGGATGCGAAGATTCCAATGCCCCGAGAGCACTCAGGGCGCTTTGTGAGTCGTTATAGATCACAATCCGGTCTCCCAACCGGGCACGTTGCGTAATCTCCCGTACCGAGTGGTGTATTGCCACCAGCTCGGCCGTAGAGACAGACGCAGCGCCTAGCAGAGCCCCGCTGATTTCAAACAGAGGAGATACAGCGTGGAAGCCGACCCCCTCTTGGGACTTGGAGCCATCCGTATACACTGGCACGGTTCCAGCGTGACACGAGGTGTGCTCTAAAAAGGTCGAACGAAATACTCCCGGCGCTGTACAAGCTTTGCGAGCAGAGGCGTGGTGACAAATAGCCAAATGTGGTACCCTCCCGAGTGGCGTCCAGGGCAGAACCAGGGGCGCCACCGGCCCGAGAGCTATACCTAGCTCTCGAAGGAGTTTCCTGGCCCTAAACCCAAAGGGCTTAGGGTTTGACTGGCGTCTCTCGGCGGTATAGGCACCGTTGAAATCAGCTGCGGATGCAGTGAGAGCTGTTGGCGACCGAGGGAGGCGCCGGGCTCGCGCGTACAGGCGAATAATGCACTGTACACTGAGTAGAGCGAGTGGCATCTCCCCAGCATCAGCATCGACTAGTAGGCTCTCAATGGAGGAAGTGCGGAAGGCACCGGTCGCCAGACGAATGCCGGTGTAGTGGATCGAGTCCACCTTCCGCAATAAACGCTCGGCTGCAGATGCATAAAACTCGCAACCGTAGTCGAGCTTCGAACGAACAAAGGATCGATAAAAAAGTAAGGCAGTAGCCCTATCAGCACCCCAAGCGCTGAACGTCACAGAACGGAAAATATCCATGGCGCGGGTACAAGAGACCCTAAGGCTGCGAATATGAGCCTCCCAAGTGAGGCGTCGGTCAAATACAAGACCAAGGAAACGGTGCGACTCAACCACTTCCAGGCGTACCCCATTAATAGTTACGATGTTATGGCAAAAAAGGCAAAAGCGGGACCGATGGACCGACCGACATACAGATGTACAGTGGGCGCAAAGGAAATGTTAACATTAAGAATTTTTGGCTAATTAAGCACAAAAGTACATTTCAAGTTTGTTTTATTGGGTCCTTTTACTTACATTTCTTTACATTTAGTACTTTGTCATGTTCCCACGGGTCTTCAACACCTCCTGGATCCTCTTGGGCATGGATGAGGCAAGATTCTCGAAGTAGGAGCCGTCCATTGCCACCCACAGCTTAATGAGTGTCTCCTTCAGGGTGTGGATCGAGGTGGGCCGGGAGTTAGCAACTTCATTTTTCATTTGGTTCCAGGCATTCTCTATGGGGTTTAAGTCGGGTGAGTTGCCCAGCCAGTCCAAAACTTCGATGTTCTGCTCATTAAGGAAGTCTTTGACAGCTCGTGTCTTGTGTGCATTGGCGCCATCGAGCATAAAAAAGTCGCAGGCATGGAGAGCGTAGAAATGGAGCAGATGTTCCTCCAAAATCTCAATGTAATTCTTTTCCTTCATGGTGACGTCCTTGGGGAGGAAATAGAGACCACCCCTGCCCTTCTCCCCACTGAAGCATCTCCAAACCATGACGCCATAGGGGCGCTTCACGGTGTAGCGGTGGTCATATTTGCTCACATCACTGGGCCATCGCACCACTTTCGAGCCACCCCTGACGAGCAGAAAACTGCTCTCGTCACTCCACATGACTTTCTTCCACTGCTCTGGTGTCCACTCTTTTTATTTCTTCTCGAAAGCTACCCGTTTTTTCTTCATACCCTGTCAACAGCGGTTTCTTGGCGGCACGGTGGCAGGGCAAACCCAGGTCTTTTTGTAGCCGGTGCTGGATCGTACGAATAGTGACGTTGTGGAGCAAGTCAGGATGTTTCCCCTTCAATTCAGACGCTGTTATCGAAGGGTCCTGCTTCACCTCTCGTATTTTTTTTTAATTAAGGGGCTATCTGGCGACTGCCGACTTAGGCATTAGTCGCCGTAAACAAACAGCCTAGTTCTAGGCTACTTTAAAAATTAAACAGGAAACAATAAAAAGAAATAACAATAACAATAAAGAAGCAATAACAAAAACAATAACAACATCCCTTTCCCCAGTGTAGGATACGATCTCTGCAGAGGTATTTCTCCCATACTGCATCAATATTGATGCAAAATCTGCTATATTTAAGTCGCACCTTAATTTCCTTTGAAAAAAAAACTTGAATATCTACCACTTTCCCACATGGGAAAGGTCAGGGCGCATCAGGGCCATTGTACATTGCACTTGTAAGACAAAAACTTTGAAAATGGGATAATATAGGTAAAATAAAATAAAGGGTTACATTTCATTTTTTTTCTCTCAATACATTTTAATCATTTTCCAACTTTGATGGATCAAATGATCTTGGCAACACAGGCGGCGACTCGAAATCTCGACCTCGCTTTTCTTTGACCCAAGATTCTTTCGAGTTTTGTATTTTATTTACTACCCCCCCCCCCCCACCTGCTTTACACCCGTCCGCGAAACAGACACGTCCTTCTCCCCATCCTAAAGTTTTCTTCTTACTGTTCCAAGTCTTCAACCTCGACCACTTTCCCACAAAATGTGGTCGGCGTGCAAAAACGCCACTAATCAATAGGCATGCCCCCCACCCCGACTATGTACAACCTCAAACTATCACAGCCCCCATTCCCTTTCAGCATTAAAAAAGCAGGCTAAAAAGTGGTCAACCACGCCTTCCATAATGGTAATCTCTATTAACCACGAAAAGGAGAGACCAAACTGACGAACAAGGGCACAAGCGCTAAGAAGAAAACTGACGGTCGGGAAGACAAAGCAAATATGCCGAACCATCGAAGGCATTTTCATTCAGTGGACAAGAAAGGGTAGACACACGAAGAACAAAACCCTAAGAATACTAAGGACAACAAAGATCAAAATCAAGGGATTGGAGGGTGTATTAGAAACCTTGTAAAGTTTGTACACAAAAGCACAGCCTCCAAAAGTACGACCTTCAACCCTGTTGGGGAAACAAAGAAAAAGAAACTGATATAAAACGGAATCAAGGATGAAAATGACTGATGGCAAAGCTAAACATTAGGTGCGAATTTCAGGGTCAAAATAGGGCCTGCCTACCAGGGTAAGTTGTACCAACAAATCGAGGGGGTAGGGGGCCCCTAATTCAGCGGAAAAATGATAACAAAATTGAAAAAAGAAAAATCGACCAGGAAAATACTAAAAAGGGACAGGAAAAAAAAATATCTGATGCTATGAGGCAATTGGCCAGATACACTTCTAAATAACAAAACTTCCCAATGGTCATCTGTGAAGTGTGATTTTGAAATTCTTAATTTCTAGATGCAAAAAAGGAGAATCACTATGAACATATAAAAATATACAACTCTACGACACTTTTCAACTTGAAGTCAACGTCATAGAATGAGCCTTCTCCCATGGGTAGAAACTGAGCAATTCGCGATACTCAAAAACGATACCTAAAACTTTTTAGTCAAATTGAAATTATTTTTAAGTTTGAACTCACAAATTTGAGTTTTGAATTGTGTTCTTGCAGACATGTTTTCCTAGGAACAAATTCGTCAGGAACGTGTTCCTTGAACCATGGCAAAATGGGGTGATCCAAGCTCTAAAAACTGCCGATTTCTACGTGTTGGAGGGCGTTCACTTACCCCATAAACGAGGTTCTCCAGTCCTCTCGTCTCTGAAAGATCAACAATCTCCATCGATGTAGCCAATCGAGAGATTTCCAACACTACAAAAACTCCAACTCTCTCGCAAATAGACAAAACAGCGAGGGAAATCCTTAAACCCTCAGGAAAACTCCAATTAAAAAAACAAAACAAACTATACATGGCCATAAATCAATCCCTGAATCGATTAAAATCGGACCGATGACGACCCATTTGGGGCGATAAGTCCACATTATGGGTGGTTGTCGATTGCGGAGGTAAAAATTCAAAGTTATCGAGGTCCCCGAGGTCCACTGAACCAGAATGTAGGTGCCTCTGTGAGCGCTGCCTGGCCGAATGCCGCGGGGATGAGTGCAGACTGCTGCCAGCTTGGAACGATGTCATCGGCGGGTATGTTCCTCCAGATGCTAGCGGAGCGACGTGGGCCTGAAAGAAGGATTTTAAAGTCATTAGTAAAACCCTGTCATCTATCCACGTTCACACACTAAAAAAAAGGGGGATTAAAAAAGGAAACAGGGGTGACCTCGTCACCCTTTCAACGAAAAAGGAGGTTGCTAGTACCAGAAATATGGACCTTGAAAGCATTTGGGGGGAAGGATAAAAAGAGGGAAATCTAATAAACGACGGTAAACATTACATTCAAAAGAACCTTTATAAAACCCCAATAAAATGAATTCCAATTCCAATAAAAGGGACAAATATGCGAGAGATCAAGAATCAGACGAGACAAATTCCTCTCTCACAAACTGACCTGCAGAGAAAATGTTGTGGCCGTGTGATCGAAATACGAGGCGAAGAGACATGAATTACGGGAATGTTAATTATAATTACACAATTAAAAAAGGACCAACCTTTGATTGCCTTTTGAGCAGAAAAACTAAACTGGAAAATACTGTAAAGAAAAAAACAAAACATGCCCAAACGCATGCATCAGAGATGGTGTACACTAGTAAAAAACATGCACGAGGTAAAAAACAAGAAGGGATTTAAGTACGACCATATCTTGAAGATTTTGCCGTCTTTTAAAATATTTTTAGTCGTGGCGGGTGCACGCGACTAAGTTATTATTTCGGTCAAATGGTAATCATTTTACTTTTCAACGAGGTTTTTTTTTGGCAATAATAACGTAACTATTCGGCCGATTGTAACGAAATTTGAAACACTTTTGTTTTAATTCTCTTTCGATTGATATAATTGCCAACGTCCTTCCAAGGTTAGCCAGGAAATTATTAAAAGAATAACTATGGGTCGGATAGCTCCACTGGTTGAAAGTTTTGAAGGTCGTAAGGTCATAAGTCAGAATAATTGAGACCACGCGACTTGGGTCTGTTGACTTAAGTCATCAATTAAGAGAATCAATTAGAGGAAAACTTCGCCTTTAAAGTGAATACAATTCCCGAATTTCTTTTTTCTCGTTTGGCAATAATAATAATAATTCACTTGCCTTTTTTCGCCCCTTCCCTTCTCTAATTTGAAGGGGACTATTAATGAGGCCGTATCACGCAAAAGGTTTTAAGTAGACATCTGCAGCAGTGAAGATAAAGTGAAAATGTGAAGATATATAACCGTAAACCGTCTTAAGGGAATTGAGCCTGGGGGCATACACAATCCTCCAAATGTCAGCTGCTGCAAGGTTACTTATGCTACACCTGACGTCTCTTAGCGTGTCCTCTAGCGACCGCAAACAAGGGCATAATCTAATACCCACCAAACAAGAAAAAAAAAAAGATCAGAACCGTAAGGAGACCCGCTCCCTAGCAGTTCAAACATGCAACCAAGACCCAAACTACTAAATACTATGGAGGAGGAATCCTCCAAAATCTATTATTCCATCAGGTGTGCACAAACCCGTACTCAGTCCAAGCTGCAGCAACCCTACTCGTCCCAGTACCGGGAGAGGTAAGGCGCGGGAAGATCCTCCACACTCCAGACCGGGACACGAAACGAAAATATGGAGGAAAGTCTGGGGGACAACACAAGCGTCAAAGTAAGGTTCTGGAGAACGCCCCATTGAATGGCGCTCCGTCCCGCAAATGGGCCCTCCTCGGAGGCGACAGAAAACAACCTGAAGCTGTCGAGGCATTCGGGAAGGGGGAGGGGGAGTAGAACTCTAAATTGTATATTCCCGTGAGCCGCCGTTTCCCATCTTTGCCATGTAGTTAGTGTGAAAGAGAGCGAAATGCTGGTCTGGTCGCACAGTCCTTGTGGATTATTTGGCACTCTCATTTCCCGTAATCCTTAAATGGCTAGGAACCCAGCAAAAGACAATCGTGACAGCCTGCCGGCTCGTCTGGAGGATGTCACGGATACTGCGAACAAGGGTGTGGGAGATCGCAATGCGCCAAGGGGACTCAGTGCGCTCTGTGAGTCGTTTCAAATCACAAGCACGCCTCCGAACCGTGTACGGTGCATAATGCGGAAGAGAATAAGGAAAGTAAAGTTAGGGGGTGGAGGTGGCAGTAGGAGAAAGGGGTGGCAAGAATTTAGTCATGGTAAAGACGACCTACCACCTCAACTCTCTTTGCGAAGATAGCACCCCTCCCTGATTCGGAAGGTGGATTATTTTTAACATGCCTACATTCTCCCCACCCTTTTCAACAAAGAGTGAAACAGCCCCCCGCCTCGGGATGAATGGACGAAGGCTAGTCGGCGACTAGCCTACAAAAATAACCGCCACCCAAAGAAAATAGGAGAGGTCCTTGTAAAAAAAACGGGGATCTTTGCTCATTATGGCGCAATTTCGTCTCAGCAAGATGGATGCACGGCCGGTTACTCGAGTGATTAGGCTGTTCATCTTTAGTATTACAATATCCTTTGGGTTTGTCTTTTGAAGCATAAGCATTGCTGTTACCCTTAAAAAAATGACAACTTAGGAACTTGCTAGAGAAAGAACGATGCCTGGAGGGTTTTACCAGGGCAGTGGGTTTTCGGAGGGATTTGTAGGGAAAGGTGCGAGTGTTTTATGGAGGCAGTTCCTGATAGATCGGCAGAAACATTATTATATAGAATTAATCCTTGCCAGAGAGGTGGTCTAAACATTTGCCTGTTAACCACAGCAGAGCTTTAAAGATCCAGAAAGAGGTGCCCAAACGAACCAAAGAGAGTCGCTTTGGGCCAAGGCGAAAATGGGGGATAAAAAAGAATGTGGAGCTGCTCGTTCTCTGATCCAATCCTATATGGGCAAGTTTTTATGGAGGCAACGAAATAAAGGAAAAGACTTAGTTGCTCAAATTTACAAAGACATTGTAAAGTTTTATCTATTAAATAATGTTTAGCTTTTATTTTTTTTTAACTCGCCTTAGCTTTTATTTTTTTAGTTTCCTCTGATTCGCCCCCCCCCCCCAAATACTTATAACATAGGAACGAGCCCCCATCCCTCGATTCCCAGTCATGAGAGGGGCAGTTCGGCCATCTGGCTTAGGAGACGAAATTGCGGCATAATATGAGAAAGTTCCCATATCTCGAAAGAATAAAACCGAGGTGGCCTCACTACTTTAAGACTGCCGGGAGCATTGAGGCCCGTAGGGCGTGACGCTCATATATGTGCCAGGTATAACAGTCTACATTGGGTAGACACGCATGTAATTTTCGTTCTTTAACCAATGGCTTTGTGTACGGAGTCCCTTAAGAAGAATTATTACCTTTTATCTATGCTCAATATTATGTATTTAAAAATGTATTAACTCTAGATATAATAAACACTAATCTTGCACATTACCACCTTTTACGCGTTCCTCTTTACCCTCCCCACAGTCGGTAATAACCAACTTTGAATAAGGGAAAAACAAAATATAGCAACAATAGGGAGAAAAATCGTTTAGATTACTCCCCCCCCCACCTTCCATTTCACTCTTGGACATTTTGAGCTAACAACGTACCCCTCCCTAAGTGACTATTTAACAAATCAGGGTATCCTATTATCGGAAATAACGTACCCCTCCCTAAGTGACTATTTAACAAATCAGGGTATCCTATTATCGGAAATAACGTACCCCTCCCTAAGTGACTATTTAACAAATCAGGGTATCCTATTATCGGAAATAACGTACCCCTCCCTAAGTGACTATTTAACAAATCAGGGTATCCTATTATCGGAAATAACGTACCCCTCCCTAAATGACTATTTAACAAATCAGGGTATCCTATTATCGGAAATAACGTACCCCTCCCTAAGTGACTATTTAACAAATCAGGGTATCCTATTATCGGAAATAACGTACCCCTCCCTAAATGACTATTTAACAAATCAGGGTATCCTATTATCGGAAATAACGTACCCCTCCCTAAGTGACTATTTAACAAATCAGGGTATCCTATTATCGGAAATAACGTACCCCTCCCTAAGTGACTATTTAACAAATCAGGGTATCCTATTATCGGAAATAACGTACCCCTCCCTAAATGACTATTTAACAAATCAGGGTATCCTATTATCGGAAATAACGTACCCCTCCCTAAGTGACTATTTAACAAATCAGGGTATCCTATTATCGGAAATAACGTACCCCTCCCTAAGTGACTATTTAACAAATCAGGGTATCCTATTATCGGAAATAACGTACCCCTCCCTAAGTGACTATTTAACAAATCAGGGTATCCTATTATCGGAAATAACGTACCCCTCCCTAAGTGACTATTTAACAAATCAGGGTATCCTATTATCGGAAATAACGTACCCCTCCCTAAATGACTATTTAACAAATCAGGGTATCCTATTATCGGAAATAACGTACCCCTCCCTAAGTGACTATTTAACAAATCAGGGTATCCTATTATCGGAAATAACGTACCCCTCCCTAAGTGACTATTTAACAAATCAGGGTATCCTATTATCGGAAATAACGTACCCCTCCCTAAGTGACTATTTAACAAATCAGGGTATCCTATTATCGGAAATAACGTACCCCTCCCTAAGTGACTATTTAACAAATCAAGGTATCCTATTATCGGAACTAAATAAGCAAAATTTGAGAGGAAAGAAGAGGTCAGAACTTGTTAAAGAGTTGCGATAGCCGAGCGCGTCTAGGTCTCGTCCTCATTTGCCGAAATAATTTGCATAGCGATTCTTATTTTTTTTCAAAGAATTTCGTTTCGTTTATTTTTAACACACCAATTAAATGGGAATTGGTTGTAGAACAAAATGGAAATTATATAATTGATTAAATTCACTTAAAAAGAAATATTTTTAATTACTAAAGCGTCACAAAGGTTCCCGAAAGAGTTGCAAATATTAGCCTTGCAAGGCTTCATCCTCATTAGGCGAGATAATTTACATAACTATTCTTATTTTTCAGAATTATGTTTCGTTCTTTTTATCGCACCAATTAAATGAGAAAAGGTTTCCGAACAAAATCGCAATTATATAATTAATTAAATTTACTTCAAAATTTATATTTTTAATTAACAAAGCGTCACTAAAGTTCCGAAAGACGGAATCTATGACCACTTAATTGCCACGCCCCTTTGCAAGTGCGTATGCGTTTATAGCGAAGTTTTTTCCTAGCCAAGCCAGAAGAACATACACAAAGTACCCAAACTTAAACCACAATAATAGTACAAAGTAACAATCAAGGCGCTGGGAACAACGATAAGGTACCAAACAAAAAACTACTACCGTACAAGTCACAGAACATCACGATACAGTTCGTACTCAAAACTAAGATGGAAGAAGTGAAAATACGTGAAAGATATATGAGGAGTCCAGAAACAGAGGGGCATCGACGCCACTTTTAAAGGTTTTGAGTTAAGCATGGATCCTGAAAAGCATAAGCCTCATCTACATGTTGAGAAAGGTTGGAAGCGAAATACGCCCTTATAGCAGCTACACAGAGGGTAGAACGGACCTTCAAATTTCTCGCGTCGCAGGCAAACCATCTCCGTATTCTGGGAGTCAGAGAGGCATCGGCGCCAGAGGCAGGCAGCCATTCAGCGTGCTACTCGCTGATACACACCCCCTCGCCCCACCAATGAGCGCCCATGAGTCATGGAAAGCGGAGCGAAGGAAGGCCAAACGAAAATCTGGGAAGGAATACGTCGCCACAACAGGTGCTACTGTTGCTGGGAAACACGTGGGTCGATGAAATAGTTAGTATTATGCTATTTCTGATGATAATAACATAAAAGGGAAAATGCAAAACTTTGAACGTGTTTTTCTCAAAAGTTATACATTGGCGTGGATACTCATCTGTTTATGGACGCCTCATATATGACCGCAGATCCCCCTGGGAGCAGCAGATGTCAGCTGCAGCACAGTTGTAAATGCTACACTTAAGACCACACTACTCGGGGACCGGGAACAGTGAAAATAGTGCAAATATGTGCAAGAAATACGAACACGGATCTTCCTCAGGGCACGCAATACCCAATATCAGTTGCAATACAGTTGTTTCCCCATGCTACACTATCCCCTCCTTCCCTTGAGGCTGGGGGTGAGGGGATAAGAGAACGAAGAAAGACAGGAAGAGAGAGAGAGAATGAGACCTACAGGAAGAACTGTACCTGCGGACTATACAGGTAGTGAATGGCGAGCGAGGTCTTAGAGGGGTCATCAACCTGCAGAGGAGCGACAGTTAGTACGTGCAACCACACACAACCACCACCTCCCCTCCACTTCCTTCTTCCCCCCTAATGCAGTTGCCAGATTGTGGAATTGAAAAAAAAAAGCCCTCCATTCTCACCCAGAGAAGTGGGGGAGGGGGCCCAAGTTACTTATTCTTAGAAGATTCGTCCCCCTTCAGCCCCTTCATGGCGATAGGGTGCATAAGGATCATAAACGGAGGGGCGGGGGGGTGTCGAACCCTGGAATCAATGAGGATTCCTCATCCAGTCAACCACGGAACTCTAAGACAACCAAAACAAAGAAAAGGAAAATACAAAAAGAGAAAGGGGAAACAGAATAAAATGAAAAGTGGAAAGCAAAATATAAAAATAGGGAAAAATGAAAGCATGAAAAAAAATTCTAAAAAGGAAAATGGGGGAAAAAGAGAAAGGGAAAACAAAAAAAAGTAAAAGAATGTTGCAAAGATGAAAAAAATGACAAGGTAAAAGTGGAAAACGGGGCAAGGACACAAAAAGGTAAAAAGAAAAAGAAAAAAGAGAAATGGAAACGGGATAAAAGAACATGGAAACAAACGAGAAAAGGAAAAATGTTTGGAAAGAAGAGAACAGAAGAAAAGATGGAAACAAAAAAAGGAGAAAAGCGAAATGGGGAAAGAGAAAAAATGAAGAACAGGTGGGAAACAGAAAATGGAAAACAGGAACAAATGCAAACATGAGAATGCGAAAATGAAAACAGAAGAACGGGAAAATGGGTAAAAGAGAAAGGGGAAAACAAAAGAAAAATGAAGAAAAGAAAAAAGTAAAGGGATAACAGGAAAAGAATGTGAAGGAAGAAATAGTTCATTTTTGAACAGAATCTAACCCTAGAAAACTAAAAAAAACAACGACAAAAAAAACGGATATAATCAAAATGGAAAAAATCAGTAAAAAAAACAAGACATGGAAAAGTGAAACGTGGCTGGCCCGAATCCCCCTCAACCTCAAATAGATGGATGGATTAAAGAGCCGCACGGTGGAGTGGTAACCATCGCTTACCAACAGTTGGGGACAACTGCGAGTCAAGTCGTGGTAGTAGCCGAGGGATCCACGCCTTGTCCGAGGTATAATCTCCTCGAATAGTGCGGTTTCTAGTTACTCCCCCGCCCCCACCCCCGATTCGTCCATTCTAGGGATGGGACCCAGGGACCAATGATACCGAACACTAGGACCAAATGAGCGGAGCTGATTAATGGTATTAGTAGAGTTATATCAAAGCCCCACAAAATTGGTTCTCAGGCAAATGGCACTACCATTCAAACTTAAAAGCCTTAAACGAGACTACCAGTCAACTGGACTAAACCTTGCTTTACCATTTACATATGTCCGAAACTCTTACCAATTATTATTTGCCTATTAATAATAAATTGGTGTTTACCTATTAATTTCCACATACACAAGCCTGGTGTCGAATAGGTCCTCACTACCTTTCGACACAAAAATCAGTGACAAATACATAAATCCCGGAAACGGGCAAAATATCAATCACAGTGCCCACCACCCAGGTCAGAAGCGATAAACAAAGGCGCAAACCGTGGTACCTGAGGCTTGGGTGTGGGCTTCGAGGGAGAGAGGAAGAAGCTGACGTCACGGATGATGACGTGGGCGAATTTGAGGATCGCGCCGTACACGGCGTACTGGATGCACAGCGCCCCGAAACCCTGAAATTCGAAACGGCATTAAAGATGGCGCCTACTAAATAAGTCATAGGTAATCCGGGATACGGAGAGGGGGAGGGGACATGGGCAAGAATATTAAAAAAATAGGATGAACACTAACGAGGGCATAGCAACGAGAAAACATTTGAAAGGGCAGTTCGGGTAGTGGTGAGGTTAGGGAAATGGTGATTTTTTTTAAGAGGTCCGATCTGGCGACTGTGATCAGGGGCATAAGTCGCCGAAAAAAGACTATCATAAAAAAATCTAGCTTACAAATAGACTAAAATGAAAAGAAAAAAAAAGAACTCAAGCCACCTAAAAAAAGAGAAGCAACTAAGTCAAGAAAAGAAAGAAAGGGGAACAAATGAGAAGAAAAAACATGCCCAGGCGTAGGAGGAAGACCCGCCTACCCTGGCGCCGGAGCATGCAGCCTATACCAAAAAAGTTAAATAAAATGGAGGACCCTAGCCTCATCCACAAGTCTGCGTGCACGAACCCGTCCCGAGTACATAACGTGCGCGGAGATCACCCAGACTGGGACATTCGACAAGAATGTGCCGAACAGTCTGGGGGACGACGCAACTAAGTCAAGAAAAGAAAGAAAGGGGAACAAATGAGAAGAAAAAACATGCCCAGGCGTAGGAGGAAGACCCGCCTACCGTGGCGCCGGAGCATGCAGCCTATACCAAAAAAGTTAAATAAAATGGAGGACCCTAGCCTCATCCACAAGTCTGCGTGCACGAACCCGTCCCGAGTACATAACGTGCGCGGAGATCACCCAGACTGGGACATTCGACAAGAATGTGCCGAACAGTCTGGGGGACGACGCAGTCGTTGCAATAGGGCGCAGGCGAGCGCTCCATCAGATAGCAATGCGTCACACGAGTGTGTCCGATTCGGAGACGACAGAAAGCAACCTGAAGCCGCCGCGGCATTGGGGGATAGGTCCATGGGAACAGTCGCGGCGCAATGGCGATCCCTCCCATCCTTTTACTGCCATGGAAACCCTGGGCCGTTTGAGGAGGACTCGAGTTGGGTGCTTGGCGCCGAGCCAGGATTCGCTCCCATGGAAGCCCCTACCGTCTGAGGCTGGGTTGCCTCAAGGACCCTGTCTATCTTATGGGGGGGGGCTCCAGTTAGGCACCCCCCACAGGTCCCATTGGCAGCGGTGTTACGAGTAGAGTCTGGGGATGGCACAGGCCTCGACTCCCGCTAGGTTTAATATTCTCGCTAGCAGGTCTTTTGAGGAAAGCGACCGATGGGGCCTGGCTTCCCTCTCCCCCCTAAACGGGTTTGCCCTACCGAGCCGCTTGAATGTGGAGCGGTCGGCTCTGGGCTGCCTGCTGGATTTCTTGGCAGTCCCCTTGGAAAGTAAAGGGGGGACTGCCGTTGGAAAGAGGGAGGTGCCTGAAGGCACCCCCAGACAAGGGGTGTGGGGGAGTCCCCTACACCCGTAAGCGAAGGAGAGGAGTAAGCCTCCTCTCAGGTTTGAAAGATTTGGATGGTCCCCTGCCAGAGCACAGGGGCGGGGACCTCCATTTTTTCCGTGGAGCTGCCCGAGGGCGGCTCCGACGATGGACGAGGGGAAATTTTTTTATAGTTTTCTCATCATTGAGCATGATGACCCTAATTTTCTTACGGGATGCAGACGATCGTCACCCCTCGCAGTAGCCCGCTCTGTAAGGGGTGCGTACGGGGCTGGCAGAGCCAGGTGCCGCCATTTAAGGCCACCCCTCCTGCCTGATGACCTGACATCCCTTCGGCACGGCGTAAAAAAAAATAGATAGTGAAGTGAGAAGGAAAAAGGATGTGAGGAAGGTGTGGGTGAGGATGAAGCAGGTTGTTAAAAACCCACCATCCCAAACCGGAGCTCAGGGGTAAAGGAACATTGTCCCTTCCCCCCTCAGTCCCGATCTGGGATAGTTGGCTGAGAAGAAGGTCAGCATCTACCCTGTGAAAATAGAGGCCGACCAGAGAAAGTTGTGGGAGAGGTAGTGAGGAAGTAGGGAAGAAATACAGGCTGTCTGAAAGAAAGAGAAGATGCTAAGCTGGGGCCGGACGGGGCGCTGAGTCTCGTCAGCACAGCGGCCAGGAAGGCAACTTGCCGCGCCCCTTACGGGGCAAACATAGGGGGATACGGCGTGGAATCCATTCCACTTCTGGCACTTGGAGCAATCGGTGTACACTGGCAAGGATCCAGCGTTACGCGAAGTGTTGCTGCAAAGAGACTGAACGCAATACTCCTCCTGACACTGTGGAAGCTTTGGGAACAGAGGATGGGGGGCAAACAGGGGCTAACCATCTACATGGCGACGTATGGAGAACCAGAGGCTCCGCCGGCCCTAGAGCTATATCGAGCTCTCGAAGCATTTTCCTAGCCCTAAACACCAAAGGCTTAGTGTATGACTGGCGTGTCTGGGTGGCATAGAAACCGCCGAGATAAATGCGAATGCAGTGAGAGCTGTTGGCGACTGACTCGCGGGTACAGACGCATAATGCACTGTGCACGACACAGAGCGAGTGGCCTCTCCCCAGCAACAAGTAGGCTCGCAATGGGGACGTGAGGAAGGAACCAGTGGGCATGCGGAGACCGGTGTATGAGTAAAAATCGCATCCCGAGTGTTGAACGCCACGGAACGAAGAATGTGCATGGCGCTGATGCAAGTGACCCTAAGGTGGGAGACTCCCAGGTGAGCTGTCGGTCGAAAACAAGATCAAAGAACCGGTGCGAATCCACCACCTCCAGACGAGCCCCGTTTTGGAACAAGACGGGTTGGGGTGGACCGTGGATGGCGGCAGAAGTGCACCACCTTAACCTTGGCAAAGGAACACCGAAGCCTGTGCGCTTCAGCATAGCGAGAGACGTGGTTCAATGCCTGTAGGAGTCCACGCTCCAGAGTTTGCATCTGGGCCTCACCGAGAGATCGAAACGTTCCAGCACCACCAAGGTGATAATGTCGATGCTCAAGGGAGTGTGTCTGACACTGAGGTCACTTCTATGCGGGACAACCTCTTCCTGCCTTATTGGTCATATAAGTCTCCTCCACCGGACACTGAATCGATGACCTCGCAAGAACTCATTAATATTTGGAGGCGTCCCCTCGTCTCCATCATACCGTATCGACATGAGGTATCATAGGCCTTCTCCAGATCGGAAAACACCGTGGCGTAGTGCTGTCTACGAAGGAAGGCCTCGCAGACGGCATTTAACAGTTGGAGCAGAGCATCCAACGTCGAGTGAAAAGATTTGAGGGGAATATATATTTTTTTTAAGGGGCTATCTGGCGACTGCCAACTTAGGCATAAGTCGCCGTAAAAAAACAGCCTAGTTCTAGGCTACTTTAAAAAATTTAAAAAGAAAACAATAAAAAGAAAAAACAATAAGGAAGCAAAAACAATAACAAAAACAAATAAACTTAGTTAAATTAAAGGGAGTAGGCCGGCCTCCCCCAAAAAGTCATCAAGTCCACCAGTCAATGTGCACGCACTCGTCCCGAGTACAAAGGACAGGCGGTAGCGACCCCGCTCATCCCGGTCCAGGACAGGTAACGTGCGCAAAGATCACTCAGACTGGGACATTCGACAAGAATGTGCCGAACAGTCTGGGGAACGACGCAGTCGTCGAAATAGGGTGCAGGCGAGCGCTCCATCAAATAGCGATGCGTCACTCGAGTGTGTCTGATTCAGAGATGACTGAAAGCGACCTGAAGCCGTCGCGGCATTGGGGGAAAGGTCCATGGGAACAGTCGTGGCGCAATGGCACGCAACTTTAAGTTCCCTTCGACCGACTCCCATCTTCTTTGCCAAGCAGTCCGAAGAGCTGCCCGTATTCCTGCCATGTAGTCGGTGTGAGGAAGAGCGAAACGCTGGTCTGGTCGCAGAGTCCTCGCGGACTCTTTGGCGCCCTCATCGGCACGCTCATTCCCCGCAATTCCTACATGTCCAGGAACCAAGCAGAAGATAATCTCAACATCCGCCTGGTTCGCCAAAACCGTGGCGTCACGGATATCACGAACCAGGAGATGCGGAGATTCCAATGCCCCGAGAGCACTCAGGGCGCTTTGTGAGTCGCTATAGATCACAATCCGGTCTCCCAACCGGGCACGTCGCGTAATCTCCCGTACCGAGTGGTGTATTGCCACCAGCTCAGCCGTGAAGACAAACGCAGCGCCTGGTAGAGCCCTGCTGACTTCAAACAGAGGGGATACGGCGTGGAAGCCGACCCCCTCTTGGGACTTGGAGCCATCCGTATACACTGGCACGGTTCCAGCGTGACACGAGGTGTGCTCCAAAAAGGTCGAACGCAATACTCCCGGCGCAGTACAAGCTTTGGGAGCAGAGGCGTGGCGACAAATAACCAAATGTGGTACCCTCCAGGGTGGCGTCCTGGGAAGAACCAGGGGCGCCACCGGCCCGAGAGCTATATCTACCTCTCAAAGGAGTTTCCTAGCCCTAAACCCAAAGGGCTTAGGGTATGACTGGCGTCTCTCGGCGGCATAGGCAACATCAAGATCAGCTGCGGATGCCATGAAAGCTGTTGGCGACTGAGGAAGGCGCCGGGCTCGCGCGTAAAGGCGAGTGATGCACTGCACGCGGCGCAGAGAGAGTGGCATCTTCCCAGCATCGATCAACAGGCTCTCAATGGGGGAAGTGAGGAAGGCACCGGTCGCAAGGCGAAGGCCGGTGTGGTGGATCGAATCCACCCTCCACAATAAACGCTCGGCTGCGGATGCATAAAATTCGCATCCGTAGTCGAGTTTAGAACGAACAAAGGATCGATAAAAAAGTAAGGCAGTAGCCCTATCAGCGCCTCAAGCGCTGAACGTCACGGAACGGAGAATATCCATGGCGCGGGTACAAGAGACCCTAAGGCTGCGAATATGAGCCTCCCAGGTGAGGCGTCAGTCGAATACAAGATCAAGGAAACGGTGCGACTCAACCACATCCAGGCGCACCCCATTAAGAAACAAATCTGGGTCGGGGTGGAAACGTGGATGGCGGCAGAAGTGCACCACCTTAGTCTTGGCCAAAGAAAACCGAAACCTGTGCGCTTCGGCATAGCGAGAGACGAGGTTCAATGCCTGTTGGAGTCGACATCTGGGCCGCGCAAAAGGAGATCGAAAGGTCGTCCACGTAGAGCGTAGCGAGAACATGTTCCGGCAGCACCGAGGTGATGCCGTTGATGCTCAGGGCAAAGAATGCGACACTGAGGACACTTCCCTGCGGGACACCCTCTTCCTGCTCCTTTGGGCCGGAGAGAGCTCCCCCCACCCGTACGCGGAAACGAAGATCTCACAAAAATTCAGATAAAAAGACTGGGAGGCGTCCCCTCGACAACATCGTGTGGAGAGTCTCCATGATACCGTATCGCCATGCGGTATCATAGGCCTTCTCCAGATCGAAAAACACCGTGGCGTAGTGCTGTCTACGAAGGAAAGCCTCGCAGACGGCATTTTCCAGTCGGAGCAGAGCATCCGACGTGGAGTGGAAATTGCGGAAGCCGCACTGTGCAGAAGACAGATGGCCTGCGCTGTCTAGGAAAAAGGCTAGTTAACATTTAACAATTTCTCCATCAACTTGCACACGCAAGAGGTTAGAGAGATTAGGCGGAAACCGGTCGGAGTAGAGTTATCTCTCCCCGGTTTGCGAAAGGCGAGCACAGTAGCAATTCGCCAGGAATCTGGGAGAAGACCTTCCACCCAGATCCTGTTGAACAAATCTATCAGAAAGGCCATGCCTCGCTCACCCAGGTGTCGAAGCATGGCGTACGGGACATCGTCCGGACCATGGGCGGTGTCCGCCCACGAAGCGAGAGCGGAGCGCAACTCACTCACAGTAAACTTGTCGTTGAAGGATTCTCCGCCTCTGGAGGTAAAGTCCAGCCGGCGGCCTTCCGCGACATCACGACGTGCATTGAATGCTGGCGGAGCAGCATCCCGGCTAGAGAATGCGGAAACAGCGGTCACGAAGGATTCCACCACGGACGCGGGGTCCGAGATTGCGGTCCCATTCTCCTGGAGAACGGGAGGGGTGTCCTGCGAGAACTTTCCCCGAATCCTTTTGACTCGCTTCCACACCTCTGTTAAAGGGGTCTTCCCGTTAAGTGAAGACACGTATGCCCGTCAAGAAGAGCGGCGGGCGTGCTTCCAAATATACCGGAACCTAGCCCTAGCCCGACGAAATTCAGCGACAGTGAAATCGTTTGGGCGGCGCTTATAGCGCATGTAGGCATAACGCTTCTATTTCAGGGCGGTCTCACACTCGGCCGACCACCATGGGAGTCGTCGGCGTGCAAAACGGCCAGACGTCCTAGGAATAGTAGTCAGGCCCACGGCGATGAGGTTGCCGGAGAAGAACTCAACGGCCTCATCTACCGACTTAAACTCCTCGGCTGAGATAGAGAATTCAGTAATTTCCTGAAATGCAGCCCACCGCGCCCAGGCGTCAGTTGCCCTGAAAATGATATTTGAATGGGAAAGTGATCACTACCATGGAGGTCATCGACCACCCCCCAATCAAAATCAGGGTGTGCATCAAAAGAGCACAAAGATAGGTCAAGGCCGATCAGATCGGCAAGGACTTTTCCCCTGGGATTTATTGAGTATTCTCCCCAGAGAGGATGCCTGCCGTTCAGATATCCAAGCGGGAAAAGGGTCTCGGAAACCGTGCCACGACGCGGCGGAAGTCCCCCGCGTCGAAGTCAGCTGACGGTGGAATGTACGCAGAAATGACAGTATACCTCCTATCCAGGTGCAGCTGCACAGCCACTGCCTGAAAGGAGGTATCTAAAGAGAAAGGAAGAACGGAGACATCATGCCGGGTGTAAACCGCGCATCCCCCAGCCCGGCCATCCCGTAGTGGTGGGGTCGCAAGACCCTTATACCCCGGGAGGGCGGGCAGGGGGCACGCGCCTAGCATGGTCTCCTGCAAAAAGATAGCTAACGGGGAACGGGACGAGACGAGCCTCCGCAGCTCCCAGTTGGCCCAGAGTCCACGACAATTCCATTGAAGGAATATGCCCTCCAGGCCTAGCTCGGAGGAGACGCAGGGGCCTGCCTCGAACAGAAGACCCTCACGGAAATGGCTGTGCGCTTCCCGGAGGCAGAACCACGGGCACTGTTGGCCAGACAAAGCACTGAAGTAGCGATCGCCTTCGAGGACTTATTGGGGGATGTTGGGCTCACCATGCGAGTCTTTTCCTCCCTCCGCCTCAAAACCTTAGGCGGGCGGCCCTCTTTTCGAGGAACCACCGTCTCCGAGCCACTCGCACCACCTCTAGGCGTGGGTGAAGGAGCCGAAGCTCCTTTGTTGCTGTCCTCCTTTCGGGCGACAGCTTTAGGAACACTGAAAGATGGCCTGGCGACCATCTTCAGGGGTGTTGCCCACTGTGAGTGTAACGACTCGGTTGAGGCGTGTGGCCGTTTCGCCTTACGGGAAACGCTCACGCTGGGGAAAGAGGGGGGAGCGCTGGTTTTAGCCGGGGCTGGGTAGGAACCCTTTTTGCCACCAGCTTTACCAGGGGAGCGCCCGGGTTGAGTAGAGCCCGAAGAAGGGCTCCGAATGGGCGCGGAAACAACCGTGCTCGTTAGCCTGGATGGGCCAGAAGCATAGGGTGCCTTTCTAACTATTGAGGCATATTACGTCCCAGGCATAGCCGGGCGCGCCAGGACCAAGTCCTTAGCCTCGCGAAATGAGATTCAATTCTGGGCCTGAACGGCCAGGATTTCTTTCTCGAGGAGATATGCACCACATTGCTTCGAAGAAGCGGGGTGCGGCTCTCCGCAATTGACACACTTGGCCACACATGATTTAGACTTATTGTGTGCGGCCTTGAAGCAATTTTCAAAGACTTTGGGTGACCCCGACTTTGCACGTCTACAAGATCGATTCGTATGGCCGAAGCGGTGACAGTAATAGCACCGCCGCGGCAGTGGCACGAATGCCTTCACGCGGTAGCGGTACCAACCAGCACGCACCGACTGAGGGAGCTTGTCACAGTCGAACGTGACGAATAGTGTAGGGGTGGATCTCGAGGCCCCTCCCTGTTTTCTCATCACACGTTCGACCTTGACCGCCCCATGGTCGGCAAGCTCTAAGGTGATGTCCTCAATGGAGAAGTCAACGAGTTCCCTCGCATAAACTTCTCCTTTCAAAAAGTTCATGGTAGAGTGCAGCGCCACACTCACCGGGGTGCCATGAAGTGTCTGAAGAGCACTTATCTTGGCCGCCTCGGCGGGATTCGCCGCATCCGCCAGAAGGCTCCCCGTCCGAGAAACGGGTCACCTTCGGCTCTCTACCAATTGCAATAGTTAATCCTCTCCTCTGATGGATCATGTTGCCCTTGGCCAACATGGTGCCATCATGGATCGAATAACGAGGAAGCGTTTGAAGCCAGCGGGCTCGAAAACGCCAGGTAACCTCTGAATCAGGGGCCCCGATGTCATCGAGGTTCCGCCCTGTGCACTTTTCGTCTTTGTCATAGTCAGAGGCTCCGCACCCGGGGGGGGGCAGAGGGGCCAGATGTGCCGATCTTGGCTTGGTCGCCAACCAAAGTGGCAGCAGACCCATCCGTCCCCGTAGCCCCCGCGGATGGAGAGGAGCCCCGAGTCTTCTTTTTCTTTTTTGGAGAGGAGGGCGGGGAATGAACCCGCTTCTCACCTCCGCCGGAAGGAGCCCCCAAGCAAGATGGACCGGCCTCAGCCAGGTCCTTCTCCGAAATGGAGAAGGTCCTGGTGGTCGCAAGGGTCCCAGTCAGAGGAGATCCCTCCCCTCCTTGTACTGCTTCGCAGGCCCCAGCCGTTTGCGGAGGACCTTGCATAGGGGCGGATTCGGGTTCGGTGCTTGGCGGCGAGCCCGGATTTCCCCCCATGGAAGGCCCTACCGTCTGAGGCTGGGTTTCCTCAAAGACCATGTCTATCATAGGAGGGGCCTCCAGTTGGCCATCCCCTCCCAGGACATCGCAGGTCCCCTTGGCAGCGTCACCAGTCTTGTTTGGGGAGGCACAGGCCTTGACCCCGGCAAGGTTTAAAATTCTTGCCAGCGGGTCTCTTGAGGGAAGCGACCGAAGGGGCCTGGCTTCCCTCTCCCCCTAAGCGGGTTTGCCCTTCCGAGCCGCTTCGATGTGGAGCGGCTGGTTAAGGGCTGCCTGCTGGCTTTCTTGGCAGTCCCCTTGGAAAGAACAGAGGGGACTGCCACTGGAAAGAGGGAGGTGCCCGAAAGCACCTCCAGAGAAGGGGCTGAGGGGGCGTCCCCTACACCCGTAGGCGAAGGAGAGGGAGTGAGTCTCCTCTCCGGTTAGAGAGATATGGAGGGTCCCCTGCGCAAGCACAGGAGGGAGGGGGGACCTGCATTTTTTCGGTGGAGCTGCCCGAGGGCGGCTCCGTTGATGTTACAGGAAAAGTTGGGGGTTGTTTTTTTTATATTCATCATTGGGCATGGTGACCCTATTTGTATCAAGAGACGCAATCGCGCATCACCTCTCGCAGTAGCCCGCACTGCAAGAGGTTCTTACAGGCTCGGCAGAGCCAGGCGCCGCCATTTTGGACCACCCCTCCCGCCTGGTGGCCTGGCAGTCCATCGGCATGTCAGAGCCCCCTTGGACACGGCGTAAAAAAGATAAATTGTGAAGAGGAGTGGAAAAGGGATGAGGAAGGTATGGGTGGGGATGAGGCAGGTTGTTAAAAACCAACCACACCAGACCGGAGCTCAGGGGTTAGGGAACATTGTCCCCTCCTCCCTCAGCCCCGATCCGGGACGGTTGGCTGAGAAGAAGGTCAGCATCTACCCTGTGAAATTAGAGGCTGACCAGAGAAAGTTGTATGAAAAGCAAGGAAACAAGTGTTTTGAAGGAAGGAGAAGAGGCTAAGCTGGGGTCGGACGGGGTGCTGAGTCCCATCAGCACGGCGGCCAGGATGGCAAATCGGCCGCGCCCCTTACGGGGTTGAGGGGGATAGTCGTATGGAAAAAGAGGGGAGGGGGTGATTACCGAAAGAGAAAAGGGGGAAACAAACCAGCTTCCCTATGCCTCGTCAGAGTTCAAGTCAACTCAGTAACGAAGAAATTCGCGCTTTTCACACTTTAAGTAAAAAAACAAAAACAAAAGGTGTAGAGTGTTGACATTTCCAAGTAGATATGGCACCCCCCCCCCACTGGGTGCAATCCACGAGAGGGACCACCACACCTGGATGTAATCCTGATGTGTGTTAAGTTGCAATTCAAGTTTCGCTTCCTAGCTGTTGCGAGGACTGCAACTTAAGGCAGGGGTGCCTTATGTGAGCAAAAGTCTCTTCATGCTGACAGGGAATTCTGTGCTCTTATCCATACACAGAAAATCAAGTTTCGTATATATTAATTTATCCCTCGCATTTCCCGCCCCACCTTCGGTTTAATCAACCTGGGTTGACTTCCATTCTCGAAAAAAGCCCGAGACGTCAACGTTTTGACGAACCAATCTTGGCGTTCATTTTCAGGCAGCGTTTCCATGGCAATGAAGCCCCCTTCCACATCGAGCAATTAAAGCGGAAAGGTGAAAGTTTTCCACAGCATGCAACAGCCTCGCTCAACTCTAACCTGGCCCCTCGGGACAGTCTTAGAGAAGGCTCAGCCCCACTTAATTGGGGGTAGCGTTGATGGGGACCTACAGCACAGGCTGCAGTATCCTAGGTTTCCTCCCTACACCACTACACAGAACAAAGCTCGCACAAACACCAGCATGCACTCGGTGCAATCCCCCCCCCCTCCACAAGACACCAAAACACCACCTCAATTGCCCTAATCTCACAATCGCACACCATTACATCACGAAGGGACCTGTGGACCCGCCCCCTAGGTTTGAAGTCAGCGGGGCTCTGCGTCTGAGCTGGTTGCAATGCACCGCTCAGTATGGGGAGCTAAAGCGTCGTGCCCTCGTTCTTTAGCGACTCACAGTGCTCTGAGGGCGTTGGAATCTCCCAAGTGGCCCGAGGGAGTAGAGGTCATGTGCACTCGGGGAGCAATGCAACAACAACATTCAGGCCGTAAGGACGTGCAATTCTTCTGGATACCAAGTGGAGCATTATAGGGGCTAACCCCCTACAAGGACTTGGCCCGGGAACCCGTGCTGGTCGTAGTGGTTTCAGTTGTAGCAGGGGCTACACCATCCCGCTTCTTACGGGTGGGCGGTGGTAGTTATAAAGAAAATTGCATAGACTGAGTCGTCAAAAGAGGATATTACTTGGAGCGCAAGGAAAAGATAGGGCACATATCTTTCCTGTGGCAGCCCCAGTTCAACAAGGAAACGAGGCCTCTTGGGGAATTACAAAGGTATACAACGGCCCCACCACTCCCCTGAGACAAGCTTCAACCAACCTCAAAATAACCCCATTTTGAGTGGGACCATTTGTCCTCATAGGTTCTACTGGAATTCCGTAGTTGGCACTCCAAGCACAAATAACGTGAGTCCTGACCCTCAAAGGGACTTCCCCCCCACCTCCTTTCGCTCACCTTGTAGAGGCCGAAAAAGCCCTCCTCCTTGAGAGAGGTGGTGAGGCAGTCGAAGAATCCCTCGTAGCGAGTCAGTATCGGCATCACCTCGTAGCTCGTGTCCAGGCTATCGATGATGGCCCGGGTGCCTTGGAGGTGCAACCTGCAACCAAACACACAATTCAGCCACCGAGTTTTAAATTCCCAGAGGCACGTTTCTTGGCCCCAGCAAGGCAGTTTCAGGCGCATCCCCCCACCTCTTCAAATTAAAATGGCAAACAAACGATGGCCTCTGTCACAATTCGTACGGATGTGTAAACAAAGTGGTGTAATGTAAGACAACCTCTTGGGGTTGTCAGGGGCAACCATACTGCAGCTGATACCTGGAGTATCACGTGCCCTCCGGGCCCAAACACTCGCAGGAGGCTCTGCGTCTCTATCTGTATCCCTTTTCTAAACATCCACCTAAAAACTTCCCTGTATGATTCCCTCGTTGGTCGTCACTTAAGAAAAACTCGGGGAAAGAGAGGAGGGGGGGGGGGTAATAAGTGGATCGGGGGAAAAAGAATAAAGGTCAAGTATTGAATCTCTTTGCGGGGGTGAAGTACTGAGGGGGAGAGGGGAAAAAACCCCGTCACTGATGCAGAAGAATAATCCCATGTCACATATGGGTCACCCTGGTAAACCTCCGAGGCGGTCACCACCCGAAACTAAGCACTGGCCTGACCAACATAAAGAGACCGGTACCCCATGGTACAAAGAAAGGGGGACAGGTCTGCACAGTCACGCTATGTCTAACATTCATGGACATAAGACAACAGGGGCACTGGATCTCTGAGAGAACCCTCCCCAGTCAGTGGGGTTCATAGAGGCTGCGGGCTTAAGGGAGAGACCCTATATAAAGAACTTCAACATCGAGAAGTTTGCCAAAAAATGGGGTTGGCGCGTGTCAGCGTCACTTAAAAAAAGCCTCACACCCCCTATTAAGCACAAGCCCCTACCCCTATTTTTCCCTACACGTCAAAAAATCAGCCAAGGTACCCCGATACCCCGAAGCCAGGCCCTCCCACCCTCCAAAATCTACACACACGGCATTTTCTTCAAACCAGAAAAAAACCAACGATGGCATCTCTTGCACAAAGACCTTAAAGAGGTTCGGAAGGAAGTAGTATGTGGAAGGTACGAGGCTCGAGTAACGTAAAGAGGAGACTACTCCGGGATCAGGAGGACACGCAACTCTCCTCGACGTACCCAGCCTGGCTGGAGTCGGCCTAGATTGAAGCCATAGGATGAAAAAATAGAAGAGGCCCGAAGCTTGTGAGAGTCGGCCTCCCACCTCCCGGATCGTCCCACCTGTGAAGAATGGTTTCGAGGGGAAATAAGATGACGTCGGAGGTGAGATGGCCGATGAAGCCCGCTTGCAGACGGATGGAGGCATCGCTGAGGCCGGGCTCTTTGCTCGTCGCGCCCTGCAAACACACAACAGAGGGCACTTAACCAATGGTCTGGTATTTTAGGTTGGAAATGGAGGAGATTGAGGTTTCGTGTGTTATGCGAGGTGAGCCTAAAGGCAAATGGGGGAGAGTGGCGGCGTATGCTTGCATTATGCGAGATGAACATGAAAGGGGATGAATTTGTTTGGAATGAATGGACTGTCAGTCGATTCAGCTTGGATTTTGGCCCACAAAATTAATGGAAAATAGGGAAAAATGAAAAAATTCTAAAAAAGGAAAATGAGAAACACAAAAAGAGAAACGGAAACTCCCCTCCCCAAAGGAAAAAAATGAAAAGGAAAAATTGGGAACAGCCTAAGGACAAAAAAAGGTAAAAATAAGGGGGAGGAAGTCCTTAAATGAGGAAGATTGCCGTTGCTTGCATTTTGCGAGGTGAATATAAAGGCAAATGAGGGAGTGTGTGTATGCTTGCATTATGTGAGAGGAACATGAGTTTGTATGGAATGAGTGGACTGTGAGTCAATTCAGGGCAAGTCACGCTTTGTGTATCGACATGACTCAAATTTACAACAGCTTCCTTCAACAATCACAAGCAAGTAGGGTAGGGGTCAAATTAATACTTTTACTGGTGTTGTTCTATTTGCCCCAGCTAATATCAATCACATTCTCTCAGCCTGGGCAGCAAAGCTGATGAGGCTCGCCACATCTTTCTTTATCTTTTTTCTTCTTTCTTTTCTCTCCATCTTTAGTGTCTGAATAGACCCCGCCATAATGGATGAAAGAAGGCAATAAAACCCTCAAGGAAGTATCCCTCAAATTCTTATTAAAAGGTTAAGGAACATTAATCGCCTAAAAAAAACAACAAAAAAATGAATTCATTTTAAAGTGTATAAGCACTTTAAACCTTCCAAAGAAGTTCCCTTAAGTCCTTTAAAAATAATATAACATCCAGGAATGTTTTTTGCCGCAGTTAAAAAATTCCCCAGCTTTTGCACCAGCACACGTCCCCCTTCTCAGAAGCTGGAAAAAGCTACAATGAATATTAATGAGAAGAACATCATTTAATAACTTCAACAACATGGCCAATAAATTTTTATGCTGAAGGAATATATAAATTCAAAATGATAGAACAGAATGATACTCGTAAATATATATACAAGGTGCAAGGGAGTAATTTGTTGACGTTGGCAAATGAATTCTGCGCATGCGTGTTATCTGGCGTCGGTTCGCAATTCTTCCTATCATAGTAGACTGAGTTGTGCTTCTTGGGATTCACGCCGGGAGCACCAATGCAAAGATCTCTCCAGTGCTTCAGTGTCAATCTGAAGACGGTGCAGAGGTTCATGGAAGAGTCAAGCTGTGATTTACGAGGGTGCGGCGGCTCGGAAACCTCACACTAAGCGTTGTGATACGAAAAGGACCCCAAATTTGCGGCCGAGATCTAAGCCATCATTGAAAATGCACCTATAACCAGGGACAAGGGAGTCTCAGTTTCTCTCATCAGGCAGTTACTGCATGAGAACATCGGCTACTATTCATACAAGATGAAAAAAGACCCAGCTTCTGGCGCAGTAAATGAAGGACAAGCAGAAGGAACCTACTGCGAAGCTTGTGAACAAACAGAAGCATCCCGTCAAGCTTGGCCTGCTTTGGTTCTTCTCAGGTGAGAATAATTTCTGCCAGGACCAGGTGGTGAGGTTGCAAAGCAGCCAACGGCTCGATGTGTCCCCAAAAGATGAACCGTGAGTCATGTAGACCATGTTCTGGGTCCACATCATTATGTTTTGGGTAGTCAGTAGCGAGGGCCACGTTATGTCCCCATTTATCTTCGCATAGGGCTACATTAAGTGCCTGGAGGAGTTGGTGTACCCATGAAGCCAGGAAGTTGATGATGGAAGGCCGTACGTTTGGCACCAGGACTCTGCACCATGCCACACGAGCAGGAGGATCCAGTCTTGGCTGTCAACAACTTTTTTTTACATCACTCCAAACATCTCACCTACAACTCACCAGAGTGCAAACTTCTGTATTATGTGCGGGGTGTCGTTGAAAGAGAGACCCAACAAATCCCCATACCCCCACCAAGGTGAAAGATGTAGATGGGAGAGGTAATCTTTATGGCATTAAATGGTAGATGGATGGATTAATCTATATGGCATTAGTATATTGGGAGTAATTTATATGGTATTAGACGGTAGATGTGGAAAGAGTAATCTTTATCGCATTAAAAAGTAAATTGGGGATAATTTCTAGGGCATTAGACGGTAGATAGATGGAGTAATCTTTATGGCATTAGACGGTAGATGAATGGAGTAATTTTTGTGTCATTAAACAGTAGATTGGAGGTAATCTATATGCCATTAAACGGTAGATGGATGGAGTAATTTTTTGTCATTAAACAATAGATTGGGGGTAATCTCTATGGCATTAAATGGTAGATGGATGGAGTAATTTTTTATGTCATTAAACAGTAGATTGGGGGTAATCTATATGGCATTAAACGGTAGATGGATGGAGTAATCTCTCTGGCATTAAATGGTAGATGGATGGAGTAATTTAGTAATTTTTTATGGCATTAAATAGTAGATGGATGGAGTAATTTTGTCATTAAACAGTAGATTGGGGGTAATCTCTATGGCATTAAATGGTAGATCGATGGAGTAATCTCTATGGCATTAAAGAATAAATTGAGGGCATGGGGTAATCTCTATGACAGACGGTAGATGGATGGAGTAACCTCTATGGCATTACACAGTAGAATGGGGGGTGATCTCCTCCGATGCCTTAGATGATACAAGATGTAAACAAACCTCGAGAGAACGCACCGTTTTCTTTTGGTACTCCTTTTGGGCAGTGCGAAGAACATGCGACATGACGGAGGACACTGCATTGCCGATCACGTAATGGAGAACTCCATGGACCACAGTTGGTACAATCAGCAGCCACACAGGCAACAGGCGCCCTACAAAGGAGACAAGGTTTCTATTAAATGCTGCAAGAAACGTGGTAATCCAATGAGCACATGATCATTTATCATTTTTTTTTATTGTTCCATAGAGTATTTTGTGGTGGTCACCTGTGAGATCACAGCCATGGAAAAACAGAGATAATAAAGGGGTAAGAAATGACTGCTGCCAATGAATGGGAGTTAGAACTGTGCATTTAAATAAAGAAACCAATGAGGAAGGGGGGGGGCACTAGAAAAGCGGTGGGGTTAGAGCACGTGAAATACAAAACCTGAAGAGATTACTTGGGGCATGAGGGGGGGTGGCAGAATATCCCACAAATGCATCATTAAACGCTTTCCAAAAAGGTTGAGTCGGTGCACATCAATGGCAATACAAACTTACCCACTCCAACCAGCACTTAGTGCCATATCAAGCACAAAGACAATTTTTCCCCCCAATACCAATTTTTTTTTTTAGTTCTCTACTGGCACGGCCTAAGTCGCCGTACTAGGCTATATTAAAATAAAAATAATTCAAAAACAGGAAAAAACAAGAGAAATGCAAAAAAACAAGAAACTAGGCAAAAACAAGAAAGTAGGCAAAAGCAAGGAAGAAAGGAAGGAAGGAAGCGCGTCCAGGGTCTGGGTAGGCCCGTCTGACCTGGGCACGAGATCATGGGATCAACACCAAAGAGAGTAAACTAAAATAAATAGCCAGCTAGTACACAAGCCCCGAGTAAGAGGGAAAAAGGGTGCGTGAAGATCACATAGAATGGGACATTCAAAAAGAATGTGCTGAACAGTCTGGAGGACAACGCAGTCGTCTCAGTAAGGTGAAAATTCCAATGCCCCTAGAGCACTCAAGGCGCTTTGTGAGTCACTATAAATCACAATCCAGTCTCCAAACCGAGCACGTCGCGTTATCTCCCGTACCGAGTGGTGTATTACAACCAGCTCGGCCGTAAAGACACGCAGCGCCTGGTAGAGCCCTGCTGACTTCAAACAGAGGGGATACGGCGTAGAAGCCGACCCCCTCTTGGGTCTTGGAGCCATCCGTATACACTGGCACGGATCCAGCGTGGCACAAAGTAAGATGTCAAAAAGCTTAACGCAATACTCCCGGCGCTGAAGAAGCCACCGAGTTCTCGGAGTTTTCTAGCCCTAAACCCGAATGGCTTAGGGTATGACTGGCGTCCCATTGCGGGGTAGGCACCGTCGAGATTGGTGACTGAGGGAGGCACCGGGCTCGAGCGTATAATGCACTGAGCACGGCGCAAAGCGAGTGTCATCACCCATCATCGACAAAGAGCCTCTCAAAGGGGAACGTGCGGAAGGCACCTGTCCCGAGGCGAAGGCCGGTGTGGTGGATCTAGTCCACCTTCCGCAATACACGCTCGGCTGTGGATGCATAAAACCCGCATCCGTAGTCGAGCTTCGAACGAACAAAGGATCGATAAAAAGTAAGGCTGTAGCCCTATCAGCCCCGCAGGTGAGGAGTCGATCGAAAACAGGACCAAGGAAACTGTGCGAATCCACCACTTCCAGGCGAACCACTTTTAGGAACAAGTCCAGGTCGGGGTGGATCCGCGTGGTTGGCGGCAGAAGTGTACCACCTTAGTCTTGGCCAAGGAAAACCAAAATCAGTGCGCTTCAGCCTGCGAGGGAGGCGGTTCAATGACTGTTGAAATCGACGCTTCTGTGACGAACTAAGAGAGATCGAAAGGTCAGCCACGTAGAGCATGGCGAGAACATCTTTTGGCATCCCCGAGGTGATGCTGTTGATGCTCGGGGCAAAGAATGTGACACCCTCTTCCTTCTCCATTGGGCCGGAGAGGGCTCCCTCCACCCGTACGCGGAATCAACGATCTCGCAAAAATTCAGATATCAAGACTGGGAGGCGTCCCCTCGCCTCCAAGCGTAGTGTTGTCTAGGAAGGGAGGCATCGCAGACAGCATTTTCGAGTCGGGGTAGAGCATCCGACATGGAGTGGAACTTGCGGAAGCCACACTGTGCAGAAGACAGATGGCCTTCGCTGTCCAGAAAGAAGGCTAATATAACATTTACCAATTTCTCCGTTAACTTGTACAGGCAGAAGGTTAGAGACATTGGGCGGAAACTGGCAGGGGCAGAGTGATATCTCCCCGGTTTGCGAAAGCGAGCACAGAAGTCTGGGAAGATACTCTTTGTCTAGATCCTGTTGGAGAAATCTAGCATAAAGGCCATTCCTCGCTCACCTGGGTGTAGAAGCATGGCATAGAAGACATCGTCAAGACCAGGAGAGGTGTCTGAGCATGAACCCTTCAACCTGTCATTGAAGGGTTCTCCGCCTCCGGAGGTAAAAGTCCAGTCGGCGACCTTCAGTGGGATCACGGTGTATTTTTTTTTTTAAAGCGCCCCAACTGGCGACTGCCTTCAAGGGCATAAGTCACCATAATTAGGATTCTAGTCGAGTACAGGTAGTCTAAAATTCGCAAAATAAAAAAGACAAGAAACAAGAGAACAAAGAACAAATAAGACACGCGACCTACCACAAAGAAAGTCAAACAAAATGTAGGATCCTCCAAAAAGTCAAATAATCCACAAATCTGTGCGCACGAACCCGTCCCGAGTAGAAGGGACAAGCGGTAGCGATCCCTCTCATCCCGATACCGGGACAGGTAGCGCGCACGAAGATCACCCATACTGGGACATTCAACAAGAAAATGCCGAGCAGTCGGGGGGGGGGGGGCAACGCAGGCTACTGGCGGAGCAGCATCTCGGCTAGAGAATGTTGAGAAAGCATTCCCGAAGGACTCTGGACTCCGCCACGGATACGGGTCCGAGAATGCGGTTTCATTTTCCTGGATCATGCGAGAATTTGGCCCAAACTCTTTTGACTCACTTCCGCACCTCTATTTAAGGGTTCTTTCCCGTTAGGTGAAGCCACGTATGCCCGCCAGGAAGAGCGGAGGGCGTGCTTGGGAACAGTCAAGAACCTCGCCCTAGCTCAGGTTGCACCAGGACATCCCTCCTCGATAAGATACAGACTACATTGTTTTGAAGAAGCAGGGTGTGGCTCTGAGCAATTCACATTGCACAATACGGATTCATCATGCAATGCCTTTGATCAGTTTGTGCAGAGTTCAGGTTGACCCAACTTTGCACGTCTGCAGGTTTGATTAGTATGGCTGAAGCGGTTGCAATGTTAACATCTCTGCAGAAATGCCTTGACGCGGTAATGATACAAACTGCCATGCACCGATTCATGGAGCATGTCACGATCGAACGTGAAGAAGTGTGTGGGGGTAGGCACCTGAACAGAGATACACACCAACCAGAAGTGGCACGTGGCCAGCACCTGAAGATCTGTTGTGGTAGAACCAGAGACGAAACCTGAGACTTTTAGTTAGCCTGACAGCCAACGAGGCCATACTACATGAGGCGACTCAGAATGGCTGCAGAGAGGGGGCCAACCCATTTAATGCAGGGATGGGATTATTGGGACAAAAACCGATCTTCCCATCAAATGCACATAATCCCTCAAGTCCTGGTCTCTTGCGACCTGCAGGCATTAAAGGCGATTTTTACAGAGGTTCCAAAGCCTTTTCTGACACCGCATGAGGAAGCAGGTCTGGTCCTTACGCCTAGCGTTGATAAAGAGAGGATAGTCATAGGGAAAAGGGGGGTCAGGAGGGGATGCTGATCCCCTAAAACAGGCCTAATTTATCTCTTTATTATTCCTCAACTTATAGCCTTTTCTTCTATTTCTCTATTTAGTAAACATTCCCTCATCGGATGAAGATCTGATAATACCGATATACTATGTGGCACCATCCATATTTATTGAATCCACATAAAGATGAGAATGACAATCAGGGTTGAGCCCAAAGGCACCATATGGTCTGGTCATCATTAGGGAGGGTGGGTGGGTGGCGTTTTTTAACACCAACCCGTGGTTGTGGAATCCTTCATGACCCCAGGGAGGGGGGGGCACATTCCATCTGAAGGATATGTAGACATGAGTACCCCATCGGTGAGGCAATGAGACAGATCAGAAAAAAGCATGGATATGTTGTGCTGTGAATGGCTATCTACTCCCACTGTGGATAGGGCCGGTGCATCCACCCTATCAGCAGCCACTCACACAAACACACTAAAGTTTTATGTCCAACTCTCTGGGATTAAACCAGGCTCTTCCTCAACACCAGAAATCCAACACTGCATCCCCTAGTCTAGCGAGAGATACACAAGGAAATGGATCCATGCAAATAAATCTAACCCCACCCTGAGCATAATCATAGGGTCGTTAACCCCCACATTAACAATAAGAGCCACCTACTCGTCTGGGGTTGCGTAAATGACAAGAGGCGACAAAACCCCTCTTTGAAGACGTCAAAAACCCCGGGTCTCTCACTTATTACTTCACTCTGCACAGTTTCGACGAGACTCGCGCTGTAAAACGGAGTGATGAGCGCCAGCGCCGAGCACTTAAGGAGCAGATGTTGGCCGATAGTCTTCAAGGAGCTGTGAGGGGATATCTCCCTGGAAGAACGAGAGATCTAGCTTCATATCTGCCATATCACTTATTAAGTATCATCAACTATCCTCTCACAAAGTCCTGTTGGCATGCATCAACACCACTAATCATTACATAGCACACTGAAAGGAGCAAACTTTTGGATGCATAGTTTCTCAGGTAAGTGGCCCATATCCAGGTTTAGTCACCTTTCACAACATGCGCTCGAAGATGCTATGGGTATTCTATATTCTCCAATATAGGTGAGCACATTAAAACCTTTAACCTGACAATTTTTAAGAGGAAAGCCTTTAATGTAATCACTTTACCCTAAAATGTGGTTGATGCTTATCAACCCCACCCCCAAACCCACATCTCTTTACGCCTTATCAAGCCCAAATTGGCTATTCATAGAGATGGGGTGTATGTGCTGTAGCGACACATCCGGGAGCGGTCAATATTGGGCTGCCTGCGTGCTTTCTTGGCAGTACCCCTGTGAAAGCAAAGGAGCAACTGCCGCTGGGAAGAGGAGTCGCCCAGGGGCACCTCCAGAGAAGGGGATGCAGGGGAGTCCACCTCACCCATACACTTAGGGGAGGAGTAAGCCTCCCCCCCGGGGCTTCTTTTCTGCCATGGATCCTATTAAATTCACAGGACGCAAACGCTAATCACCACTACGAGGTAGCTCGCTCTGCGAGGCTACCAAATTCCACTCCCCTTTACGGGGAGTTGGTGCACCAATGTAGGCTTCTGAGCTGCACCAGGAGTTTTCAAATTCATTCATGTAGATTGTAGAGTGTAGCTAGAACATCTTCTAGCAGCACCAAAGTGATACCATTGATGCTCAGGGCAACAAGAGTGATGTAGACACTTCCCTGTGGGACTAGTTCTGCAGATCCTGAAGGTCCAGGACTCGGCAACTATCAGTCCACCTCATCAAATTTGGCAATGGTGGAATATAGAAAGAGCTGAGAGTACCTCTTGTCTAGGCGAAGCTGCACATTTTTTTAATTCACCCATCTGGCAAATGCCTTCAAGGGCATAACAGGTCACAACTAAAATTCTAGCCTAGTACTAGGATATTCTAAAATGAAAACAAAAAAAAAGTAAACACATTCCAGGGTAAGGGGAGGCCAGCCTCCTCCAAAAAGTCAGATAGCCCACAAGTCAGGGTACACGAATCTGTCCCGAGTACAAGAGGTAGCGACGCCGCTTATCCAAGTAACGGGACAGGTAACGTGTGCCACGATCACCCAGACTGGGACATTCAACAAGAATGGCTGAACAGTGATGGGTGACGCAGTTATCACAGTAAGGAGCAGGTGAGCGCTCAATCAAATACTGGTGTGACCTGCGAGTGTGCCCAATTTGAAGACGACAGAAAGTGACCTGAAGCTATCGCGGCATTGGGGGGTAGGTCCATGGGAACAGTTGCGGCACTATATTTCGAAGCCGCTCTTCTTGGCGGGCATACGTGTCTTCACTTAACGGGAAGACCCCTCTAGTAGAGGTGTGGAAGCGAGTCAAAAGGATTCGGGCCAAGTTCTCACAGGACCCCCCTCCCGTTCTCCAGGAGAATGGGACTGCAATCTCGGACCCCGCGTCCGTGGCGGAATCCTTAGCGACCGCTTTTTCCGCATTCTCTGGCCGGGATGCTGCTCCGCCAGCATTCAATGCACGTTGTGATGTCGCGGAAGGCCGCCGCCTGGACTTTACCTCCAGAGGCGGAGAACCCTTCAACGACAGGTTTACTGTGAGTGAGTTGCGTTACGCTCTTGCTTCGTGCGCGGACACCACCCATGGTGCGGACGATGTCCCGTACGCCATGCTTCGACACCTGGGTGAGGGAGGCATGGTTTTTGTGTTAAATTTGTTCAACAGGATCTGGGTAGAGGGTAACATCCTAGACTCCTGGCGAATGGCTACTGAGCTAGCCTTTCGCAAACCGGGAAGAGATCATTCTACCCCGGCCGGTTTCCGCCCAATTTCTCTAACCTCCTGCGTGTGCACGCTGGAAAAATTGGTTATGTTAGATTAGCCTTTTTTTCTGGACAGCGGAGGCTATTTGTGTTCTGCACAGTGCGGCTTCCGTAAGTTCCATTCCACGTCGGATGCTCTGCTTCGACTGGAAAATACTGTCTGCGAGGCCTTCCTTCGTAAACAGCACTACGCCACGGTGCTTTTTGATTTGGAGAAGGCTTATGATACCGCATGGCGATACGGTATCATGGAGACCCTCCACACGATGGGGGCGAGGGAACACCTCCCAGTCTTTATATCTGAATTTTTGCGAGATCGCCAATTCCGCGTACGGGTGGGGGGGGGGGGGGGGGAGCCCTCTCCGGCCCAATGGGGCAGGAAGAGGGTGTCCCGCAGGGAAATGTCCTCAGTGTCACACTCTTTGCCCTGAGCATCAACGGCATCACCTCGGTGCTGCCAGAAGATGTTCTCGCTACGCTCTACGTGGACGACCTTTGATCTCTTTTGGCGCGGCCAAGATGCCAACTCTGGAGCGTCGACTCCAACAGGCATTGAACCGCGCAGGTTTCGGTTTTCTTTGGCCAAGACTAAGGTGGTGCACTTCTGCCGCCATCCACGGCTCCACCCCGACCCAGATTTTTCTTAATGGGGTGTGAAGAAGAGTCAATCATCTGGTGTGGGCGCACAGTCCTCACAAACTCTTTGGCACCCTCATTTCCAACAATTCCAACATGCCCAGGAAGCCAACAGAAGATAATCTCGACACCCACCTGGCTTGGGGCAATTGTGACACTCTATTATGATTAGGTAAAGAATACAGTCCGGTCTCAGAAAAGGACATGATGCGTTATTTCCCGTAGCGAGCGGTGTATTGCAAGCAAGCTCGGCTATGGAGACTGACAAAACACTGGTAGAGCCCCACTGACTTCAAACAGAGGGGATACGGCATAGAAACCAACCCCCTTCTGCGACTTGGGTCATCCGTATACACTGGCACAGATCCAATGTGACACGATTTGTGCTCCTAAAAGGCTGAACGCAATACTCCCGGTGGTGTAGAAGCTTTGGGACCAGTGGCATGGCAATAAATAGTCAAAGGTAGCAGGTTCCAGGGTGGTGGCAAGGAAAGAATCAGAAGCACCACCAATCAGAGAGCTACACGGAAGCACTCAAAGGAGTTTCCTAGCCCTAAACCCAAAGGGCTTAGGATATAACTAGCATCTCTCATCGGCAGAGGCACCATCAAGATCGGCTGTGGATGCAGTGAGAGCTGTAGGTAATTGAGGGAGGCACTGGAGTTGCATGTACAGGGGAATAATGCACTGTACACAGCACAGAGTGAGTGGCATCTCCTCAGCATCAACAAGTAGGCACTCATTGGGGGACATGTGGAAGTCACTGGTCACCAGGCAGATACTGGTGTGGTGGATTGAGTCCACTTCCGCAAACTTAAGGTTGGCTAGATTTAAAAAAACAGCCTTGCCTGAAGGGGGTTACTAGAGCAAAACAGATCTTTGCATTAATCACACCCCAATGCTAAGGACCCCTCAAGCCCTGGTCACTTGCAACCTGCTGGCGTTAAAAGCCATTGTTTATAGAGGTTCCAAAGCCATCTTCTGACATGGCATGAGTATCCAGGTCAAGCGATGATAAAGTGATTACTTGTATATTGAGTATGTTGCCTCTCCCTGGGACATGATTCAGAGTTGGTGGTTCTCGAGCCTATTTAGATCGGTAGGAACCGTGGGGAGAGGGCACGATACATTACTAGCCCTGCCTGATGTTGCACATGTAGCTGGTCAGGTCCTTAGACCTAGACAGAGAGTTGAAGGAGATGGGGAATTGGTACAGAAAGTAGATGTTAGTGTAAGGAGGAGCAGCTAAGCTGGGGTGGGACAGGGTACTGAGTCTCATCAGCACACCGGCCAGGAAAACATCACCATGCCCTTTACTGAGTCCCTTGGAGGTTTAGTGGAAGAGTAATATGGATGATAAAACTAGTAAAATTGATAATTAAACTTTAAAATATAAGAGCTAAAAGCTATCGTAAAAATTTAGTACTGTATCTTACTTGGGCCAGGGAGTAAACTTAGACAAAAAATCTTCAAGAGCTAATGTAAGTCCTCTCACTGTAAGCACTGACCCAAGCCCCTTCCATAACGCTGACAATCCTTGATGCGTTTGAATGTGAAGTAAAGTTGGAAAGAGTGTAAAAGGTTGAAGATGATAGCGAAGACTCGACACATTGACCTGAAAAAGTATTTTCTTTTATATATATTTTTTAACCACTGATCCATACTTGATAATCAGTACCTACCAAACCATGCCAACCAAAACCTGCAGTAAAATTATTGACCAACTCAGGATGTAAGTGGCAATAAGAGTTTTGAGCAATGTGTTGATACAGCTGGCACATTTGAGGGCAAATATGGGCAATAATTCTAAACAGTGGGCCACATTGAAGCTTATGTAGTAAAGTGTTGCGGCCTGCACTTAAACAGTTAGATGCAAATTTTGAATTCATATAAGTTAATTGCAATTACCTTTGTGCATTTGTTTGCATATACTACATAGTCATAGATAGAGCTACACATTAATAACCAAGGGTAATTTTTTTCTTTTTTGCATAGTTTTGCCACCCTTTTTAAACTGTTTCCAGACATACCAGAGTAGAAACCTACAGCTTAATGCGGAATCTGTACCACGATTTACAATTCTACATCATGTGATCATTACCCATGGTACAGGAATCTCCCATCCAAGTACTAACCACATTCAACATAAATTAACTTCTGCGAGCGGAAATGCATAAATAAGGGTAATGCGAATAAGTATTTATAAATGATAGTATTTCTGCATTTCTACAAAGGAAACACAGGGTGGGGTGTAGGAACTTCCTTATTTGAAACTAAGGAGGCGTGGTTAAGGATGGTCACAGTGGAGTGGGGAAGGGCTCAATGGAAAGTCTGGATAGGGGGGGGGGGTGTATCCACACTCCATTTCAGTCTC
Organism: Ceratothoa steindachneri; assembly: GCA_963969495.1. NCBI lineage: Eukaryota > Metazoa > Arthropoda > Malacostraca > Isopoda > Cymothoidae > Ceratothoa > Ceratothoa steindachneri. Next base: position 35,003,631 of record OZ018327.1, read on the forward strand.
AAACATGTTGTGGTTGAGGAAGCAGCGCGCTTTTGCTGCAGGGGCATATTTTTCTAATGGCCACTGTGTCAGCGCAGTGCAATGTGCCTTGCAACTTTCAGCATCACTTTAAAATTCCCCCAGCAAGGTTGTGGTCCCGATTGTAAATCAATTTTATTGCGGGTGGATGCATTCAGGGAAATGGGAAATGTGTCCAAAAGAAAGAAAGGACACACAAGAACCATTATAACACCTGAAAATGTTGAACGAGTTTGTCAGTCTATGCTGCGGGTATCCCAAGTGTTCTGCTCGTAAACATGCAGTTGCCCTTGGCATGTCAGGATGTTCTCTTCATTGAATTCTTCATGATTAACTCCATCTTCACCCATACCAAATGACTTTGGTCCAACATCTGATGGAACATGATTACATAACCCGACAAACATCATGTGAGCAGCTGGTTGACACTTTACTCAACGACACTTGTGTGCTTCTCTGACGAGGTACATTTTCACCTTAGTGGGTGTGTTAAACAGAATATGCAGTACTGGAGTGAAACAAATACCTGGGAACTTCATGAGGCCCTGCATTCAGATTGTGTCGCAGTATGGTATGCAATTTCAAGAGTAGGCATCATTGGCCATTACTTTTTTCAAGAAAATGGTCAAGCTTTAACTGTGAATTCAGACTGTTATTTGACAATGATCCATGAGGGTTTTTTGGCCTGCTCTTGAAGAAATGGAACTGGACAATGTGCGGTTTCAGCATGATGGGGCCATAGCCCACACCACCACGATTTTAATGGATTTTTTGAGAGAAGCCTTCCCTGGGCGACTAATCTCTCTTAGAGTGGACGTTAACTGGCCTGCGCTCTCGCCTGATTTCGCCCCCTGTGATTATTTCCTGTGGGGTTATCTCAAATCCCTGGTTTATAACAATCACCCACATACCCTGAAAGACCTACAGAATAACATCCAAACTGAAATTGCCAATATACCAGTCAACATGGTTGAAAGGGTGGACCAAAACTTCTGAATTTGTATGAATCAAGTGTATTGACAATGGAGGCTGACATTTAAATGATATTCTTTTGTGTGATGGACAAAAAAATAAAAATAAGCAGCTTTGAAATGTGTAATGTTTTTAATTTCATTTTCAAAGAAGGAAGCCCCCCCCCCAACTGTATATTTAAAAATGACTGATTTAAGAAACTAGCACTTATATAAAAAAAATGAGATGAGAATTTGCTAAAATGTTCAATAATTTTCAATATTTGTCGGATTTTGAAATGAAACATGGGGTGCAGTTTGCCCACATCTGTTATAGGCTCCCCATGTAATAGAGGAAAGGAGGGATTAGGAACATAGGAGTACAGTAATACCCTGCCTTACATCATTTTGGCTTACATCAAATCTGCACTTAGGCCACTTTTCAAGAGTAAAATTAAGTTCACCTAACGCCATTAAATCTGACTTTATGTCACAGACCAAATAAATAATTATTATTCCATATAAAAGTATATTATATTGTAAAATAGTAATTTACATTGATAAATTAAATTTATATGTATCACTACATTTGTGATTCAATGGGAGGCTGCATAATGTATTCGCTATGCAGTTTTAGCTCAAGCAGGTGGTTTAGCGTGATTTATTAGTGATCTGTGCGCATAAAATAACCATAGGTCCAAAGAAAGGAGAAATGAGTACCTAAGTGTAATGTTCTTACAATGGCCACTGCAAGCAGAATAGACACAAAGGTCAATGTAAGTCAAATAAAAAGTATTAATGCGTTAATTGTTTTGTTTTTTTAAACTAAATTCATTATTAGAAAGAATTTTTACTTTACATATGTTTAAAAATGCTGTCTTATGCTTACGCTAGTTTGAAAGTCATTACCAGCAATTTTTTTTTGTCATTCTAAGGCATTTTTTATCCATTATGTTTGATTCATGTCAAAAAATCACGTTATGTAACAGCCTTAAAAACCAATTAATGAGGTAGGGTGAGGTATTACTATATTGAGAAGGTAAGAAGTGAAATAGAATGCTTCCTTTGAAACTTTTGCTAGTGAACAGCTCTAAGCTCTAAGTGGGTGAGAGTGAGTGGGATCTAGAAATGTTGATTGATTGAAGCCTTGGACATGTTATGTGTGAGGAGATTTAGTAAATAGAGAAAAGAGTAATGCTATTTGGGGATGATGATGTGATGGGTTGATATTGTCTATAGTGTTGTCCTAAGTGGGGTGATTTAAGTATATAGGAAGCAGTATAAATGACAGTGGTATAGATGAGTGCAACCACAATATTTTAAAATCATAGGAAATTCTCTAGAGCGATTAGAGTATTAGTAAATACTAAATTAAGGGTTTGATTGTGGAATGTGTTAAGCAAATTTCTCCCTGCAAATTTAAAGGCTAGTGACAATGAGGTGTAATACCCAAGGTTTGTAAGAGAACTTTAAAGCAAGTGGTGAATCTAAAGAAAATGAAAGATATAGAGCAGCAAATCCCCCTACAGGCAGTGTGGCTGGGAGGGTAAACCGAGTGTGTTGGGGGTGGGAGGCAAAACAAGCCACCAGATATTACCCGCCATTTTGTGAAGGGATTAAAGGATGAAAGGATTTTAGCCCTCATCTGCACTATTTAAGATGCATTTAGTTCTGTTTATGGGACCTACTGATTAACTTGGAATCTGAACTGAGTATCTGTTTAGGGGACCTACTGATTTAATGTGGAATCCGAACCATGACTATCTGTTTAGGGGACCTACTGATTAATGTGGAATCTGAACCATGAGTATCTGTTTAGGGGATCTACTGATTAATGTGGAATCTGAACCATGGTATCTACAGAATAATGACAGCTACAATGAAGATGATCAAAACCGGTACTCCATCCAACAATATGCAGGAAAAGAAAGATTTGTGTAATTAAAAGGGGCAAAGAGTGGGAAGCTGAAGGTATGTTAAAAAAAATACACCATCCAAACTGGAGTTATGAGTGAGAGTTAACTCCTCTCCCTGAACACAGATGAATGGATGAAGGCTGGTCGGTGACTAGCCTACAAAATTAGTTGCTAGACAAGAAAACAGGTGAAAAGACTTGTAAAGAGAGTGGAGAAAAAAGGGGCAAAGGGAAATGTATGGAAGGAATAAAGGCCAGGAAGTCCAGGGCTGTGGGAGCCTGCCATTCCTCAAAACACCTAGGTCTAATTTTATAGAGGATACACGGTAGTGGGGCATAGCAATGGCATTCTTAGGGTGAATGAGAGGCACAAACAAAGAAATAGGGCAACTATGAGGCACAAACCAAGAAATAGGGCAACTATGAGGCACAAACAAAGAAATAGAGCAACTATGAGGGACAAACAAAGAAATAGGTCAACTATGAGGCACAAACAAAGAAATAGAGCAACTTTGAGGGACAAACAAAGAAATAGGGTATGAGAGGCACAAAGAAATAGGGCAACTATGAGGCATAAACAAAGAAATAGTGCAACTATGAGGCACAAACAAAGAAATAGGGCAACTGAGGCGCACAAACAAAGAAATAGGGCAACTATGAGGCACAAACAAAAAAATAGGGTATGAGAGGCACAAAGAAATAGGGCAACTGAGAGAAACAAAGAAATATGGTGAATGAGAGGCACAAAGAAATATGGTGAATGAGAGGTACAAATTAATAGGAAGAATGATAGGCACAAATAAATAGGGCGAATGAGAGGCACAAAGAAATAGGGAGAATGTGGCACAAAGAAATAAGGAGAATGAGATGCACAATTAAAAAGGGGCAAACGAAGCTAAAAAAATTCCTTCCCCTGACAGAATTCAGCAAATGAGACAACAATCGAGATTACTCTGAATTATTTTTGTAGCAATGTTTTTTTGTCATGTATTTGTTCAATGCGACGGGTGAAACTGGATGAACTATCCTGATGAAATGGGTACAATACAACAGAAGTTTGAGGGGTAAGAATAAAGAATAGGATAAACAAGTAAAAAGAGAAACTGTAACAAAGAATCAAATCCCCCAAAATGGGATTAAAAATTTCAACTCTAAATACCAGGTTCGAGATAGCATAATTAATTTAACCTTTTACCAAGGGGGAAACCATTAATCCATATATGGTTTCTTGTACACTATATGGTTAAATTAATAAAAAAGAATATAGATACTCAAAGATACCAACTTAAACCTTCCTTGCCTTAAGAGGACCGTTTCAGTCAATTTTCACAAAATATTCAAAATTTCAGTGTTTTCAGCTGATCACATTTTCTGAAGCAGCAATGTTTCTTCTATATGTAGTTAAATTCTCATGTGGTTGCCAATTACACTGGTCTGCCTTGATTTCAAGGTCAAATATATAATACCTGATTTTAGATCAGTTTTTTGCACTGAATTTGAAAATCATGCTCATCTTACCCAATCAGGTCAGGTTTTTGAAATATGAGCACATACCAAAAACTCCTATATTTCCAAATATTTGTTGTGAATGAAACACATAATAGCAAATATTGGACCAATTTACTCACAGAAGGTTTACAGAATATGTTTAATAGATAGCATGAATAGTACAATGCACAAAATAAGCTACTTATGGATGAATGGTCTGTTCAGTGACATCCGATTGTGCCAAGCAGACACCACATCCCTCTTAAGGCACCAACAGTAGTCAGCCAGAAAGTTCACATCCCATTGGCTTTGATAGCGTTCCTCCATGACACGGATGTTTTGGTGAAAGCACTCAACCTGTTCTTCACTGAAGTCTCCACAATTTTCTGGAAAATTGTCCAGATGGGACCAAAGAAAGTGCTTTTTTTTTATAGAGCCCATCTGGCAACTGCCCCCTTGGGCATTAGTCACCGGAAACACGACAGCCTAGAAATAGGCTACTTTAAAATAAAAATATGAAAACATAACAATGATAAAAATGTGAAAAACTTAACAATTAGGAAGCAATTTCCGGCAATGGGTGGAGGTCCCCCTCACCCCAGTGCAGGAGCGTGCAACTTCAAAGAAAAAAAATAGAACCTTCTTAAATAAAGGGGAGAAGCCCGGCCTCCACAAAAAAGTCAACAAGTCAACTGGGACATTCGACAAGAATGTGGCGAACAGTCTGGGGGACGATGCAATCGTCGAAATAGGGCGCTGGCGAGCGCTCCATCAGATAGCAATGCGTCACAAGAGTGTGCCCGATTCGGAGAAGACAGAAAGCGACCTGAAGCCGTCGCGGCATTGGGGGATAGGTCCATGGGAACAGTCGCGGCGCAATGGCACGCAACTTTAAGTTCCCTTCGACCGTCTCACATCTTCTTTGCCAAGCAGTCCGAAGAGCTGCCCGTATTCCTGCCATGTAGTCGGTGTGCGGAAGAGCAAAACACTGTTCCGGTCGCAGAGTCCTAGCGGACTCTTTGGCGCGCTCATTCCCCGCAATTCCTACATGTCCAGGAACCCAGCAAAAGATAATCTAGACATCCGCCCGGCTCGCCAAAACCGTGGCATCACGGATATCGCGAACCAGGGGATGCGGAGATTCCAATGCCCCGAGAGCACTCAGGGCGCTTTGTGAGTGGCTATAGATCACAATCCGGTCTCCGAACCGGGCACGTCGCGTAATCTCCCGTACCGAGTGGTGTATTGCCACCAGTTCGGCCATGAAGACAGACGCAGCGCCTGGCAGAGCCCCGCTGACTTCAAACAGAGGGGATACGGCGTGGAAGCCGACCCCCTCTTGGGATTTGGAGGCATCCGTATACACTGGCACGGTACCAGCGTGACACGAGGTGTGCTCCAAAAAGGTCGAACGCAATACTCCCGGCGCCGTACAATTTTTTTTTTTTTTAATTAAGCGGCTATCTGGCGACTGCCGACTTAGGCATTAGTCGCCGTAAACAAACAGCCTAGTTCTAGGCTACTTTAAAAATTAAACAGGAAACAATAAAACGAAATAACAATAAAAAAGCAATAACAAAAACAACAACAACAATTAAACTGTGTTAAATGAAAGGGAGAAGGCCAGCCTCCCCCCAAAAGTCAATAAGTCCACTAGTCATGGTGCACGCGCTCGTCACGAGTACAAGAGACAGGCGGTAGCGACCCCGCCCATCCCGGTACCGGGACAGGTATCGTGCGCGAAGATCACCCAGACTGGGACATTCGACAAGAATGTGCCGAACAGTCTGGGGGACGACGCAGTCGTTGCAATAGGGCGCAGGCGAGCGCTCCATCAGATAGCGATGCGTCACACGAGTGTGTCCGATTCGGAGACGACAGAAAGCAACCTGAAGCCGCCGCGGCATTGGGGGATAGGTCCATGGGAACAGTCGCGGCGCAATGGCACGCAACTTTAAGTTCCCTTCGACCGTCTCCCATCTTCTTTGCCAAGCAGTCCGAAGAGCTGCCCGTATTCCTGCCATGCAGTCGGTGTGAGGAAGAGCGAAACGCTGGTCCGGTCGCAGAGTCCTCGCGGACTCTTTGGCGCCCTCATCGGCGCGCTCATTCCCCGCAATTCCTACATGTCCAGGAACCCAGCAGAAGATAATCTCGACATCTGCCCGGCTCGCCAAAACCGTGGCGTCACGGATATCGCGAACCAGGGGATGCGGAGATTCCAATGCCCCGAGAGCACTCAGGGCGCTTTGTGAGTCGCTATAGATCACAATCCGGTCTCCGAACCGGGCACGTCGCGTAATCTCCCGTACCGAGTGGTGTATTGCCACCAGCTCGGCCGTGAAGACAGACGCAGCGCCTGGTAGAGCCCCGCTGACTTCAAACAGAGGGGATACGGCGTGGAAGCCGACCCCCTCTTGGGACTTGGAGCCATCCGTATACACTGGCACGGTACCAGCGTGACACGATGTGTGCTCCAAAAAGGTCGAACGCAATACTCCCGGCGCAGTACAAGCTTTGGGAGCAGAGGCGTGGCGACAAATAGCCAAATGTGGTACCCTCCAGGGTGGCGTCCTGGGCAGAACCTGGGGCGCCACCGGACCGAGAGCTATATCTACCTCTCGAAGGAGTTTCCTGGCCCTAAACCCAAAGGGCTTAGGGTATGACTGGCGTCTCTTGGCGGCATAGGCACCATCGAGATCAGCTGCGGATGCAGTGAGAGCTGTTGGCGACTGAGGGAGGCGCCGGGCTCGCGCGTACAGGCGAGTGATGCTCGGGCGTACAGGCGAGTGATGCACTGCACGCGGCGCAGAGCAAGTGGCATCTCCCCAGCATCGACCAACAGGCTCTCAATGGGGGAAGTGCGGAAGGCACCGGTCGCAAGGCGAAGGCCGGTGTGGTGGATTGAATCCACCTTCCGCAATAAACGCTCGGCTGCGGATGCATAAAACTCGCATCCGTAGTCGAGCTTCGAGCGAACAAAGGATCGATAAAAAAGTAAGGCGGTAGCCCTATCAGCGCCCCAAGCGCTGAACGTCACGGAACGGAGAATGTCCATGGCGCGGGTACAAGAGACCCTAAGGCTGCGAATATGAGCCTCCCAGGTGAGGCGTCGGTCGAATACAAGACCAAGGAAACGGTGCGACTCAACCACATCCAGGCGCACCCCATTAAGAAACAAATCTGGGTCGGGGTGAAGCCGTGGATGGCGGCAGAAGTGCACCACCTTAGTCTTGGCCAAAGAAAACCGAAACCTGTGCGCTTCGGCATAGCGAGAGACGCGGTTCAATGCCTGTTGGAGTCGACGCTCCAGAGTTGGCATCTGGGCCGCGCCAAAAGAGATCGAAAGGTCGTCCACGTAGAGCGTAGCGAGAACATCTTCTGGCAGAACCGAGGTGAAGCCGTTGATGCTCAGGGCAAAGAGTGTGACACTGAGGACACTTGCCTGCGGGACACCCTCTTCCTGCTCCTTTGGGGCAGAGAGGGCTCCCCCCACCCGTACGCGGAATCGACGATCTCGCAAAAATTCAGATATAAACATTGGGAGGCGTCCCCTCGCCCCCATCGTGTGGAGAGTCTCCATGATACCGTATCGCCATGCGGTATCATAGGCCTTCTCCAGATCAAAAAACACCGTGGCGTAGTGCTGTCTACGAAGGAAAGCCTCGCAGACGGCATTTTCCAGTCTGAGCAGAGCATCCGACGTGGAGTGAAACTTACGGAAGCCGCACTGTGCAGAAGACAGATGACCTCCGCTGTCCAGGAAATAGGCTAATCTAACATTTACCAATTTCTCCATCAACCTGCACACGCAAGAGGTTAGAGAGATTGGGCGGAAACCGGTCGGAGTAGAGTGATCTCTCCCCGGCTTGCGAAAGGCGAGCACAGTAGCGATTCGCCAGGAGTCTGGGAGAAGACCTTCCACCCAGATCCTGTTGAATAGATCTAACAGAAAGGTCATGCCTCGCTCACCCAGGTGTCGAAGCATGGCGTACGGGACATCGTCCGGACCATGGGCGGTGTCCGCGCACGAAGCGAGAGCGGAACGCAACTCACTCACAGTAAACTTGTCCTTGAAGGGTTCTCCGCCTCTAGAGGTAAAGTCCAGCCGGCGGCCTTCCGCGACATGACGACGTGCATTGAATGCTGGCGGAGCAGCATCACGGCTAGAGAATGCGGAGAAAGCGGTCGCTAAGGATTCCGCCACGGACGCGGGGTCCGAGATTGCGGTCCCATTCTCCTGGAGAACGGGAGGGGGGTCCTGCGAGAACTTGCCCCGAATCCTTTTGACTCGCTTCCACACCTCAGCTAAAGGGGTCTTCCCGTTAAGTGAAGACACGTATGCCCGCCAAGAAGAGCGGCGGGCGTGCTTCCAAATATACCGGAACCTAGCCCTAGCCCGACGAAATTCAGCGACAGTGAAATCGTTCGGGCGGCGCTTATAGCGCATGTAGGCATAACGCTTCTGTTTGAGGGCCGTCTCACACTCGGCTGACCACCATGGGAGTGGTCGGCGTGCAAAACGGCCAGACGTCCTAGGAATAGTAGTCAGGCCCACGGCGATGAGGTTGCCGGAGAAGAACTCAACGGCCTCATCTACCGACCTAAACTCCTCGACTGAGATAGAGAATTCAGTCATTTCCTGAAATGCAGGCCACCGCGCCAAGCACCACCGAGGTGGGCTCTCAGGCAGCAGTTGCCCTGAAAATGATATTTGAATGGGAAAGTGATCACTACCATGGAGGTCATCGACCACCCCCCAATCAAAATCAGGCTGTGCATCCGAAGAGCACAAAGATAGGTCAAGGCAAGAAAATGAAGCGGTTCTCGGACAGTGATGCGTAAACTCATCCACGTTTAGGACACCCATCTCAAGCTCTTCGATCAGATCGGCAAGGACTTGTCCCCTGGGATTTATGGAGTAATCTCCCCAGAGAGGATGCCTGCCGTTCAGATCTCCAAGCAAGAGATAGGGCCTCATAAACCGTGCCACGACGCGGCGGAAGTCGCCCGCGTCGAAGTCAGCTGACGGTGGAATGTACGCAGAAATGATAGTATACCTCCTATCCATGTGCAGCTGCACAGCCACTGCCTGTAAGGAGGTATCTAAAGAGAAAGGAAGAACGGAGACATCATGCCGGGTGTAAACCGCGCATCCCCCAGCCCGGCCATCCCGCGGTGGTGGGGTCGCAAGACCCTTATACCCCGGGAGGGCAGGCAGGGGGCACGCGCCTAGCATGGTCTCCTGCAAAAAAAATAGCTAACGGGGAACGGGACGAGGCGAGCCTCGGCAGCTCCTCCCAGTTGGCCCGGAGTCCACGGCAATTCCATTGAAGGAATATGCCCTCCAGGCCTAGCTCGGAGGGGACGCGGGGGCCCTCCTCGAATTGAAGACCCTCACGGGAATGGCCGTACGCTTCCCGGGGGCAGAACCCCGGGCGCTGTTGGCCGGACAAAGCGCTGGAGGCGCTGTCGCCTTCGAGGACTTATTGGGGGAGGTTGACCTCGCCATGCGAGTCTTTTCCTCCCTCCGCCTCGAAACCTTAGGCGGGCGCTGCGGCTTCGGAGGCGGGGGGCCCTCTTTTCGAGGAACCACCGTCTCCGAGCCACTCGCTCCACCTCCGGCCGTGGGCGAAGGAGCCGAAGCTCCTTTGTTGCTGTCCTCCTTTCGGGGGACAGCTTTAGGAACCCCTGAAGATGGCCTAGCGACCATCTTCAGGGGTGTTGCCTCCTGTGAGTCTAACGACTCGGTGGAGGCGCGTGGCCGTTTCGCCTTGCGGGAAACGGTCACGCCGGCGCCGTACAAGCTTTGGCCGAGGCGTGGCGACAAATAGCCAAATTTGGTACCCACCAGAGTGGCGTCCTGGGCAAAACCAGGGGCGCCACCGGCCCGAGAGCTATATCTAGCTCTCGGAGTTTCCTGGCCCTAAACCCAAAATGCTTAGGCATAGGCACCATCGAGATCAGCTGCGGATGCAGTGAGAGCTGTTGACGACTGAGGGGGGCGCTGGTCTCGCAGAGCGAGTGGCATCTCCCCAGCATCGACCAACAGGCTCTCAATGGGGGAAGTGCGGAAGGCACCGGTTGCAAGGCGAAGGCCGGTGTGGTGGATCGAATCCACCTTCCACAATAAACGCTCGGCTGCGGATGCATAAAACGAAGAAAGTGCATTTTCACTGTCATACGTATACCAAGTTTGCGGAAATTCTCCATTAAGTCATCAACCATCTTCTGGTACTGAGGACTTCTGTGGTTACCAAGGAAGTTTGCAATGACTAACTTAAGGGACAACCAGGCAGAGAGTTCAATAGGATTTAATGAATCATCAAAACTAGTCTTTTATCAGTTCTCTTATCTGAGGACCATCAAATATACCTGCCTTAAGATTCTCCATGCTGATTCGTTTGAACTTGTGGTGGAGGAAGGCAAATCCTCCACCTTCCGTGTCCAGTGCTTTTACAAAGTTCTTCATTAGGCCTAGTTTGATATGTAGGGGTGGAAGTAACACCTTGCTCGGTTCAACCAGAGGGTGGGACAGAACATTGTGTGACCCAGGTTCTAATCCTTGTTTTGATGGCCACTCTTGTCTGACATAATGCTGGTCGTCAGTTCGACTATCCAACAAACACAAAAGCATGGATACTTTGTGTACCCACCTTGAAGTCCTAGGATGAGTCCAAAAACTTCAAGATTTCCACAAATCAACCATTTATGTTCCTGGTAATTGAGAGCAGACAACAGGCATTCCATGCTGTTGTGGGATTTTTTCATTTCAGCAGAGTGTCCAACAGGGATTGATGAAACCTTATTTCCATTATTCAGAAGAACTGCCTTGAGACTTCTGTTATACGAGTCAATAAAAGTCTCCATTCCATGGCAACATACTTCATAACCATTGATTTCTTCAGTTCAGCAATATTGTTACAGTAGATCAGTGAACTCTTCATCGAACATAAAGAAATTTCTGAATTCGCTCTCGCGTTCCCGATACCAATAGAATGTTGTTCCTGGGGCAAGTAGATGTTTCTCTCGAAGACGAGAACCCAGCAGCTGGGCAGACTCCTTAAATAGGTTCAGGTCTCATGTCAAGTCATTGAGTTCGGCTTGGGTCAATGGCATCCTCTTCTGGCTCGTATGCACCACACTCACCTGTATCAGTCATGTCAGTAGATTCGGAATCAGAACTAGATTCCATGATGACATCTGGCTCAGGAACAGGAACATCTGGTCCATAAGGGATTGGCTTTATGGCAGAAGGAACATCAGGGTATTGAACATGGTGCTTGTTCTTGCGATTGGTGCCTTTTAAATTTGTCATGCAGAAGTAGCAGTCGGTAATGTGATCTTTCCCTTCCCTCCACACCATTGGGACACCAAATGGCATACTCTTTCTTTTCCTATTCCTCCAATCCCGTAAGTTCTCCACACATGTTTTGCAGCAAATATGGGGCTAGTTTGATTCCAAAATAAGCGTAATAAGACTTCTTCACAAAATCCGTGATTTTCGCTTGGCGGTCTGGAAGAACCACGTGTCCACAGATGAAACAAAATTTTTAGGATGGTTCTTACACTTCCCATCCATCGTACTGCACAACTAGACCTGAGAAGAGAAAGAATAACTAGTTATTTAAGGTAACCCATGATCAGCTGTGGCAAAAACAAAGCCCATATACGCTTGGATGATAGCGCCACTTGGGAAAAATATGCTGTAATAAAAATCAAGTGTATCTTAGAAACCAGACCTGACCAAAGGAAATGAATGATATTTTTGAATTCAGCCAAAAGGATCCTAAATCAGTTGGAAAACCCTTGACCTTTGAAAAAAGTTTTGAAACGCAGGCCAGTATTATTTATTAACTTATTTATACAACAAAATTTGTTTAACATTGTGTGCGATTTTTATCAAAAAGAGGCAGTGTGTGCGCACCTTTCATTGGGGATGGGGGGATCCAATATATATGTTATATACTGTAATCCATACACAGTAACATATATATATATATATATATATATATATATATATATATATATATATATATAAATATATATATATAAAGGTATATAGCCTCTGTACATAAAAGTATATTGGGCATTACATGCTTCCTATGATCTGTTAAAACATAAAATACTTGCCAAACTTTGGAGCCCATTTTCTCAAAAAATAAAAACATTAACAAAAATCACAATAACTACCTTATTTATTAGTTGATTTTTACTAAAAGGTTATAATATTACTTTAAAAATTCTGCATAGCGTTATGATGAATTATTTGCAAATTTACTTGCAAAAAATAAATTAGTTAGGTGAGGGTAGTCAAAATTGACAAATGAGAAAATTTTGACTACTCAAAGTTAACTCTCTCTTAAAGAAAACTTTAAATCACATTTTTTTAAAAAAAAACTCATCACAACGATGTAAACAAATGTTTAAATTTACCTACAGTATTTATTTCACAAAGATCAGTTCATAAATTGGGGACTTATTATGTTCATGAAATGCCTGAAAATTTTAAGTTTTTCCTCCCCCATTGATTTAGAATTGGGGGTGGGGGAGTGTCATATATTTTAAAAATTAAACTAGATAGTCCTTGATAAAGTTTTAATAAATAGAATATCCAGCTCTTAAAAAATTTGACACGCACAAGAGTAAGCCTGAAATGGTCCCCCTTAACTAAAACGTTAATGAAAATAAAGTTAAGGTATACACTTTTATTAAACTACATATTTCAATAAAATATAACTAATATCTGTAATTACAAAACTACACTCTACACTTATCTGACCATAACATACCTGGCATTGTCGTCTCAATACAATGAAAGGATGACTTAAAAGATTCTCAGTACAAATGCTAATGAGGGTTATTGAAACTTCTCCATACTTCTCAATTTGATTATCTATAGAAGAAAAACAAATTCAGGAATAACAAAGCTTAAACAAATAAATAAACAAACCAAACAAATTAATGTTCTTAATGAGAATATTAAATAGGTAGTGGTTTACCAATGACCCACATTCAAGGCCCTTTCTCAGGTGGGACCTAGTTTGATATGGGATCAAAACCACAGGTTGCTATCAACATATGGCAGGAGTTTGAGGTTTGACATGGGATCAAAACCCCAGGTTGCTACAACATATGGCAGGGGTTTGAAGTTTGACATGGGATCAAAACCACAGGTTGCTACAAAATATGGCAGGGGTTTGAGGTTTGACATGGGATCAAAATCACAGATTGCTACAACATATGGCAGGGGTTTGAAGTTTGACATGGGGTTAAAACCACAGATTGCTACAACATATGGCAGGGGTTTGAAGTTTGACATGGTATCAAAACCACAGGTTGCTACAACATATGGCAGGGGTTTGAGGTTTGACATGGGATCAAAACCACAGATTGCAAAAAACATATGGCAGGAGTTTGAGGTTTGACATGGGATCAAAACCACAGGTTGCTACATCATATGGCAGAGGTTTGAAGTCAGCCTGAATCAGGACTCCCTCTATTGAATAACCATGCTTGATGTAGCTTATCTTTGCTAAAACCATAAACCGGTTTTAACTCAGCTAGGCCATAGCCCTTGAATGATGATGATGCTGTTGCATTGCTCCAAGGGGTAGATGGCATCTCTGCTCCTCAGGGGTTTTTTTTTTAAGGGGCTATCTGGCGACTGCCCACTTGGGCATAAGTCGCCACTGCTCCACAGGGGTAGATGGCATATCTGCTCCCCTGGAGTAGATGGCATTTCTGCTCACCCTGACTACTTGCAAGATTAAGGGGGGAAAAAAGCCTTGGACCTTACAGTTTGCGCTGTAGGCTCCACCAATATTACCACAATTAAGTGGGGCCAGGACCTTCTGTGAGACTGTTGAGGGAGGCTGTTGTATGCTGTGGTAATTTTATAATACCCCCTCAGTGCTAGCAGCCCATGCAATAGCTAGAAAGTGGATGTTCAGTTGCAACAACCTCACACAGAATACATCCAAGTGGGGGTCTTCCCACTCTAAGGATTGCATCCAGGTGTAGTGGTCATGGCATATCCACTTGGGAATGACCGACCACTCTACAGCTCTATTTATTCTTGCCCTACAGGGTGGCGAGTTTAAAAACACAGCCACACCTGATGTATAAAACAGCTTTCGAGAGTCCTGTAAAACTGTTCCAATAATAATATTAGGTTGGACCACATAAAATGTAGGTAGTGTTCACTTGACCATATATAATTCTGGTGTAGGGTAAACTCGCCAATTAAGACACTTGTGAGAATAAACTGCTCTGCAAAAACTTAATGACCACAATCAAAATCTTTTAGGTGATGGTCTTAGATCATTTTGAGCATAAAAGATCTGGATTGTGGTCATTAAGTTTTTGCAGAGCAGTTTATTTTCACAAGTGTGCCTTAATTGGGGAAGGTGCGTCTTACAAAGCTCCCCCACCGGCTAATGTTGTGTTGCAAGTGACTTTTTTTTTACAAGTTTAAATCAGAGAATAATAAGAATGAAGCAGAGAAAAAACATTCAGTATTCAAAGATGAAAAATGCTAATTAATGAAAAATACAAAGATGGCTTCAGGATTCAAGCTGGAAATGTGGACCTTCAAATTTAAAGTCATTATTAATTGCTAAAAGATTGACATTGTTGAAAGTAACTCCAAAACTTGTCTGACAACTTGCAGTATAAAGAGTTTCACCATTACGCTGTTATAGTTAAGGTAAAAATTCAAAAAAGGAAATGGGTGCGACATGAATTGGTGGAAAGTCAGAAACTGCAGGGCTTAGAAGTGTATTCGCCGCTGCTGCTTCATAACAATAACCCTTTTGAGATCATATGGCGACATGTCAGGAGAAAGTGAATACTGTAGTGACTAAGGTAGTCTCCATAAGACGTCATACACTGTTTTTCAATGAGAAAATATTGCTGCTACTTTTTATAGAAAAAAAATTAATGCCTGAAAATAAAATCTAAACGACCTAGACTTAACAATTTTGCTTCCCAATAAATAACACAACCACAACTTCACAAATCAAAATTTACAGAACTATATGAAGTTTTACTGGATCCCACAAACTCAGGGTACGTCCATGGAAATAGTCACAATGCAACGGTATGCAACTTTAAGTTCCCCTCTGCTGTCTCTTGTATGGTATGAAGAGTGTTGGGGAATTTTTGAGAGAGCCTATGAACCGATGGAATACTGTGGTTGCAGTTTCTTTGTTTTTCTGAATGTTGCGAGGGCAGTATTTTGGTGAACGTTTTTTATGTTTGAATATCATTGATGTATTGTATGTTACACCAAGCATTTCAAAGGGGTGGTAGAGGAGGAGAAGCAGAGTTATTTATGGTTGAGATGTGTATTGGTATTCCCATGTATCACTGGTAAGGAAGGTAGCTATAGAATTGATTGAGGCTATTTTGAGTGTGTGCTGAACCAGGTGTGCAGGGTGTGCAGGGATCCTTCAGCATGAGGGATGCATGCATGAAGGGGTGTGCATGGATCCTTCAGCCTGAGGGATGCATGCATGAAGGGGTGTGCATGGATCCTTCAGCCTGAGAGATGAAACCCCACTGGAGAAGATACTACCACACAGCACCCCAATTTTGCATGCAAAAAGTAATGGATGACTGTGCTTAAGAGGGTATAAAGTGGGTGGAATAAGGCCATCTATTTTTTTAAGTGGCATTGATGCAATAAACCTCACTTTGTGGGGGAAGGGGGCAGTTGATGAAAAATGAATAAAAACTATTTCAAAGAAATTCTGATAGAAATTTTAAGCTTTAAATTGTTAAGACTCCTTTTTCAGTGATGGAAAAAATAAAATATTCATGCATAAACCATGAGTAGACATGGCACAAGTAACCATGGAACATGCTTGCTTACACATGGCACATGTGGAGAATGCCTACATAGAGCACATGTGTAAAATGCCTACATAGAGCACATGTGTAGAATGCATACACATGGCATATATAACTGTAGAACATGTCTACACATGGCATATATGAATGTGGGACATGTCTACACATGCTACATATGATTGTGGGACATGTCTACACATGCTACATATGATTGTGGAACATCTCTACACATGCCAACGCATGACACATGTGACCACGCCTACACATAGCCCATGTGACCATAGAGCATGCTACATGTGCCCATGGAGCATGTCTACACATGGCACATATCCATGGAGCATGCCTACACATGATATACGAGACCATGGAAGCGATAACTGACACGTTTGGGAAGTTCTTCCTCACCCTCCATATTCACTGCATCTTACACCATCAAATTATCATTTATTTCAATCACTATCATCATTCATCATCTCAAAAAGAAATTTAACTCAACGGAAAATAAAAGAATGAATTCTAAGCACTTTCAACCTAGCTTAGAATTCATTCTTATTCTATTTCATGTGGGTTAAATGTACATTTGTGCACCATTTTGTAAACTTATCTAAATTATCCGAATAAAAGGGAGACTGATACCAAGTTAACCATTTTTCCCATTAAAACCACCTTTTTTTTAAAAAAAAGTAATTTAGTTCTCTATCACCTAGTTTAGTAATAAGAGAGAAGTGTTAATAATATTAACTACTTTCGATTAAATTTCATTTAATACATTCAATTAAGGAAAAAATATTATTTTCCTACCAAACTTAATGAGCAAAGGCTGAAAACCCTACCTTTATCACTCGTCCCATACGTTGGAGCAGGATTTTCGGTTGAATAGTGGTCAACTGGAGTAGCACTTGAGTAGCCAGTTTTAAGTGTACGTGGAAAGTGGGATGGTCGATCACCTCTTGGATCCATTTCCGTATAAGGACTTGCCTCCATCTTTTGCCAAAAGGGAGACTCTTGGTCTTTTAAGTTAGTATAAAATTGATAATCATCCAACCCTGCCATCATCAAGACACAGAGCTGGTGTTATATCAAAATACTAAACTTATAGAATTTGACTGTAAATAAAACATAGATCATAAAATAGCTGGACTTGAATTAAGTACTAGCAGAAATTATTTGTGAAAGAAGTGGAATGCGCTGGAATCAATCTGCAAGCACTATCTTCTCCCATTAAAAAATCTATATGGATAAAAGAGAAGCAAAAATTACTTTGATATATATATATATATATATATATATATATATATATATATATATATATATATATATATATATATATATATAAATATATTAGTGTAGATGGGTAGCAGTCTTTCTTGAATGCAAATTTTTTTGAAGACCATGGTATATTCCGTCTTAGTCAATTTCCTTTGGCAACTTTCTATTCTTCTAACTGTCTTATTTAGTCGATCTTGTAGATGGTAGATCACTTGTCCTGTGTTCATCTCTTTTAAATGAATGGGTTTGGTAAAAACCAAACTAAATTGTTGAGCTTTCGATCTTATCTGATCATCTTCGGAGCGTCTTTATGTATTCTTTCCTCCTTTATGAATGAAAAGAAAATGTTGGGGTTTTTTTGGGGGGGGCGGTATTTATTCCGCCTGGCTTGAGCCCTACATTAAAGGAAACAAGCCAATCTGGTGAATGGAATTTTAAAACAACTTCAATGTTCAATTCCAGCTTACCACTTGACTATTGATGGATGGCTTTTCTTCGTTTATCAAGATGGCTTCTAAGATGTTCAGCCTAGCTTTATTCTTCCCCCCCCCCCGTTTCTTTTAATTACGGTGTTGTCAATTAGTATATCTCTCATTAGGTTGATGTTGTGCACACTCTCCATATGATTTTCAGGCCCTCCGCTTTGAAGTGCATGGTTAAACATCTCAAAAGGGTAGTAGTTGTCATGCCAATATATTTTAAGTTATTATAAAGCTTGCAGTCTTTATTGAGGCAGATGAACTTGTAAACTATGTTGGTTGACTTTAGATTTGAGGAGTTTTGGCAGCTGTTGTTTTTTGTGAATAACGGTTTCTCAAAAAGCATTGAAAAACAACTTCAATCATTTCAAAGATATGGATAAAACATAAAGTAATCAGGAAGCAGTAAACAACAAACTGTATTACATAAATCAGATGTACACGGCCTATAAAATAGACGAAAAAAACATCAAGGAGATTATTAACCATAACATCAAGGTTAAGAATCAAATGGACAAAATTCAACTTATTATATATTATAAAATGACAAAAGCCAACAATCTCCTCATGATAAAGCTAAGCTGAACATCTTAGAAGCCATTTTAATAAAAGAAGAAAAGCCAGCCATCAATAGTCAAGCAGTAAGCTGGAATTGAACATTGAAGTTGTTTTAAAATTCCACTCACTGGATTGGCTCATTTCCTCTAACATAGTGCTCAAGCCAGGCAGAATAAATATCCCCTAAAAAAGTTTTCTTTTCATTCAGTCTGATTCTGACTCCACACATTTCATCAGTAAAGGAGGAAAGAATACATAAAGATGCTCCAAAGATGATCAGATAAGATCGAAAGCTTATCAATTTAGTTTGGTTTTTACCAAACCCATTCATTTAAAAGAGAGATGAATACAGGACAAGTGATCTACCATCTACAAGATGGAATAAATAAAAACCCAGAAGAATAGAAAGTTGCCAAAGGAAATTGACTAAGCCGAAATATACCATGGTCTTCAACAAAATTTCCATATATATATATATATATACGAGGGGCGGTCAATAAGTTTTGCAATTCGGATATAAGGAAACGAGATATGAGGAAAAGTGTTTTATTATTTTTCAACATAACTACCCTCGACTTCAATGCACTTGTGCCACTTGTCCCTGAGGCTTTGAATTCTCGACAACCAGAAATCTCCCGACTGCTGTTCAATCCACTCCTGGACGGTGAACTGGACATCTTCATTGTCCCCAGACTGGCGTCCACACAGTGCAGCCTTGAGCTGGAGGAATAAAAAGTAGTCGCTAGGGGCAGGATCTGGACTGTAGGGAGGATGGGTGAGCTCCTCAAATCCGCACTCACGCAAGGCAGCTTGTGCAACTCTGGCCTTGTAGACTTTGACGACGTTGAAGTCGATCATGGGGCATGAGGTTTCTAGGGACTCAATGGGCAGAGACCTTGGTCATGGCAAAATTGTTGTGGATGATGTTGATAACACTTCCATGTTATATTCCAAGTTCTCGCTCGATTTCTTGGAGCTTCACCCGTCGATTTTCGAGGATGATCCTCTCCACACGGGTCACATTGTCCTCGTTGGTCACGTCTGACGGGCGTCCTGGATGGGGGTCATCTTCAAGGGACTCACGACCATGGCGGAACTCCCTATTCCAGCGAGTAATGGTTGCATAGGAAGGAGCGGTGTCGGTGTACACTGCAACCATGCCTTCATGGATCTCTTTTGCATTCTTGCCTTCCTTGGTCAAAAATTTGATCAGTGCACGGTGCTCAACCTTCTCCATTGTTGAAAAATTTGTGACTGCCGATCTGCGATCAGCTACTGCTTCTTAAATAGACGAGGCAGGAGCGTGCGGCTGCAGGTCCTGACTTGTCATAACTTGTCCTAACACCCCCACACACAGCCATCCCCCTTCCTCTGTTTTGTCCTACCAATTCGCAAAACTTATTGACCGCCCCTCGTATATATATATATATATATATATATATATATATATATATATATATATATATATATATATATATATATATATATATAAATATATATACACACACAATCACTTTAATAATGTTAAAATTTGATTACAAAACTAAAGAGATTAAATTTGCACAATGAACTCAGTAGGTATTAAAGTTTTCAATTGCATTACATTTTTATTTTTTTGTCATCTTGTTGATGGTACTTTCAGAAAAAGTATAGTGTTTCATGGTTTATTGAAAACAAATTGGATATGTAGACAGTGAAATTACAAGACTTATGAAAGAGCTCCACTGCCAAATCTGTTAATTTATGTATAGCACAAGAAACTTATAAGACAGGGCAGTGTTAGATAAAGGGAGGAATAGAGGAGCAAAAACCTGATGAAAACATCAATCATTATTGGTCTCACTCAAAGTATATCCAATTAAATTCACCATGCTTAACTATGCCTAAATTATTACACAAGGTAAGATTATATGCATACAGTGTACAAATTTTACAGGTACTTGACACTCTAGTCAAATGATAAACCAAAAAGTAAAGAATTTGCATTTAACATGCTAGAACACATATGTAAAGAACAGCCCCATGTGATAAGAAAGCTTCAATAATATAACTCAAAGGTAAGTAGTGTATGGTATGGGATTATGTGCAATCAAAAAAGGGGCCCATTTTTATGCATAGAAAAATAATTCCCCAGATAACCCTCCAATGGGCTATGGTAAAGATATAGGACATCATTGACCTTAAGCAAAGGAATGAATGAATAGTGCCAAAAATAAATGCTGCAAAGCCCAAACAGACTAGCCCACAGCCAAATTCAAGGAGGGGCAATTTGCATGAAAATTCTCAATAAAAATATAGACATCTGGAGAATATACAAAAATATAGCTATGAAATTAAAATCAATAAAATGGAAGTACAGGAATTTAAAACCACCAAAAGGTGTAAAAGGATATCAAAAATAAACTATTGAGAATTCAACAAAGGATAAAAACATAGACTGTAGATGGATCAACAATAGATACAAGAACAGAGAATATAAAATCATGAAACAATATATTAAATTTTGGCTAAAAGATTATATTCTTCTAAAAATTCTATTCACACTAAAAGAGACACAAGTCTCAGACAAGATGCCCCACAGAACTTGCTGGGAGGGGAGCCATCTGCCCAGTAATGAAAGGAAAGACCCTCATCCTCAGCTTTCTCAAAAGGGCACACTCAGCAAACATGTGAAGGATGGACAGTGGCACCCTGCACAAGATGCACAAAGGTGGGGGCTGCCCATTCATCAAGTACCCATGAGTGAGGTGGCAATGGCCTATCCTCAGTTGGCACAAAATAACCTCCAGTCTATGTGGTTTCATGGTACGTGGCCATGGGAGGACTGAAGGTTTTATGGAATGGAGCTTGGTGGGAGGAAGCTCATCCCACATCTTCTGCCATAAGCCAACTACATATTTGGTGATGAGAGGATAGACATCACGAAGTGGGACTGGGGCTGATGGGGGTGTCCCCAATGATACTGCTTCCTTGGCTGCAGCATCCGCCCTTTCATAACCTGGGATGGCCACGTGACTAGGCACCAGGCACCCAGCAAAAAGAAATCTTAGGAATAGAAGATAAAAAAAGCCACAGCTGGGTCTTGGAAACCAACGGATGGCTAGAACCAAAAGCACCCAGTGCCTCCAGAGAACTAAGGCAGTCAGAGAAAATTGTAAGACAAGCAGATGGCATAGGAGCAATAACAAAGAGTGCAGCAAGAATGGCAACAAGTTCTCCTGTGAAAACAGAAGCTGCACTTGGTAGGCAAACCAATGCTGTCTGAGATCGGAAGACAGCAGCAGCTCCAACTCTGTCCGATGACTTGGACCCATCGGTGAACACAAAGTGCTAGGCTGATGGTGGGATGAGTGTTGATCATAGATGGTTCTCAAGGCTACAGGCAAGAACTGATCCTTGGGCCTACCAGTAAGCCCCTTGCATACCACTACAGGTGGTATGAGCCATGGGGGAATCTTTGGTATTGAAAATGGAATAACAGAAAATTCTCTTTGATGTCCTGTGTGCTCAGCCATGCGTAGAGCAAATTGAATGTGCACTCATAGACTGGCGACCATGGTAATTGCTCAAGTCTAAAAAGATATTTGAGGTTAGACTTGAGCCTGTAAAAAGGAAGAGGGAGAGCCCGTTCTCTGCATAGACACTCTACACAGGAAAGGACTTGAAGGCTCCAGAAGCCAGGCACACAGTATTTAATTTTTCAAGAATGGATGGTGAGGCAGGAGTACACCTGTGACCCATAGTCCAGCTTTGACTGGACCAATGCTGAATACAAAAGCCACAGGGTACATTGATCACTTCCCCAAGAAGTGTGCCAGTAATTTTTATGTCCATTCTCTTCAGACAAGACCTTTTCAAGGCATCCAAATGAGGCCTCCAAGAAAGCCTTGAATCAAAGATCACCCCTAGAAATCTGAAATGGGGCTCAAAGGTGACAGGGACACCATAGAGTGACAAATGGGAAGGGTCCCATGTCACTGATCTATAATTGTAAAAGTGGACAGCCTTGGTCTTTACTGCGGAAAAGCAGAAGCCCTTGGAAGAAGCATTGTGGTGGAGTGAATGTGAGTGTGTATGAAGGGCCATTCTCCCACCCCTTTTCCCAACACCCTCTCCCTCCGTCTGTGTGTGAATGAGAATGGGGGTTTGTTTTGTTTTTTTTATATATATAATATAAATTGATTTTCATGTTTTGTATAAAATGTTTTTTTCTCTTCCTCAGCTAAATGTTAAATATTTTTCGAAGGGCCACTCTAGTAAATTTAATTGCCATCCTTTGTAAGGAGTTGCAGAGACTGTAGGGTTGAAATAACCAACCAGAGATTATAAGTACTGCCAGGACTGAGAGGGCTTTGATAGCTTCAAGACGTGACCAGATCACAATATTGTATGAGCTCGGAGGGGCTGGGGTTTTTTTTGTAAAACGCTTGAGACGCCAATACCCACCTGGGTAGCGTGTGCGCCCTTTCTTCCTTTTTTTGGTCCTCTTGTTTGCTTTAGGCCTCCTGTTATTGATTTCTTGTCTACTGTGTTATCGGTTGGTTGATATACCCTGGTAGATATTTTTGTTGTTGTTTGACTTAGCCTATCTGTCTTTAGTATATATAGTCTAATTGAATGTTATTTTTTGTATAAATTTTGATTGGTATTCATCAGATAATATTGTGTATATATAAAAATTAGCTATCTGTATTTTTGTGTGCATATTTACCCCATATTTTTTTGGTAAGTAAAGGACTGTACAAACAATCGGTTTCATTTCTCCCTCGACTTCTCACGTCCAAATTTGTGTAGGAAGCAGGTTGGATCGATTTGGGTTAGAGTCTAGATTTTTGGCTCGCTACAGCATTATCAGCTACGGTATTTATAACCCGCTGCCGCTTACAGATGACAAATGGAAGTCTAGGCGAAGAACAGATAAGCGCTACATCATCCACATATAGAGGTTGAGGAAATCTCAGCTGGGAGATTTGCGATAATGCTATTGATGGCCACAGAGAAGCAGGTGACACTGAGACACTTCCCTGTGGCACACCTTCAACCTGCTCTACCGGCTCTGATAGGGCATTTCCAACTTTTACACAGTGTGAGCCACATGAGGAATTGCTCGACAAACCTGGGGAGAAAGCCCGACAGGACCCAATCATGGAGTTGCTTAAGGATACCACGCTTCCAAGTGGTATCATACGTTTTCTCAGTATCAAAGAAAACAGCAACAGAATGCTGCCTCTCTGAAAAAGCATCTCTTATATAAGACTATTCTAACAAGCAGGTCGATAGTACTCTGTTTTTTTCTGAACCCTGATTGCGAGGGATATTTTTTAATTTTTTATTATTATCTCATCTGGCAACTGCCTTCAAGGGCATAAGTCGCCGTACTCAAGCTAGCCTGTATCTAGGCTATATTAAAAACAAAAAACAAACAAAAGAATTGAAAAAACATAGAGCAAGCTCCATCGACAGGGGAAGACCCGCCCTCCCCCGCCGAAGAACACAGCAATCCATATTTGAATATTAAATAACGGGGAGAAGGCGGGCCTCTTCCAAAAAGTCTATAAGCCCACAGATAGGTGTGCACGAATCCGTCCAGAGCCCAAGGGACAGGCAGTAACATGCATGAAGATCACCCAGACTGGAACATTCGACAAGAATGTGCCGAACAGTCTGGGGGACGACGCAGTCGTTACAATAGGGTGCAGGCGAGCATTCCATCAAATGAGAATGCGTCACACGAGTGTGCCCGATTCGAAGACGACAGAAAGCGACCTGAAGCCGTCGCAGCATTGGGGGATAGGTCCATGGGAACAGTCGCGGAGCAATGGCACGCAACTTTAAGTTCCCTTCGACCGTCTCCCATCTTCTTTGCCAAGCAGTCCGAAGAGCTGCACGTATTCCTGCCATGTAGTCGGTGTGAGGAAGAGCGAAACGCTGGTCCCGTCGCACAGTCCTCGCGGACTCTTTGGCGCCCTCATTCCCCGCAATTCCTACATGTCCAGGAACCCAGCAGAAGATAATCTCGACAGAGGGGATACGGCGTGGAAGCTGACCCCTTCTTCGGAGTTGGAGCCATCCGTCACGGATATCGCGAACCAGGGGATGCGGAGATTCCAATGCCCTGAGAGCACTCACGGCGCTTTGTGAGTCGCTATAGATTACAATCCGGTCTCCGAACCGGGCACGTCGCGTAATCTACCGTACCAAGTGGTGTATTGCCAGCTCGGCAGTGAAGACAGATGCAGCGCCTGGCAGAGCCCCACCTACTGACTTCAAACAGAGGGGATACGGCGTGGAAGTCGACCCCTTCTTTGGAGTTCGAGCCATCCGTATACACTGGCAGGGTTCCAGCGTGACACGAGGTGTGCTCCAAAAAAAGTCGAACGCAATAAACTCGGCGCTGTAGAAGCTTTGGGATCAAAGGTGTGGCGACAAATAGTCAAATGTGGTACACTCTAGGGTGGCGTCCTGGGTAGAACCAGTGGCGACACAGGCCCAAGAGCAATACGTAGCTCTCGAGGCAGTTTCCTAGCCTTAGGGTATGACGGGCGTCTCACGGTGGCATAGGCACCGTCGAAATCAGCTACATATGCAGTGAGAGCTGTTGGCGACTGATGGAGGCGACGGGCTCGCGCGTACAGGCGAGTGATGCACTGCACGCGGCGCAGAGCGAGTGGCATCTCCCCAGCATCGACCAACAGGCTCTCAATGTGGGAAGTGCGGAAGGCACCGGTTGCAAGGCGAAGGCCGGTGTGGTGGATAGAGTCAACCTTCCGGAATAAACGCTCCGCTGCGGATGCATAAAACTCGCATCCATAGTTGAGCTTCGAACGAACAAAGGCTCGATAAAAAAGTAAGGCAGTAGCCCTATCAGCACCCCAAGCGCTGAACGTCACGGAACGGAGAATGTCCATGGCGCGGGTACAAGAGATGCACCATCTTAGTCTTGGCCAAAGAAAACCGAAACCTGTGTGCTTCGGCATAGCGAGAGACGCGGTTCAATGCCTGTTGGAGTCGACGCTCCAGAGTTGGCATCTGGGCCGCGCCAAAAGAGATCAAAAGGTCGTCCACGTAGAGCGTAGCGAGAACATCTTCCGGCAGCACCGAGGTGATGCCGTTGATGCTCAGAGCAAAGAGTGTGACACTTTCCTGCGGGACACCCTCTTCCTGCTTCATTGGGCCGGAGAAGGCTCCCCCTACCCGTACGCGGAATCGACGATCTCGCAAAAATTCGATATAAACATTGGGAGGCGTCCCATCGCCCCCATCGTGTGGAGAGTCTCCATGATACCGTATCGGCATGCGGTATCATAGGACTTCTCCAGATCGAAAAACACCGTGGCGTAGTACTGTCTACGAAGGAAGGCCTCGCAGACAGCATTTTCCAGTCGGAGCAGAGCATCCGACGTGGAGTTGAACTCGCGGAAGCCGCACTGTGCACAAGACAGATGGCCTCCGATGTCCAGGAAAAAGGCTAATCTAACATTTACCAATTTCTCCATCAACTTGCACACAAAGAGGTTAAAGAGATTGGGCGGAAACCAACCGGAGTAGAGTGATCTCTCTCCGGTTTGCGAAAGGCGAGCAGAGTAGCGATTCGCCAGGAATCTGGGAGGAGACACTCCCCGCAGATCCTGTTGAATAAATCTAACAGAAAGGCCATGCCTCGCTCACCCAGGTGTCGAAGCATGGTGTACCGGCCAACGTCCGGACCATGGGCGGTATCCGCACACGAAGCAAGAGCGGAATGCAATTCACTCACAGTAAACCTGTCGTTGAAGGGTTCTCCGCCTCTGGAGGAAAAGTCCAGTCGGCGGCCTTCCGCGACATCACGACGTGCATTGAATGCTGGTGGAGCAGCATCCCGATTAGAGAATGCGGAAAAAGCGGTCGCCAAGGATTCCGCCACGGACGCGGGGTCAGAGATTGCGGTCCCATTCTCCTGGAGAACGGGAGGGAGGTCCTGCGAGAACTTGCCCCGAATCCTTTTTGACTCGCCTCTACACCTCTGCCAGAGGGGTCTTCCCGTTGAGTGAAGACACGAATGCCTGCCAACAAGAGCGGCGGGCGTTCTTCGAAATATACCGGAACCTAGCCCTAGCCCTACGAAATTCACCCATAGTCAAGTCGTTTGAGAGGCGCTTATAGCGCATGTAGGCATAACGCTTGTTTCAGGGCCGTTTCAGGAGTGGTCGGCATGCAAAACGGCCAGACTTTCTGGGAATATTAGTCAGGCCTGCGGCGATGAGGTTACCGGAGAAGAACTCAAGAGCCTCATCTACCGACCTATGCCCTCCAGGCCTAGCTCGGAGGAGACGCGGGGGCCCTCTTCGAACAGAAGATCCACTAGGCGTGGGCGAAGGAGCCAAAACTCCTTTGTTGCTGTCCTCCATTCGGGCAACAGCTTTAGGGACCCCAGAAGATGGCCTGGCGACCAACTTCAAGGGTGTTGGCTCCTGCGAGTCTAACGAATCGGTGGAGGCGCGTGGCCGTTTCGCCTTACGGGAAACGGTCACGCTGGGGTGAAGGAGGGGGAGCCCTGGTTTTAGCAAGAGCTGGGTGTGCACCCTTTGTGCTGCCAGCTTTACCAGGGAAGCGCCCTGGTTGAGTAGAACCCGCAGACGGGCTCCGAATGGGCGTGGAAACAACCGTGCTCATTGGCCTGGATGGGCGAGGAGCAGAGGGTGTCTTTCTAACCATTGAGGCATAAGATGTCCCAGGCAGAGCCGAGCACGCCAGGACCAAGTCCTTAGCCTCGCGGAATGAGAGTCGAACCTGGGCCTGAACAGTCAGGATTTCTTTCTCAAGGATATATGCACCACATTGCTTTGAAGAAGCAGGATGCAGCTCTCCGCAATTGACACACTTGGCCACACATGATTTGGACTTATCGTGTGCAGCCTTGGAGCAATTTACACATACTTCGGGTGACCCCGAATTTGCAAGTCTATATAAGTGATTTGTATGGCCGAAGCAGTGGCACAAATGCCTTCACGTGGTAGCGGTACCAACCGGCATGCACCGACTCAGGGAGCTTGTCACAATTGAATGTGATGAGTGTAGGGGTGGGTCTTGAGGCCCTCCCTGTTTTCTCATCACACGTTCGACCTTGACTGCCCCATGGTCAGCCAGCTCTAAGGTGATGTCCTATATGGAGTAGTCAATGAGTTCCCTCGCATACACTACTCCTTTCACAAAGTTCATGGTAGAGTGTGGCATCACACTCACCGGGGTGCCATCAAGTGTCTGAAGAGCACTTACCTTGGTCGCCTCGGAGAGATTCACCGCATTCTCCAGAAGGCTCCTGTCTGAGAAATATGTCACCTTCGGCTCTCTACCAATTACATTAGCTAAAGCTCTCCTCTGATGGATCATGTTGCCCTTGGCCAACATGCCGCCATCAGTGGAGCGAATAATGATGAAGCATTTGAAGCCAGCGGGCTCGAAAACACCAAGTAACCTCTGAATGAGGGGCTCCAATGTTATCGAGTCTCAGGCCTGCACATTTTTGGTCTTAGTCAGGGGCTCTGCACCCAGGAAAGGGGGGCAGAGGGGCTGGATCTGCCGATCTTGGCTTAGTCAATTACCGAAGCAGCAGACCCATCCGTCCCTGCAGCTCCCACAGATGGAGAGGAGTCCCAAGTCTTTTTTGAGAGGGAGATAAGATGGTTTGTCTCCAAAAAACAGAAGAGTCTTGTATTTATCATCCTCTCAAACAATTTACCTGACAACTAGCAAGGACAATCAGGTGGTAATGGGTGGGTTCCATCCCATCCTTTCCTGGTTTTTGGAAAGGTAAAACCACAGCCTCCCTCCACATAAAGGAATCAGCCCCTAATCCAGATAGAGTTATAGATGTCCAGCAAATGTGAGAGGGATGGATGCATATTCCAAATCATATCATAGGAAATGCCATCCAATCCAGGTGCAGTGGATCCACAGTGCATCAGTGAGCTCATGGATAGAAAAGAGCCGGTTATAAGGCTCATTATCTATGTTAGGCTCCATAAAGTTGATAGGATGCTGCTCATGTTGTAGCCTAAAGGTTGAAATATTAGCAAACAATCTGGCCAAGACATCGGAAATATGGGACAAGTCTCCCAACAGTTCTCCGGCATGAACAATGTTGGGAGCTGTAAAGCCATTGAATTTCCCCAATAGCTTTCTGACCCTCTTCCAGATTTTGTCTACAGGGGTTTGCCAACATATCGACGCGATGTTACGAGCAAGATGATAACATCAGCAAGCCTGTTTACATTCAATGACAACTCTCGAGAATTCAGCAGACCATCAAGGCAATTGTGGTCCATGAGCAGTTGAGCCAGAGAGCGGGATGGAGGAATTAGCTTCATGAGGAAAGGACCCATCATGGCTCAAGAGGTGCCTGAACTTAGGCCAGTTTGCCTGTTTAGTATTCCATCTTTTGCTAGGTCGTGGAGGAGGACCACCTGTACATGGTGCTATTACAAAATCAGCTCTACAGCTTGGTGAACAGAGAGGCAAGTCCACACATGTAAAGCTGTTCATCTGGATGTGAAATGATGTGTGGCTGCCATCGTTAAGAAAGCAGACTTCATTAGTGTCCAGAAATCTCTCAATCATGTTTCCTCTAGGGGTGTTATCATGGTGCCCCCAAAATGGGGTGTCGAGCATTAGTCGCCAATCAATAAAAAGGGAGGAGGGAGAGAGAAATTAAATTAGCTAACTTTGTAGCTAAAACAGCTGTATCTCTTTCCTTGCCAGGAGGAATATACAGCGAACAGACCAAATAATGGTGACTGGAAAACAGGAGGACAGCAACCGCCTGCAGGTCTGTGTTCAGAGAGAGCTGGTTGCAGGGAACCCTGTTGTTAAATAAAAATGAAAAACCATGAATTGGTTCTCCGGGGTTCTTATAATATCCCACAAAAACCCGAAATATTGTGTACTCTGCAAGTACCCAAGCAAGTCTCCTGTAAAGCAATACAATCGGGATTGTAATCCTTAAGCAGGAGCTTGAACTCTTCCCATTTGGAGAAGAGACCTTGGAGGTTCCAATGAATAATTTAAAACATTGCTACCGTTTAAGCATAACAGTAGATTTCTTCCTACCCTTAGGGGTAGGAGATTTTGGATTTGAACTACCAGCGGAAGTAGTTTGTGTCATACTAGCCTTAGGATTGGAGTATGACAAAGGAGGCATTGGAAGCTTGAGTTTTGCCTTTGGTTTTTCTTTAAGAGGTGGCACATCAGATTTTGATAAGTGGCTGTAAGAGAGAACCATCTTCACTGGAGAATCAGAGATGGAAGCAACTCCAGGAGTCAGTTCAGGTGTCAAGGGAACAGACGATGTTGACACAGCTGGTGGTATTGGTTGGGATGATATAGGCAATGGTGGTGGCAAGGACATCGGAAAAAGTTGTGAATTCGATGCTGATAGAGAAGGATGTGTAGTCAGTTTTTGAGAGTCCTCCTCAGATGAGGGGGTAACCTCCACAACAGCTGGCTCCTGGGAAGGAGCAAAGGTTGGTTTCTTCTCATTCAGGGATCAAAGGAATTCCAAAGCAGTATCGACATAGGGGGTGGATTTATTTTATTTATTTTTTTAAGAGCTCATCTGGCGACTGCCTACTTGGGCATTAGTCGCCGTATTAAAACTGGCCTAGTTCTAGGCTACTTTAAAATAAAATTAGAGAGAAAAAAAGAAAAAAAAAACACCCCAAAAGGGGGAAAGGAAGCAAGCTGGTGCGTCGGGGAGAGGTCCCCCCGGCGCAGGAGCGTGCAACTAAAGGAGAAAAAAAACAAACAAAAAACAAAACAAATGCAAAAAAACAACAAAACAAAAAAACAAACAAGCCTTGCTTAAATAATAGGGAGAAGGCCGGCCTCCCCCAAGAAGTCAACAAGTCCACAAGTCAATGTGCACGAATCTGTCCCAAGCACAAGGGACAGGCGGTAGCGACCCCGCCCATCCCGGTACCGGGACAGGTATCGTGCGCGAAGATCACCCAGACTGGGACATTCGACAAGAATGTGCCGAACAGTCTGGGGGACGACGCAGTCGTTGCAATAGGGCGCAGGCGAGCGCTCCATCAGATAGCGATGCGTCACACGAGTGTGTCCGATTCGGAGACGACAGAAAGCAACCTGAAGCCGCCGCGGCATTGGGGGATAGGTCCATGGGAACAGTCGCGGCGCAATGGCACGCAACTTTAAGTTCCCTTCGACCGTCTCCCATCTTCTTTGCCAAGCAGTCCGAAGAGCTGCCCGTATTCCTGCCATGCAGTCGGTGTGAGGAAGAGCGAAACGCTGGTCCGGTCGCAGAGTCCTCGCGGACTCTTTGGCGCCCTCATCGGCGCGCTCATTCCCCGCAATTCCTACATGTCCAGGAACCCAGCAGAAGATAATCTCGACATCTGCCCGGCTCGCCAAAACCGTGGCGTCACGGATATCGCGAACCAGGGGATGCGGAGATTCCAATGCCCCGAGAGCACTCAGGGCGCTTTGTGAGTCGCTATAGATCACAATCCAGTCTCCGAACCGGGCACGTCGCGTAATCTCCCGTACCGAGTGGTGTATTGCCACCAGCTCGGCCGTGAAGACAGACGCAGCGCCTGGTAGAGCCCCGCTGACTTCAAACAGAGGGGATACGGCGTGGAAGCCGACCCCCTCTTGGGACTTGGAGCCATCCGTATACACTGGCACGGTACCAGCGTGACACGATGTGTGCTCCAAAAAGGTCGAACGCAATACTCCCGGCGCAGTACAAGCTTTGGGAGCAGAGGCGTGGCGACAAATAGCCAAATGTGGTACCCTCCAGGGTGGCGTCCTGGGCAGAACCTGGGGCGCCACCGGACCGAGAGCTATATCTACCTCTCGAAGGAGTTTCCTGGCCCTAAACCCAAAGGGCTTAGGGTATGACTGGCGTCTCTTGGCGGCATAGGCACCATCGAGATCAGCTGCGGATGCAGTGAGAGCTGTTGGCGACTGAGGGAGGCGCCGGGCTCGCGCGTACAGGCGAGTGATGCTCGGGCGTACAGGCGAGTGATGCACTGCACGCGGCGCAGAGCAAGTGGCATCTCCCCAGCATCGACCAACAGGCTCTCAATGGGGGAAGTGCGGAAGGCACCGGTCGCAAGGCGAAGGCCGGTGTGGTGGATTGAATCCACCTTCCGCAATAAACGCTCGGCTGCGGATGCATAAAACTCGCATCCGTAGTCGAGCTTCGAGCGAACAAAGGATCGATAAAAAAGTAAGGCGGTAGCCCTATCAGCGCCCCAAGCGCTGAACGTCACGGAACGGAGAATGTCCATGGCGCGGGTACAAGAGACCCTAAGGCTGCGAATATGAGCCTCCCAGGTGAGGCGTCGGTCGAATACAAGACCAAGGAAACGGTGCGACTCAACCACATCCAGGCGCACCCCATTAAGAAACAAATCTGGGTCGGGGTGAAGCCGTGGATGGCGGCAGAAGTGCACCACCTTAGTCTTGGCCAAAGAAAACCGAAACCTGTGCGCTTCGGCATAGCGAGAGACGCGGTTCAATGCCTGTTGGAGTCGACGCTCCAGAGTTGGCATCTGGGCCGCGCCAAAAGAGATCGAAAGGTCGTCCACGTAGAGCGTAGCGAGAACATCTTCTGGCAGCACCGAGGTGATGCCGTTGATGCTCAGGGCAAAGAGTGTGACACTGAGGACACTTCCCTGCGGGACACCCTCTTCCTGCTCCTTTGGGGCAGAGAGGGCTCCCCCCACCCGTACGCGGAATCGACGATCTCGCAAAAATTCAGATATAAACATTGGGAGGCGTCCCCTCGCCCCCATCGTGTGGAGAGTCTCCATGATACCGTATCGCCATGCGGTATCATAGGCCTTCTCCAGATCAAAAAACACCGTGGCGTAGTGCTGTCTACGAAGGAAAGCCTCGCAGACGGCATTTTCCAGTCGGAGCAGAGCATCCGACGTGGAGTGAAACTTACGGAAGCCGCACTGTGTAGAAGACAAATGGCCTCCGCTGTCCAGGAAATAGGCTAATCTAACATTTACCAATTTCTCCATCAACTTGCACACGCAAGAGGTTAGAGAGATTGGGCGGAAACCGGTCGGAGTAGAGTGATCTCTCTCCGGCTTGCGAAAGGCGAGCACAGTAGCGATTCGCCAGGAGTCTGGGAGAAGACCTTCCACCCAGATCCTGTTGAACAGATCTAACAGAAAGGCCATGCCTCGCTCACCCAAGTGTCGAAGCATGGCGTACGGGACATCGTCCGGACCATGGGCGGTGTCCGCGCACGAAGCGAGGGCGGTGTCCGCGCACGAAGCGAGAGCGGAACGCAACTCACTCACAGTAAACTTGCCGTTGAAGGGTTCTCCGCCTCTGGAGGTAAAGTCCAGCCGGCGGCCTTCCGCGACATCACGACGTGCATTGAATGCTGGCGGAGCAGCATCACGGCTAGAGAATGCGGAGAAAGCGGTCGCTAAAGATTCCGCCACGGACGCGGGGTCCGAGATTGCAGTCCCATTCTCCTGGAGAACGGGAGGGGGGTCCTGCGAGAACTTGCCCCGAATCCTTTTGACTCGCTTCCACACCTCAGCTAAAGGGGTCTTCCCGTTAAGTGAAGACACGTATGCCCGCCAAGAAGAGCGGCGGGCGTGCTTCCAAATATACCGGAACCTAGCCCTAGCCCGACGAAATTCAGCGACAGTGAAATCGTTCGGGCGGCGCTTATAGCGCATGTAGGCATAACGCTTCTGTTTGAGGGCCGTCTCACACTCGGCCGACCACCATGGGAGTGGTCGGCGTGCAAAACAGCCAGACGTCCTAGGAATAGTAGTCAGGCCCACGGCGATGAGGTTGCCGGAGAAGAACTCAACAGCCTCATCTACCGACCTAAACTCCTCGACTGAGATAGAGAATTCAGTCATTTCCTGAAATGCAGGCCACCGCGCCCGCGCCAAGCACCACCGAGGTGGTCTCTCAGGCGGCAGTTGCCCTGAAAATGATATTTGAATGGGAAAGTGATCACTACAATGGAGGTCATCGACCACCCCCTAATCAAAATCAGGCTATGCATCCGAAGAGCACAAAGATAGGTCAAGGCAAGAAAATGAAGCGGTTCTCGAACAGTGATGCGTAAACTCATCCACGTTTAGGACGCCCATCTCAAGCTCTTCGATCAGATCGGCAAGGACTTGTCCCCTGGGATTTATGGAGTAATCTCCCCAGAGAGGATGCCTGCCGTTCAGATCTCCAAGCAAGAGATAGGGCCTCGGCAACCGTGCCACGACGCGGCGGAAGTCCCCCGCGTCGAAGTCAGCTGACGGTGGAATGTACGCAGAAATGATAGTATACCTCCTATCCAGGTGCAGCTGCACAGCCACTGCCTGAAAGGAGGTATCTAAAGAGAAAGGAAGAACGGAGACATCATGCCGGGTGTAAACTGCGCATTCCCCAGCCCGGCCATCCCGCGGTGGTGGGGTCGCAAGACCCTTATACCGCGGGAGGGCAGGGAGGGGGCACGCACCTAGCATGGTCTCCTGCAAAAAAATAGCTAACGGGGAACGGGACGAGACGAGCCTCCGCAGCTCCTCCCAGTTGGCCCGGAGTCCACGGCAATTCCATTGAAGGAATATGCCCTCCAGGCCTAGCTCGGAGGAGACGCGGGGGCCCTCCTCGAATTGAAGACCCTCACGGGAATGGCCGTACACTTCCCGGGGGCAGAACCCCGGGCGCTGTTGGCCGGACAAAGCGCTGAAGGCGCTGTTGGCCGGACAAAGCGCTGAAGGCGCTGTTGGCCGGACAAAGCGCTGAAGGCGCTGTCGCCTTCGAGGACTTATTGGGGGAGGTTGGGCTCGCCATGCGAGTCTTTTCCTCCCTCTGCCTCGAAACCTTAGGCGGGCGTTGCGGCTTCGGAGGCGGGGGGCCCTCTTTTCGAGGAACCCCCGTCTCCGAGCCACTCGCTCCACCTCGGGGCGTGGGCGAAGGGGCCGAAGCTCCTTTGTTGCTGTCCTCCTTTCGGGGAACAGCTTTAGGAACCCCGGAAGATGGCCTGGCGACCATCTTCAGGGGTGTTGTCACCTGTGAGTCTAACGACCCGGTGGAGGCGCGTGGCCGTTTCGCTTTACGGGAAACGGTCACGCTGGGGGAAGAGGGGGGAGCCCTGGTTTTAGCCGGGGCAGGGTATGAACCCTTTTTGCCGCCAGCTTTACCAGGGGAGTGCCCAGGTTGGGTAGAGCCCGCAGAAGGGCTCCAAATGGGCGCGGAAACAACCGTGCTCGTTGGCCTGGATGGGCCAGGAGCAGAGGGTGCCTTTCTAACTATTGAGGCATATGACGTCCCAGGCAGAGCCAGGCGCGCCAGCACCAAGTCCTTTGCCTTCTCCCTTTCTTTGGCCTGGTAGAATGCAAAGCAACAGAAAAGCCCACACCAGTTTGGACATACATCTCCTTTACTCTTTTTCTGGCCTCTTTAAAACTGACCCTATTCTTGTTTCTAATGGCAATGACTTCCCTCTCATAGAGAAAGAAAGTGCATTGCTGTGATGTTGCAGGATGTTTCCACCACAGTTAGGGCAGCACGGCTGTTGAGAACAGGGCATCCTGTGATAATCCGATCCACAATTCACACACAATCTTGCCGGTTTACAAAACTTGCTTACATGGCCAAAGCGTTGGCAATGGAAACCTTGACTGGGATGTTAAGATAGCCAACCTTAATGTACTTGGGCGGTTCCAATCTGATGAAGGTCAGGATTATGGTGGGAGTAGGTAACCTAGCGCCATTCACAAACCTGGAAATGCACTGGGTACTTTCAACCTTCTGAGTGGTAAGTTTTGATACCAGCCTGTCAACATCATAATCTATTAACTCTCCAGATCGGATAACACCTTTACAGATGTTAAATGTCGGGTGTGAAGCAGAGGACATGTCTACAGAAGCTAAAGACTGTAGGGTATCAATCCGCTGATGCTGCTCGCTTGATTTTGCCTTGACTATCAATGCGCCATCGTTAGGTGTCAACATTTGGGCAGGTTCGCCACATTTCTCAACAAAATCCTTGTAGATGTCGAAGATGTCAGCTTTACTAAGAGGACTACCGTTGACATTCATAACTAAAAATAGGTCGTAATCCAACTCAGAATCGACTTCTGACCAAAAAGGATCAAAGTATGATCATCATCGTAATCATCATCGTGAGTCCAAAGAGCACCCATACAGCCCAGACAGGGTAACCCGGCCCCTGACTCCCATTGTTGTTTTAAAAACAGCGGAGTTGCATAATGGAGATTCTCTGGACTGCGGTGCAAAGACCTCCCAGAAACAAAATGATGACCCAGGCAACCAAATCTCATCTAGGGCATGGTCCTGCAGACAATGCCCCCCAGTGGGAGGTTCCATCGACCTGTACAGAGGCAGAAGTAAGAAAGAGTCAGTCCAAAAGCATACTCTGGTTGAGTACCAAGTGACTCTGGGGTCCACAAAGCCATAGTCCCAACTTCTGTCAAAACAGAAGAGAAGGAAGTGAAAAAAAAGACAAATGTAAAAGAAGGTACCTAAGGTACTAAATAACTAAACTAAACTGTTAAAAATAAAAACCTAAATCCATCTAAAGCTAACGAACTACCCAAATATTGGGTATTCTGGAGAAGCAGAAGGGAAACAATAGCAAGGGGAGTTGGAAAGAAGGATAGAAATAATTGAAAGGAAAACTGAAGAAAGAAGAGGCTAAGCTTGGGTCGGATGGGGCCCTGAATCCCATCAGCACGGCGGTCAGGATGGCAAATCACCACGGCCCTTACGGGGCCTTACTGATCTCACTGACACCATAGATGTAATTACACTCAAGAGAACATGGCAATAAATTTATTCATCTTGATGTGCTTTGTGCAATGAATGGTACTTGTACAGTCACCGCAATGGAAATTGATTGAGTTGCACTAGAAATACACAAAAAAGCACTATCAAATTTGGTTACATTTCAGAGCATAAGAACGGTTTGTTTACAAACATCATACATCTGGAAGATCTGTACAGCCTCATAGTTTGAAAGAAAACGATACCAGCTCTCAGCTGTTGCATAGTACATGCTACCTTGCCGCTAGTTTTCTGCTCGGTTGGGCTATTTTCGTTGTGTTCATATTGGTGAATATTATTTTTGTGTGTGTGATTTTAGAGATGCCTAACCACCTCTCTGAAGAGGAGGGAGAATTTGTCTACAGAGATCTGTTGCTAGACAGGAAGAGGAGAAGCAACCATCAGGAGGGTGGCTGCTACGGCTCGCAGTTTACCACCCAACATTTTCCCCAAGTGGAAACTCAGGATTGGGGGAACAAAAGAAGATTTCTAGGAAGACTGATCTGCTACAGAGGGAGGTGTTGAAGAATCCCTTCATTACAGCCGCCGAACTAAAAAAGAATCATCTCAAGCTGCTGGAACATGTGTTGATTCAGACAATTCAACATCGCCTGCAGAAGGACCTCAGGATCCCAAGTTGACGCACTTGGCTTTTGCGGAGATATCTTCACTGGACTGAAAACAATTGGATGAAAGATGCTTCAAGGGTATCAGAGAGGGGTGAGCAGGAAAGGGTGATGACCCCTGCTATACCATTCATAGTGTTAAACACCACAACCAGGTGATGGTGTGGGGGGGGAGGGCTTTTAGTGGAAAAGATGGGAGGGGTGGCTTATATACCTTGAAACACTACAATGAACAGTGATCGTTACATGAATGTTCCGGAGGACCATCTTCTGCCTAAATTCTATTCAATATTTTGCAGTCGCCTGGGAACAGCCCTGACCTAAACCCTATCGAAAATTGCTGGGCTTTCATAAAAGACCAGCTCACCACTGCCAACACCTCCTCCATTCCATGACTCAAGGAGATGAAAGCCCTCTAGACTACTCTGGACAATAAATACTTCAAGGACTGTCTGTATCAATGCCCAGGCATCTTCGTTTGGTCCTGAGATAATAAAATATTGACAGGTATAAAAATTAGTTTTTAAACACTTTTTAAATGTTTTTTCTCGTGAAATTGGCCCTTTTGGGGGAGGCATTCAATTTCTGTTGTGGTGACTGTATAGTCCATTAAATATAGTAAAAAATACTTTAATATCTACCCCTAATTCTGTAAGTAATTCCTGATTTATCTAACCATTTGTTATATAATAATATGTTTTACTTGTAAAAGATTTTATGGATACTGCATAATTTAAATGAATAAAAATATAACAGGTGTTGGAAAGAGATGTGAAAAACTAGTAAGAATTTGTTTCATCATATTTCATACTTTTGCACTTTCAGGTCATTATTAATAGTTATTAAATACACAAAAGAAAAGCACTGCTAGCAAACAGTTATTTCATGGGAGAACTCTAGAGCCGGAATAAGAGACAATTTAGACTTTAGCGTAAATAATGGATGACACGTGGCTATGGACAAGTTTAGCCATACAAATTAAAATGTATTATTTCTTATTTTTCATGTAATAAAAAATTCAGTGTGTCAATATGATTCAATGTAAAAGAGGGACTACAGTAATGATGCAGCGCATCATATAGTTATCAGCTTCAGTTTAGGAATTACCTGTGATTTTAGTTTATTAACATAAGGCTTTTAGACAAACAACTGACTATGGGAAATTCAGATGCAATAGTAATGTTTGTTATATGGGAGAACTGAGTGAGCTCAACTCTATCCCATGGACTGCAGCTCTAGTACGAATGCTGATGTGCCAAGTTATTTACCCAAGGTAGTAGCCGTAACTCCATGGTGGCAATCTGGACACGAGGCTCTATTTATTGCAAGTTCTATTTCCTCATTCAACACGTGGATTGTCTAGGCTTAGGGGATTTCTCTTCCTATGCATATACAAATGTGCTATATATGAGGGGTCTTCACAAAAGGTTTGTGGAAAAATGGAATAAAATAAAAACAAAAAAGTATATATTTTATCTTCCAACAAAAGCTATATTGAGGTCCAAAGACTTTTGGAAGTGAAGATATCAGCCATTTAAACTATTTCTCTTATAATTAAAGTAAGTTAAAACAGCTCTTATAACTAACATAAGAAAAATGAGTGCCTGTCATGGTGTTTTTTAGAGGGTTGAACACAAAAAAGTTGGATGGTACTAGATCAGTACTGTGCGGGGGAATGTAAAATAAACTCCCAATGAAATTCTTGCAAAGATGACTTTGTCAAAGAAGTGCAATGAGTGGGGGACATTATCGTGATGAAAGAGGCGTCTTATGTAAAGATTTCCAGGATGCTTTTCCACTATACCGTTGTGGTTTTAATAAAAAACAATAGCAGAGCATAACTGAGAGGAAACACTACTTCCAATTTTAACAAAATTGAGCCACATCAGATATGGTTAGTCACAGGATGGAATCCTGATTCAGGTCTACTTCCCAGTGGCTACCATACACTAGATGCCCAGGGTTCAGATTCCATGTTAATCAGTACAAGGTTTGAATTCAGTGTTAATCAGTATATGGTTCAGATTCCATGTTAACCAGTACCTGGTTCAGTTTCCATGTTAATCAGTACCTGGTTTGATTCCATGTTAATCAGTACCTAGTTCGGATTCCATGTTAATCAGTAAGTCTCCACTAAGAAATAAAGGCAGCTTAAGTGAGTTCAAATTAGTGGTAAAAACCCTTACCATTAACCCCCCCAAAAAACTTTTGTAAAAGGGAAGTGATGTTGAATACCATTAATGTGAACAGGGAAATAATTGAGTTAAATACTAGTAGTAAGGCATCTGGCCCAGACAACATTCATTCTAGGTTACTCAATCGGGTGGTCCATATTTTTTATTTTTTTCACTGGTCTGTTTCCCCCCAAAGTGTTCCTTTTGGTTGAAAAACACCCACAGCAAAGTTTTATTGATATGTATTTATATTTAGAGGTGGCTCAATGGATCCGAAGTTCCTCCAGATGAGATATAGAACGCAGTCATTTCACTAGATTGGTTTCTTCCCAACATTAACAAGCCTGGGTCCCCCCTACTGGGTCTTCTACAGTGGGTATTAGCTGCTCATTGGCAGGAGAGTCGTGATGACCAATATCACTCAGTGTTGCTCAGTAAGGTCCACTTGCGAGTGTCAGGGAACTTTTTGCGGTGTTCAGCAACAACACTCGGAACAAACTGTAATTGTTCCTCATCCTTTGTCCGGCAGCCAGAGAAATCCTCGACCAAGGCAACGGTACATTCAGCGTGATTGTTGGTAATAGCCAATATGCTGATGAAACTCTTTGCAGCACTGAAGCTAGGCTGATGCTTCCATTGAGCTGCCAGATATTCGAGGAAATCATATGGAAGACGCAAGGTCTTGAAAAGAAGTCTTGATTTCTTGTCATCAAGTCAACTAAAGTCTTCTCTTGAATTCATTTCACGTCAATAGTTGCAAGCTTCAACGGCCCTTTCTCCCCTTCTTTCTCTTCCATAGCTATAACTATCTTGTTCTTGCCGCTATTGTCCAAATCACCATCAAACAATGCCAAAGCGAAGTCTTCCTCTCTGTAGCGTTGGATATGTCAATGTTAATTGTGTGATACATCTGACATTGCTTCAGCAACTTCAGGTAATTTCTCAGGGCATTCACAGCAATGCTGGCTGTTAACCACGTTTCAACGTAAAAATGTGAAAAGAAGATGCAGAGTTCTCATAATCCTTGATGATCACGTGCTGTCAGCTTAAACTGCAAGCGAAACATCCAGACTTTGAAGGTGTAGATCACCTTTGCCATCCATTGGGCTTGATGTATGGCTCCTGAAGCTGCAAAGTGGATGCCTCCAGGAGGGACAACTCAAAGAAAGATGATAAGCGGCTCCAGGAGCTCTCTGTAGTCATCTCTGAGCTGAGTGACTTTAATGGCCACCCCCCAATCAAAATCAGGCTGTGCATCCGAAGAGCACAAAGATAGGTCAAGGCATGAAAATGAAGCGGTTCTCGGACAGTGATGTGTAAACTCATCCACGTTTAGGACACCCATCTCAAGCTCTTCAATCAGATCGGCAAGGACTTGTCCCCTGGGATTTATGGAGTAATCTCCCCAGAGAGGATGACTGCCATTCAGATCTCCAAGCAAGAGATAGGGCCTCGGCAACCGTGCCACGACGCGGCGGAAGTCCCCTGCGTCGAAGTCAGCTGACGGTGGAATGTACGCAGAAATGATAGTATACCTGCTATCCAGGTGCAGCTGCACAGCCAATGCCTGGAAGGGGGTATCTAAAGAGAAAGGAAGAACTGAGACATCATGCCGGGTGTAAACCGCGCATCCCCCAGCCCAGCCATCCCGCAGTGGTGGGGTCGCAAGACCCTTATACCCCGGGAGGGCAGGCAGGGGGCCCGGAGTCCACGGCAATTCCATTGAAGGAATATGCCCTCCAGGCCTAGCTCGGAGGAGATGCGGGGGCCCTGCTCAAACTGAAGACCCTCGCGGGAATGGCCGTAAGCTTCCCGGGGACAGAACCCCGGGAGCTGTTGGCCGGACAAAGCGCTGAAGGCGCTGTTGCCTTCGAGGACTTATTGGGGGAGGTTGGGCTTGCCATGCGAGTCTTTTCCTCCCTCCGCCTCAAAACCTTAGGCGGGCATTGCGGCTTCGGAGGTGGGGGGGCCTCTTTTCGAGGAACCACCGTCTCCGAGCCACTCGCTCCACCTTGGGGCGTGGGCGAAGCTCCTTTGTTGCTGTCCTCCTTTCGGGGGACAGCTTTAGGAACCCCCGAAGATGGCCTAGCGACCATCTTCAGGGGTGTTGCCTCCTGTGAGTCTAACGACTCGGTGGAGGCGCGTGGCCGTTTCGCCTTACAGGAAGTGGTCACGCTGGGGGAAGAGGGGGAAGCCCTGGTTTTAGCTGGGGCTGGGTATGAACCCTTTTTGCCGCCAGCTTTACAAGGGGAGTGCCCAGATTGGGTAGAGCCCGCAGAAGGGCTCCGAATGGGCGCGGAAACAACCGTGCTCATTGGCCTGGATGGGCCAGGAGCAGAGGGTGCCTTTCTAACTATTGAGGCATATGACGTCCCAGGCAGAGCCAGACGCGCCAGGACCAAGTCCTTAGCCTCGCGGAATGAGAGTCGATCCTGGGCCTGAATGGCCAGGATTTCTTTCTCAAGGAGATATGCACCACATTGCTTCGAAGAAGCAGGGTGCGGCTCTCCGCAATTGACACAATTGGCCACACACGATTTTGACTTATCGTGTGCGACCTTGGAGCAATTTACACATACTTCGGGTGACCCTGACTTTGCACATCTACATGAGCGATTCGTATGGCCGAAGCGGTGACAGTAATAGCACCGCCGCGGCAGTGGCACGAATGCCTTCACGAGGTAGCGGTACCAACCGGCACGCACCGACTCAGGGAGCTTGTCACAGTCGAACGTGATGAAGAGTGTAGGGGTGGGTCTCGATGCTCCTCCCTGTTTTCTCATCACACGTTCGACCTTGACCGCCCCATGGTCAGCCAGCTCTAGGGTGATGTCCTCAATGGAGTAGTCAACGAGTTCCCTCGCATAAACTACTCCTTTCACAAAGTTCATGGTAGAGTGCGGCATCACACTCACCGGGGTGCCTCGGCGGAATTCACCTTCGGCTCTCTACCAATTGCACTAGCTAATCCTCTCCTCTGATGGATCATGTTGCCCTTGGACAACATGGTGCTATCAGTGGAGCGAATAACGAGGAAGCGTTTGAAGCCAGCGGGCTCGAAAATGCCAGGTAACCTCTGAATCAGGGGCCCCGATGTCATCGAGGCTCCGCCCTGTGCACTCTTGGTATTAGTATTAGTCAGGGGCTCCGCAACCGGGAGGGCAGAGGGGGCGGATGTGCCGATCTTGGCTTGGTGGCTTGCCAGAGTGGCAGCAGACCCATCCGTCCCCGCAGCCCCCGCGGATGGAGAGGAGCCCTGAGTCTTTTTTGTCTCTTTAGTCTTTTTCTTTTTTGAAGAAGAGGGCGGGGAATGAACCCGTTTCTCACCTCCACCGGAAGAAGCCCCCAGGCCAGGTCCTTCTCCCAAATGGAGAAGGTCCTGGTAGTCGTGGGGGCACAGGTCGGAGGAGATCCCTCCCCTTCTTGTACTGCTTCGGAAACCACAGCTGTTTGAGGAGGACCTTGCATCGGGGCGGATTCGGGTTCGGTGCTTGGCGCCAAGCCAGGATTCCCCCCCATGGAAGGCTGGGTTTCCTCAAGGACCATGTCTATCTCAGAGGGGGCCTCCAGTTGGCCATCCCCCCCCCCCAAGATATCGCAGGTCCCGTTGGCAGTATCGTCACTAGTCTTCTTTGGGAAGGCATGGGCCTTGACCCCGGCAAGGTTCAATATTCTTGCCAGCAGGTCTTTTGAGGGAAGCGACCGAAGGGGCCTGGCTTCCCTCTCCCCCCCTAAAGGGGTTTGCCCTACCAAGCCGCTTCAATGTGGAATGGCTGGCTAAGGGCTGCCTGCTGGCTTTCTTGGCAGTCCTGTTGGAAAGAACAGAGGGGACTGCCGCTGGTTATAGGGAGGCGCCCGAAAGCACCTCCAGAGAAGGGGGTGAGGGGGAGTCCCCTACACCCGTAAGCGAAGGAGAGGAGTAAGCCTCCTCTCCGGTTAGAGATATATGGAGGGTCCCCTGAGCAAGCGCAGGGGGGGGGGGAACCTCCATTTTTTTGCTGGAGCTGCCCAAGGGCAGCTCCGTCGATGTTATAGGGGAAGTTGGGTGTTGGTTTTTTTTTTATACTCATCATTGGGCATGGTGACCCTCTTTTTAACACGGGATGCAATCGCGCATCACCTCTCGCAGTAGCCCGCACTGCGAGAGGTGCTTACAAGCCTGGCAGAGCCAGGAGAGGAAAAGGGATGTGAGGAAGGTATGGGTGGGGATGAAGCAGGTTGTTAAAAACCAGCCACCCCAGATCGGAGCTCAGGGGTTAGGGAACATAGTCCCTTCCCCCCTCAGCCTCGATGCTGGACGGTTGGCTGAGAGGAAGGTCAGCATCTACCCTGTGAAATTAGAGGCTGACCAGAGTAAGTTGTGGGAGAGGTTGTATGAAAAGCGACGAGGTAGGAGAGAAATACAGGCTATCTGAAGGAAGGAAGAGAGGCTAAGCTGGGGCCGGACAGAGCGCTGGATCCCGTCAGCACAGCGGCCAGGATGGCAAATCGGCGCGCCCCTTACAGGGGGGATCCAACGCATTCACCAAAAGGCTCCCGTCTGAGAAACGGGTCACCTTCGACTCTCTACCAATCACACTAGCTAAAGCTAGTATTTTGTTCCCTACTAAGATCACTTTAATCACTTTATATTTATTTTTCATAAATTTATTTTTCATTTTTTTACTATTTTTATTACCATTTTTACACACTTAAATAAACTTAGCTAGATCTTTTAGAGGAACTAGTTTTTGTGGAGATGAGA
Source organism: Ceratothoa steindachneri (assembly GCA_963969495.1). Lineage (NCBI taxonomy): Eukaryota > Metazoa > Arthropoda > Malacostraca > Isopoda > Cymothoidae > Ceratothoa > Ceratothoa steindachneri. The sequence goes on from OZ018327.1 coordinate 35,047,522, forward strand.
TGATCTTTTTTATGGAGAATTTCAGTTTCAACATGGATTCTTCGTGTACAACTTCCCCTAAACCTGTTCTACAACTTTCCAGTTTATTTAGTGATTGAAAAAAATTAATAACATTGGCATTTGGCTAATTGTGAATTAATTAAAGTATATAAAAAACATTTTCCACAATAAAGTAAAAAGCATTTTCCATTTGGTTTATTTCTAGGAATTTTTTTTTACAGGAAAAATAACACCTTGTAGATTTGAACTAGGATTCAAACATTTATTTATTGGTTTTTGGTAAACAAATACATTGCAAGTGATTTGCCACAATAAAGTATATAAAAAACATTTTCCACAAAGTAAGTAAAGAGCATTTTCCATTTGGTTTATTTCTTTGTACAGGAAAAATAACTAAATTAAAGGAGACTGTTCTTGGGGAGATATCACAGCAGGGGGCCCCCCCTCCTACAATGATCCTGAATTTCAATCAATTGGGGGGGTCTGAGGGCATAGCCCCCTAATATATAATCATAATTGTTTATAGAATAATGTCCTAATGTTTATAGAGGTGAATGATTTAACCAAATGATTTCAATGCCTTTAATCGTTTTGCGAATTATAATGGGAGTGGGGGTGGGGTCTGACGTCAGAAATGACTGATTTGAATTTTTATTTTGTTTTTCAATTAATCTTTTTATTAGATCCTCATTTAGAGTTATTTTTATTTTTCAATATATTTTTTCCCATTTTATTAATTTTATTACCTTTTTTTATACATTTAAATCTATTTAACTAGATTGTTTAAAGGAACTAGTTTTTTTTTAGCCATTTGGGTGTAGTACAAATGTATTTTATGCAGTTTGAAAATGGAATCCGTTTTTGAATAGTGCCCATCATCTATTGCCAAATTATTAACTATTTTCGGATTGAGATCAATTTTTTAACTTTTTGGAAATTCATAATTTACTTAAAATTAAAATCGATTGAGAGGTTTGTGGATGGGCATTAGATATCACCCAAAAATATTAAACGCGTCTGGCGGGATGCACCAAGTTCAATCCCTAAATACGGAGTGATTCCCATTTATCAAACGGGAATTATTTCAGAAGTATACTCACTGCAATAAAGTAAGTAAACAGCATTTTTCCATTTGTTTAGTTTCGGGCATTTAAAAAAAAAAAATGGCACCGGCTATATTTCGAATAGGACTCAAACGCGCATGAATATTCAGGCAGGGGTGAATGAAATATAAAAACACACAAATCCACTTTGGGGGCCAAGCCATCAATCTACAGATTTACCACATATTAGAACAGGGATGAAATATTTGGTAAACATATAGACGAGCGGCCCAGCCAGGAAAAATTATTTTGTGTAAATATCATTCACCTGTCTCTGAATATTCGCAAAACGATTAAAGGCGCCGACATGATGTAGTTAAAGCATTCACCTCTTTAAATGTCAGAACATTATAAAAATTAGGATTATAGTTAAATATGTAGATTATCGCCGCGAATGATGGGACGTACTATTTCGTCCGTGTTCCAAAATGTTTCACATTTTTGCAGTACATTTAAGTTGACGGCTTATGTGGGGGTAAACACAATGGGGGGACTACACTACGATGATCCTGAGTTTCATTAAATTGGGGGGGGGTCTGGGGGGCACAGCCCCCCAGTATATAATCCTAATTATTAATAGAATAATAATTCGAAAAGGACTCAAACGCGCATGAATATTCTGACACAAGTGAACGATAATATTTACACACAAATTTTGTGGGGGGCCGGGCCGCTAATCTACATATTTACCGGATTATATACTGGGGGGCTGTGCCCCACCGACCCCCCCCAAGTTAATGAAACTCAAGATCATCGTAGTGCGGTCCAAGCATCGTGCTTACCCCCCCCCCCCCTACGAGCCGTCCCCTATAAATGTACTGCAAAAACGTGAAACATTTTGTAACACAGACGAAATAGTACATCTTATCGGCCGGGCCGCTCGTCTACATATTTACCAAATATTTTGCGCCACCGATCTTCAGGTTTACCAAATAAACCATCTGATGATCACTATTTTCCAATGCTTCCACACCTTAATGGGTGTACAATAGAATTAACTTGTCTACAGAGTTAAGGGGATTTGGCTGGTACGTTTACGAAATAAACCGGTATGCACAATAGAATGTCCAAAGAATGATAAATTGTAAATGAAACAAGAAATTTACCGTTCTATTCGGTGAGATGAAGTAAATACAACATTTTCGCCACCGAATGAAAACTAACGAAGAAACTTTTATCTGGGAACAAATTCTGACTTGTTTTGGGTCAAGATAGTAAAATAAGAAGTGTTGTATTTGTATCGACAGGTTAGCTTACAGGTTTTAGAGCCACGCTTTGTATCTGGATATTGCATTTATTTTCTGTGGAGAGGAGAAATAATTAATTAGCCTTATTCATTTCTCTTCTTCCACACACACTAAAAAAATTTTATGTTGCTCTCACTATTCCTATTCTCTTGTCATTTATATATTTTTTCCCAAACGCAAATTCTAGCACCACACTCAGTCCATAATCCTCCCTTCTCTCCACCTCCTCCTACTTTTCTCTTCCCAGCTCTATCACCAATTCTTCTTTTAATTTATCCCTCTCAAGATTCTGGCCCACATACCCCACAGTCAAACGTTCTATAGATTCTCTCTGCCCCAATAGGCACCACTCACATCTGTCATTATATTATATTGTGGGGGACTTTGATTTTGTCTTCCCGTGGTGATGGTGCTTTTTGTGGGTGGGTTTTGACGGAGGCGGATGACCTTTGATAGGCCCTTGTGGCTTTTGTTATCCGTAAAATTATGTTATGTTATGTTATGTCCTCTCCCCTATGCTAAATGGAGGCAGTAAGTGGTTATTTGATTGTGATTAGGGGGAGGAGAGGACTCAGTTATGCAATATGGGCCCTCAAGCAGGTGTGTTCTAAGAACCCAAGTACTCCTTAAGAATATGAAGAGAAAACAAAGAAATATTTATTTATCTGGTTTACTTGGGAAGACTAGAAAATAAGTATAGTCGCCAGGTTAGTAAACCGATGGTAGGAGAATACGGGGTTGGAAAATCAGATTCGAAAAAAATTTATGTGGTCGGAAGGAGGCTTAAAAATAATGGATGATTGATTGTTGTATCGTAGTAGGATAGCAATCCCCAGTGAGTGTAATGGTAAATTTAGGGAGTAAACAACTGTGCAGTCCATGCGACCTTTCAAAGCTAAACGAAGAGGATACTGGCGAGAGAAATAGTGAATTAGATGAAAAAGTTCTTTCATCAGTTGGAGACTGTGGAGTGTAATGAAATAGTAGGGGTTAACCTCCCATTCGCACGAGAGCAACATCCAAGACTCGAGCGTAGAAATGTGTATATAGACTGAGGGTAAGTAGATTAATCATCTCTCCCAGCTTTGTACCTAAGAGTTAGACAGAAAATTATATTTTTCTCTCTTTTTTTTTGTAAGTACCATTCGGGCATTGCTAAGCTGTTCCTAAAGAGACGAAGAAGCTATCGGGGGGGGGGGGAAGGGTCATCGATAAGCAAAACACGAAGAAAATCTCGCCCAAAGCTGTTGGAAGGTCTGACTACTATTACGAAGGTCATAAGACATTCGGAGCATCTCGAAGGGATTAGTGATTGTGGCCTTTGGAATGTCCTCATGACGAGCATGGATCTGTTTGGAAGTTGGAACCAGATCTAGGCCAAAGCGAAAAGAATAACAGAAGTTTGAAGAGGCAAAAAACGCAAAGACATGACAAATGATACCTATCCAGGATGGCAAGGGCATTCAAAGACCTGTTATCGCCCATAACCCTAATGTTATTAGGCGTAAATCGGCACTGCGTGGAGTATAGAGGCCCAAGGAGACGTTGATGGACGTGCAGCGCCAGCTTCTAACAGATATTCGAACTCCCTACGCATTGCAGTAAGCCTATATGGGACCTAGATGTCTATGATGAACAAAAAGAGGCATCATTCCTTCTTTATTCGACGAGGCACACTGTATATATTTACTTTTTTCGAAAGTGGGAGGAAAATGGCAGAAAACTCTTGAGAATGCAAGGAACATGGGTTCGGTAGAAAAGAGACGGATAGACAGGAGATAACTTTGAGAATGGAAGAAAGTGACCACAGATAGTAAACGAAGTGGTACGCTCACCAACCTTGCGATTCCGCGAGTGAACCAACAGGTCGTAGGCAGAAAGTAAATACCCAAAATAAGACAGTCTACCTCATCACTAACGAAGGGCCATCGAAAACTTGACGGAGAACAAAAGAAACCTCAAGGCTAAACCTTCCATAGGTCCTAATGTAGGCGAAATTAGCAACGCAAAGAAATCCAAGGGATGACTGCACTCAGCTCCACTTTCTCTCGGGAATAAAAAACAACAACAACACAACAACAGAAAATGGGCCATAAACCTATTTTAGTTTTGAAGGAAAGGAAGATTGAACAGAAAATAAAAATGACGAACCAAAGAGGTTGATGATGACGGAGAAGCAGAATGAAAATATCGGCAAGGCTGCTTACACTTTAAAGCTTTGCAGGGTGGGAACGGTATTCGTTCGATTGATGACTGCCTCAGGAAAACTAAAAAAAGTGTTTTTATTATCTGAGATATATTCGTCAATATCTTCTGTTTAGGCCCCTGAACGTCATGGTAATCCTGGCCCTCAGCTCATCCTTGGTGTTGCAGTTGGGTTTGGTGGTCTTTCGTTCCACCGCCCACCACACAAAGAAGTCGAGTGGGTTGCATTCAAGTCAGTTGCGAGGCCAAATCTCGTGTTGTGTGAACGAAGAAATTTTTCGATAACTAGGCATAGGTATTCTGGGTGTTGTGGCATAGCCCAGAGTCTTGCTACAACAAGTAAGACCTTCCTGCAACTACCCAATGGATGTAAGGCTTCACTATCACGCACAAAACACGGATGTAGCCGTCGGTGTTCAGTCTGAGAGCCTTCAATGTACCTTCACTGTTGAAAAGACCAAATACCATGATTGTCGCAGGAAATTTCCACTGCATGATTGGGCATGTCCTTGAGTGCAACAGCGAGCCACCTGTTGATCTTCGAGCTGATTTTCTGGCTTTGACAGAAATTTTTCTTGTTGGAGATGAACCACAGCATGTCTAGCTCTAACGATTGTTTCAACTTGTTGATCAGCTTCTCGCTGTGCTTGCATCGCCTTGACAAAAATTGTCCCTTCCTCATTTTGTATGATATGTTGCGAATTTTTTATGTACCATCAGTCCGACAACTTTTCATCCACACCTTTCTTCCTTGCAATGACACGACATTCTGTGATCTATTTTTACCCACTTGTTGGTTTTCATACTTGTTGAAACTCGTGCTGAACGGAGTATCACCACGGACTATAACACGATTTAGTTCTTAAAGTCACAAATTCCTCGGATATGAGAACCTATGGAGGTTCAACCTTCTAGTTTCGCTCGGCCTCCGTAGTGTATTTTGATGAACCATCGTTGTTGCCGAGGTAGATTGTCCAATATTGGGTCTGTATTTCCTTTCCGCTTATGACCTCTTAGTTTACTTTCGCATATTTTTCGTACAACATTTCTAACTGTCGCTGGCTGTTTTTTCCTTAAAAAAGTTCTATCTTTTCTCTCTGTCTCCCTCCCATCGATCCCCAATTCCAGCCACTTCTGCAAGAGTTTCCTGGTCTTACTCTTTTACCTTCCAAGGATAGGCCTATTAAACACAATGTGGTACATCGGAATGAGACGACAAGGTGACCTGTATTCTCCCGTCTGCGACGATTAAATTCAGATAAACTTAAGGCAATAAATCATGAGTTTAATATCTTGTTGGATGTTGGCTCTGTTCGTCCTTCGACGTCCCCTTAGTCTGGTGTATTTCACAGACGTGTGAAGTCGCAACTATAACCGATAGATACTCATTATGTACCATACTTCTCGGATTTTACTTCTGCTCTCTTTAGTTGCTCTCTCTTTTCTTTTACTTGCCCTAATTCCTGCTTTTAACCAGATCCCTTTCATCCGGATGATATTAAAAAACAGCTATCACCACGCAATTTTTGTCATTTGAGATACTTCGAATGCCCTATGACTTATCGAATACTGATCAGACCTTCTAACGTTTCATGGATCAGGTCCTGAGAGGTTTTACTTTCGCATTTTGTTACGTAGAAGAGCTACTGATATCCCCTTCCTTTTCGGAGGAACACATCTCTCATCTTCGTCACATATTCATTTGTTTGGAAAAGTATGATATTGTACTCAACACTTCTAAGGTCCCCCTGATGGAGTGCGTTCTTTCGATGAGAAATTGGTTGTTATTCGGGATTTCCCTCAAACTTCTTCACTCAAGCAGCTTTGTCGGTTCTCTGGCATGGGGAATTTCTACCACGGATTTATTCCTGACGTTTCTCCCATTATACAAACTCTCCACACTTTACTCTTTGCCCCAAGAAAGAGCTCATCTGGAATAGTTTTCCCAGGCGTGCGATGCTTTCTATCGAACGAAAGAGACGATGGCTTCCGTTATTCCATTGACCCATTTATGTCCTGGGTCTCACTTAAGCTTTGTCTCGGATGCGTCAGCCACCCATGTAGGTGCGACGTTGCAGCAGTAGCGCACCGAGAAGTGCAAATGAACGTTTAAAAGCTTCGCTTGAATGAGTTTTTTTTTAAACTCAGGATGGCGCAGTCGATTCGCCGCTTGCTAACGGTGATCCTGCCACGCAGTTAGCTGTTCGCAACTCACCTCTTGCTACTTTCGCTCTTTATTTTTTTCATCAACACTTTTCCTAAACCCCTCTATCTACGATGTTGCCCAGACCTAGGGAGTAGGGTGTTAGGCATAGCATAACGTTTACAGGCGGCGTTCGTCATCTTCTAGGAGGGTGCTGAAAATTGCAAGCGAGCGGTTTAAAAGCTTCGATCCACCGCTCACCAGTGGTGATCCGGTGATGCAGGGAGCTGTTTGTAACTCGTCTTTCGCTACTTCGTCCTTTATTTTTTCATCATCCCTTTTCCTACATAACTCTTTCAACACAGCAGAAGTTTGGTGACTGTTGGCAACCCCTCGCATTCTTCGCTAAATCCTTAAATCCTCCCGAACAGAGGTACAGCACGTTCTCAAGTGAACTGCTAGGTGTGTACATCGCAATACGCCACTTTCGCCAATATTTGCAAGGGCGTGATTTTACTATCATTGCTGACCATAAACCTTTGGTTGGTGCACTTTCCGTTCGCAACTCGTTTTCTGTGCACATTGCAGTCGATTATCGTCACCACGACTTCACCCCGGAGCTTACGATCGACAATCGATATGTTACTGGTTATAAACACCTCATAAAGCACGCGCTTTGTCGTATTTCCGTGATCTTGAGCACGCAACTCCCTCATACTGCTGCAATCGATCAACCGACGTTCGCGGTTTCACAGGAACAGGATGAAAATACGCAACCATTGCCTCACTCTTCTCAACTCGTCGTTCGTGCGATCGACTTTCCACAGTCCTTCCAGGCGCATCCTGGTCGACTTTTCGTTGCCTCATCCTCTTATTCCTCTTATTTATCGTCGGCATAATTTCGACCAAACTCACAGTCTTTACCATCCTGGTATTAGAGCAACACGCAAGCATGTGGCCAAGTATGAATGCCGACGTGGCCAAACAGATCCGTTCATGTTTGTTTTATCAACGTACCAAGGTTCAGCCCATTTTCCTCTTCCTTCGTTACGTTTGACGCCGTTCACGTTGGCCTGGTAGGCACTAGGCCTTATTCTCGTGGTTGCACCTATTTTCTCACCAAGACCAATCGTTTTACCTATTGGCCAAAGGCGGTCGTTATTCCGGTTATCCGATCCTCTGCCGTCGTTCGAGCCTTCATCTCAGGATGGATTACTCGTTTTGGTGTCCCACCCACAATCATGAATAACCGTCGTAGTCAGGGTGAGTCCAACCAATGGGATGCACTCATATCAGTTCTTGACTCTTTACGCCTTCGTACCACAGCTTATCAAGCCCTCGGAAAGAGCTCTTCTCACATATACGATAAGATTACACATAAAATAAGCGCTTCATTCGATAGCCCTCTGAGAAAACGCTTTTGGCTATCTGAGAAAACACTTATTTTAAGTGTGACCTTCTCGCGTATGTGAGAGGAGCTCCTTCCGAGGGCTTTGAGGAAGACTGGTTAGCCCCAAAATAGCCTTCTAACCGCATAATTATGATTTTGTTATTGCAATAATTTTTCTCGATTAATAAGGCGAGGCAAAAGTTGAGAAAACAAACACAGCCCAAGGAACGCTAATAAAGTAATATATATCATACCTTGTTTGGATTGTAATTTATTCTATGTAGGTCAAACTTCTATAAATATTTTTGTAAGAATTAAACAACATCATTATGCAGTATCTAAGGGATATACAAATAATGCTTTGGTCGTCCACAGGCTGAAGATGGGTCACCAAATTAATTGGTCAAAAGCAGATACCATAATGCATGTAAATGATTTTATTAGCAGAAATATCTTTGAATCGTTCCTAACCCCCAGTATAAAGACGAAAAATGTAAATATTAGCCCGGGTTTGTTTTCTTTGGATCCAGTCCTATCTTTCTTCCTCAAATCTAACTTATCAGAGGTCCTAAAAAAACCCTGACCTTATAGGCAAAACATTGCTTTGTATAAATACAGTATCTCTCTATTTCATAAACCATTGTGAATTTGAAAATGTAATTAAGATAACGAAAGTACCAGCTCCAATCAATCTTTCATTTGCTTACGTGGTAGAACACCATATATATCTATATATCTATATATATCTATATATATATATATATATATATATATATATATATATATATATATATATATTATATATATATATATATATATTCCATAAAAAAATTCTTGTATAAATATTAAAATATTCTCGTAAGGCGATCAAATTTCCTAATGAGGTCACATCTAGTTACTTAAATTCCAGCTAATCAGAGCGCAAGATTGATATACTCTGAACAGCGCTCGCAGTCTTTTCGTTTATACCAATCTCTTTTGCTCCCAGCTATCGTAGGCACAGTTCTCTATCCCTATTACCAAATATTTCATCCTATTTTAGTTTATAACCCAATTATTACTTCCTTAATAGTCCGTTAATAAATTTGTTGTGAACATATTTTCCTTAAATAATTAATATTCTCCTATGAATTTTCATTACCTGTAGTGATATTTTTTCTACAAATTTATCTTATAGTGTCTTATTTTTAATATAAGTAATCTTATTGCTAAACGATAGTCTTATTTGAATTACTTCATATACCATATATATTAATATAGTATTTGCCAAATTGATAAGTATTTTATAGACATAATTATATCTCATCTAGTACCACATATATTTAAAAGTTATTTATATTCTATATCTTGTTTTTAATAAGTAGTTTTATTCCTTTTAGTTCGTCTCGCCTCATCTCACTTGACTTCTATTCTTGACCTGTGCGTGTATTTTCTTATAGAAATTTATTTTATTTTATTTGCTATCGTATTATAATTAATACAGGAAGGTATTGCGATATCTAAATTAGATTGTTGCAATAACGATCCAATTAAAGGAGCATCACACTATTACACCATGGTCCAATAGTGGGAAGTTCTGTCGGGTCCTAAACCTCCCAACAAACTCAACAATTAGCAATTCTGGAAGCACAGATTGGGGAGACGTTTTCCCAACTTACTACAGTTAGTATATAGCCCGTCGTCATTATCTGTGAATTCTCCTAAGTTACGTTCCTTCCTATCGTCATTGGGGTAATAATACTGTATGCTCCAGAGCTCACAAATTAGCTGTTGTCACTCTATATACGGGATCATAATGTGTACGTCTAAAATCGGACTATCAGCTCAGGAAAACAATGTTACCAAGAATATTTTTGTGATTGTGGCTAAATCTACATTTAACCACACAATGTATACATTTACAAAAAAAACAAAAAAACATAACAGGCCCACCCACTAAGGAATCAGATGGTATGTATTTCTGTAGGTAAAATATACAACATCGAAAGTAGTTCTTGCCATCGTGATGGTACTGGGGAGGTGCTCTATCTTGTTGAAAAGGAATGTCGCCATCGCCATGTGATAACTGTTGAATTACAAGAAACCCCTTTCCCCAAACAATATTGGGGTAGCTATATCCGGTAATTTTACCATTGTAAAGAATAGACCAACCAAATATTTTGAAAAAAAACACACCAGACAGTTATATGCAATAAAATTACATGTCGATCCATACATGTGGGGATTTTCTTGGGATCAGTATGTGTATTTATGGCGATTAATTATATCATTTAACTTAAATGTAGCCTCGCAAGACCATACAATTTTTTCTCGAAACCATTTCCAAAACAGAATTCTGCCATCCGAATCCTCCTCATCTAAGGTATGTAATAATCTCGGGATTTAAGATTTCCATTTAGCATTCTTCAGAATTATGTGGACACTTGTCTAACTTTTCATTAGCATATCTTCTCGCAGGATTTCGTGGTGATTAGTTGAGTACCTGTAGCACTTCATCAGAAGTATTTAGCATTTGTTGAAGTCTTTGGATACCCGGTCGCTTGCTTTTAACCACCACGCATGATACTGTGTCGTTCAACTTTCTCACATATACGTGAAATTGTAAGTAGAGTTGCAGGATTAGTTAAAAAAATTCGAGTTGGTATCTCCTTAGGCTAGGTAAGGCTGTTAACAATTCTGCAGTGACATCTCCTAGGGGATTGCAGGAGAGAGTAATGAAGGACAAATTATCGAATGGACGAAAATGGACATAGTATCGAATGGACAAAATATAGAATAGACAAAGTATCGAATGGAAAAATTACACTGTGTAACAAAATTTCATTTTTGTCTTGTCCTTGGGTTAAATGTGTTATTTCCCAATTGTTTGTGGCTCTATTAAATAAAAAAAAGTCAATTTTTATCAACAAACTTGGCTTTTGTGGCTAGGACATTGAATTTTTAAAATAGCCCATTTATGGTAAATAATATTAATTTGATGCAAATAGTAAAAATATATAAAAAGTTTCAAGGGTTATGTTTTTTTTCAGTTATGGTATAAACATGATATACTGTATTTAAAAAGTTATAGAAACAGTAATACAGTAGTAATAGCTATTATTTTCCTTATATTTTGTTGGACTTTTTGCGACCTGAACAGCAATGGCAGTTCTCTTACTTTATATATAGATTTAGCACTAATTTGGTAAAAATAACCTGTAAAGCTTTTTAGAACTTTCGAGAATTTTTTATATGTTTGAAGAATTACTAGAACGTTCTGGCAACGTAGATGACTGTATAAATACAAAGAATGTCTACTCAACAGATCAGTTTAACTCTAGCCGTCACAACGCAGACATCGTCACTCGTCATTAATAGAAGCATTCGTCACACATGACATCAAAAGGTTGCAAGCATCCGACAGGCGCATTTTGCTATGCATGTGGCGAATTTATTAAGACAAGAGAGAAAAAGAACTCTGTAGAGAGATCTGCTAAAATGTGTGAGGCCTACAAAGCATATATTGGCATGCCTGTCGGGGAGAAAGACAAACTTTGGGCACCTGCGAGCTCTGCAAAAGTACTTTAGAAAGTATATATATATATATATATATATATATATATATATATATATATATATATATATATATGTGTTTTGTTTATTTGGATACTGGTTTTTAAATATTTCTAATAACGCTAAGTGAAAAGTATTCGTATATTTATACTTATGTTTTAATTTTTTTTTTTTTTTACATGATGGTACATAGGAGAAAAAAGAGCTATGAATTTCGCAATCCCACGAATTTGAAGGGAACCAACTGACCACTCAAGCAATTGTTTCTTCTGCATGGTGAATTCTTACAAACGTGGAGCAGTCAAAAATGCGCCTGTTATCATGTATCCAAACCTTCATTCATCTATTGCGTCAGTGCCACACAGTTCTGAGCTCCCCATACCCACTCCTCCAAAAAGAGAGCAGCAGTTTTAAAAAAAGGAAAAGCAGTTCAGAAGAGGATGAAGTCATTGATTCAGATTACAGAGGTGCACCTGATGAGATAAACCCATACTACCCCAACCCAAAAGATCTCAACGACCTTTTCAGAGATCTTGGCCTTACAAAGTGCAATGTCGATCTTTTAACTTCGAGACTCAAACAGTGGGATTTGTTAGATGGCAATGTGCAAATATCAGGTTAGAGAAAACGTCACCAGTGTTTTTCAAGCTTGTTTACATTTCAAGATGAGCTTTGCTTTTGTCACAATCAGACCGATCTTTTTGAGGTAATCGAAATCGCCTGTAACCACAACGAGTTGTGTCTCTTCATTGACAGCTCATCCAGGAGCCTCAAAGCAGTGCTGCTTCATAACGGGAACATGTATCCATCTCTTCCCCTTGCTCACTCGGTCCAGCTGAAAGAGGAATGCAGCAGTGTCAAGATCTTGCTAGATGCATTGAAATATGAAGAGTACGGTTGGGGGGTTATCGGAGACTTCAGAATGGTGGCCTTCTTGATGGGTCTCCAGGGCGGCTTTACCAAGTTTCCTTGTTATCTTTACCTTTGAGACAGCAGGGACATCGTGGCAAACTACCATCAACAGGATTGGCCACGACGAACCGAGTTTAGTATAGGGAGAAACAACGTCAAATGTGAGCCTTTGTTGGGCCCCGAAAAGTACTGTTTTCTCCTCGGCAACTCTCTTTTACCAACTCACCACATTCACCGCACTTATATGCTTCCCTTTTAGGGATAGTGTTATCTTTATCCATGTCTTTCTTATTATTTGTGGCATTTCTTTTGCCGTTACATTCGGTTTTAAGCGTACTCACGTTAACGCCACGGCGTCCACCTTCCGCCATCTTGAGTCTTTGTTTACCTTTTGTTTCGACCTCTCCGTGGCGATGTTTTTTAAACCGGGCAAAATTTTGGGTCTTCGTGGCGAAATAATACTGTCCGTTTATATCACATTCGCTTCAACAATAACTAAATTCCTTTTCATGGGTCACAAATCGTGTTCAAGTTTCACAAAAATCATTCAAAACACAGAATTTGTAGGGAGCTTTGCTCACGTCCGTCCGCACTCAACGATTTTCCCATAAAAAAGAAAAAAAAAGAAGAAGAGTCTGCAGTTTTCAAGTATCTCCCAGATTTCTTTCCTAAGCCATCTGCGGCAAAGGTGGAAGCCGGTGTCTTCGTCGGTCCACAAATAAAAAAGATCATGGAGTGCAAGGAGTTTCCCAGAGAAGCTGACTAGAACTAGCAGCGTGGGACAGCTTTATCGCAGTGGTTCTGGGCTTCGTAGGTAATCACAGAGCTGAAAACTCTGTAGAGCTTGTTGAGAACTTGCTGAGAAACTACGGCAAGATGGGTTGCAGGATGTCCATGAAAGTCCATATTCTTGACGCTTATCTTGATAAATTTAAGGAGAACATGGGAGCGTACTCCGATGAGCATAGCGGGCGCTTTCACCAGGATCTACTGGACTTTGAACGCCGGTATCAAGGATCGTATAATGAAAATCTGTTGGGAGACTCTATTTGGAGGATGATTCGTGAAAGTACTTTACAGTATAAGCGTAAATCACGGAGAACTACTCATTTCTAATATTTTAATTGTCTCACCTATGTAATTCTAGCATAAATAAATGTTATTTTTGAACATGTCGTTTTGTTTCTGCTTTATGCAAATGAAAGTTCAAATTCGCCACTTCCTTCCAGAGGGAATCGGTAAATTAAATATACATATCATTATTCTGGACACAAAAGTAAAGTTTGAAATAAATGTGTTTTTCATGTATTATAGACACAAGCAAATATAAAATACCATTTGCTACCCAAAGAAAAAAATCGTGTTACACAGTGTTATCGAATGTACAGAGCATCGAATGGACAAAGTATCGAATGGACAAATTTCGATTTTGTATCTTCTTAGGCTAGGTAAGGCTGTTAACAATTCTGCTGTGACATCTCTTAGGGGATTGTAGGACAGAGTAACGAAGGACAAATTATCGAATGGACAAAATATAGAATGAACAAATTATCGAGTGGACAAATTATCTAATGGAAAGAGCATCGAATGGACAAAGTATCGAATGGACAAAGTATCGAAGACAAAGTATCGGATGGACAGAGCATCGAATGGACAAAGTATCGAAGACAAAGTATCGAATTGACAAAATATAGCATGATCGTGGATCATTGCTGTAATCAGTGATTTTTAATTTTTAAAATAAATAACTTTGAAGTTCGACATAAATGATGATTTTATGGGACTTAAGGAACGTATGAATTAAACAAATAGTAAAGTTGAAATATTTATTTGAAAGATAATACAGTTGCAATGAAAAAAAAGATAAATATTTTTATATAGGTATGACGATTACAATGCTTGAAATTAATCTAAATATTGAAAACAAATTAAGAAATTGAAATTTTATTAAAAATAACATAAATTTTATTTTTTTAGGGGCACTTAAAGCTATCAAAATATAACTAAAGGTTGCAGGCGATGGCTTTAAGATATTCTATTTTAGAACTGACGTTGTATCTATCAATAATACATTTAAGTCGATCGTTTACGATAGCATAATTTTTGTTTTTTCTTTGGACCTTTCTGCAGTTGCCCTAAAATCATTTCAGTGTTGGCTTGTTCCAGGCGTAGTTTTCTCAAAAGTTTATCTTCTGTAGGGTGACAAATCTGTTGTGAAAAGCATTATATCACCCTTGAACTGAATTGTTCGTTCTTGACAAATCATTTGCAACTCTTTTGTAAACTAACCACAAGTCACTATCTAATACTGACTTTCTTCTTTCTCCCCCCGCCCTCTGAATAATACCTAACCATGTAGCTTCAAAATACTGTAAAAACTCTCCAATGATTTCATCATCATTTCTTCATCAAAAGTTTCCATTAGTTTATTGAACACATCGTAAACATCACGGGGAGGAATAAAAGCAAACGCTTGAGGTTGTTTTATAATTATTGCATTATTGTGGTCCCTATACCAGGCTTGCAAGCTTAAGGTCTGTATTTTTCTCCACAAACACTGCCCCCCACCAAAAAAAAAGAAACAAAAAACCATAGATTGAAGCTTCAGGAAAAAAAAAATTATTGAGGGCTGAGCGTTCAAAATCAAACATTATGGAAAGAGGATATAATTGATGTATGCAAAATATTAAAAATGGGTGGAATAAGTTTTCTCATATTTCTTCTCAGTAATGCAATATATGTACCAAAGGTAGAGTCTTATTTTCACCAACAATACCATGAATGGTATATAGTTGTTTTCTAATAGTGGCTGAATTAAATGCTCCATCACAAAACCATCTTCTATGTGACTTCAAAAGGTGATGTTTTAGGCTGTCGAATATACTTTCACTTCGTGTTCATTTAACAATAACAAAAAGTTCGCTTCTTGTTGTTAGAGTAAAATCTTCTTCCGTTAATTTAGAATTGCGAATTCTTATTATTGTCCTGAAGAGGATTTCTTTTTTTGAAGCTTTCCAATGATGTCAACTGGAGTATCACTTGTTCACTTACTTATAAAAGAAAAATGAAATGCTTCAGAGTGACGAGCATTGTGTTTAATTTTTTTCTTAATTTGAATTGCTTCATTTGGAGAGTTATCAAGCAGATAGCAATGTTCTTTAGTTATGTTGACGCTGTCTTCGGTTATTGCCAAACCTTTGCAAAAAAGTTGTTTTTCGCATTTCTAATATATTCTGCTATTCATCATTTTGTCGATGTGATATACGTAACCTTCATGGAAGAGTTTCTTTCCTCCTACTTGCGTATTGATAATTTCGATTATAAAAGCTATAATGAAATTACAAACGTAAAGCTTGAAGGAATAGATGAGATTCTAGTGAATAAAGTGTCTGGCGACTGGCGATGTGAGGTTAGAAAGGAAATTCTCCCTTTCTAGCCATGGTTAAGGCTAATATTTATAGTCAAATGAATGCAAGGGAAATTAAAGTTTTTGTGATGTGATTAGAGTTAGATTTGGGGCATGGTGAATCTTAGCGAAAGTCCCATGGCTGTAATCCAGGAGGGCCTAGGAAAGTTTCTAGTGAATTATCAGTTGGAAATCAAATAAATATAAGTGGGTTTCACACATGTCAACTTTTAGATTCTAAGAAATTTATTTAAACTCATTCACATAGAGTTTATTGGAAGCGCATTATTGCCTCTTAATATCTATTGGAAGCGCGGAATTTAGGTTGATTAACGGATTCTATCACGTTGGAGCGCAAATCCTTATATCCTTATCTAGCAAGTTTATGATCTGATCTTATCTTCTCTGACAAGCTTGACCTATTAATGTTTTAGAATGTTTATTAATCAGCGTAGAATTCTCAAATGGATTTGCGCTACCAACGTAGCTGTATAAATTTGCCGATTTACCTATGCGAAACCTCACAACATAAATGCCCAACACGATTATCTGAAGCTTCAGAGGTTTTCCCCCCTTAATTAAATTTTCCCTATAATAAAAAGAAATCCTATGGCAATCACAAAATATAAAGGTATTTTGATATTCATATATTTAATTCTTCTAAATAAATAAATAGTAATTCTCTTAAATTAAAATTTTGTTAGCATTTCCTTTTTACTGGAGGGGCGAAACTTATTGTTTGAGGTATGGGGTGCGGAATTTTAGAATTGTTAATGCTTTTGTGCATTCGGCAGATGTACTCTCGGTTCGAAAAATATTTCCCTTGAACGCGCTTCGTTCGAATGTGCGTTCGGTTATTGTATTCTCGATGAACATATTGTTCGATACGCCCCCCCTCCCCCTGTCATCCGTTTTATGTATATTGTCCGTTTGATATTTTGTCCATTCGCTACTCTGTCCATTCGATGCTTTGTCTTTGGATACTTTGTCATGCGATACTTTGTCCTTCGATACTCAGTCCCTTCGCTATTTTGTCCATTCTATACTTTGTCCATTCGCTACTTTGTCCATTCGCTACTTTGTCCTTCGATACTTTGTACTTCGATACTTTGTCCATTTGCTACTTTGTCCATTCGCTAATTTGTTCTTCGATACTTTGTCTTTCGCTACTTTGTCGATTCGAAACTTTGTCGATTCGATATTTTGTCGATTCGATACTTTGTTCTTCGATAATTTGCCCTTCGATCCTTTGTTCTTCGATACTTTCTTCTTCGATACTCTCTCCGAACACGCTCCTAGGACTTGGTTATAAGAAAAAATATAAATCATCTGAATCTGTTCTTGGGTTGGCTTCATATACGTTTTTATAAATGTAAACATGGTTTTGGGACGCACTTTATTTATTAAAATTATTATAGTGAAATTTTTTCGCAATCTTTTTCAGTTTAACAAAAATTATATGAAGTATAGATAGAGGTATGGAGGAAAAGAAGCGATGAAAAAATAAAGAACGAAAGTAGAGCGCAGCGAGTTGCGAACTGCTTTCTGCGTCGCCTGACAACCGTTTTGCGAGTGGCTTATCTATTGCGCCATCCTTAGTCTAAAAAAACTCATTCAAGCGATTTTATTTTTAACCGACCGCTTGCACTTCTTGGTACACTACACAGCCACTTCCTAGAAGCGGAGCGTATTTTGAAGAATGAAGACGACGAAGCCACTTTTAGACGTTATCCAAGGCGTAATACTCCATCCCCGAGTCTGGGCAACATTGTGGATAGAGGAGTTGTAGGAAAAGGGCGATGAAAAAAAAGGAAAGTAAAACGCGGCGAGTTGCAAACAGCTTCCTGCGTTACCTGACTACCCTTGGCGAGCGGCTTAGCGACTGTGCCATGTTCGGGTTTAGATAGACACATTCAAGCGAAGCGTTTAAACTGCCCATTTGGACTTCCTCGCACACTACAGAAGTAATAGTGAATTTCAAAGGATTTTCACATTGGCGTACTTCTTTGAACAGGATTTACGAACGGCTACAGAAAATCGAATAGGAGTGAAGAGGTAAGTGGAATTTTGGAGTGAGGAAGCTTACAGAGCCATTATCTTAGTTATATAATTTCTAATGATGTCTCCCTAAACATGCACTCATTGGAGACGTACATTTATATATTCTCAGCTGTCGCATTGCGACCTTGCAAAGAATCAGTCTCGATTTACAAGGCCGAGCTAGAATGGATTATATCAATTTTCCATCCTCTCCGATAGAAGGGGTGACGCATATAAAACCAATTGATATGTAAACTTTTGTCTGGGTTAGAAAAGCTGGATCATGAATCACCCTCTCATGGTTGTAAGAGTAGCTTCTTCCGAGGGCTTGATGGAAAACTTAGCTAGCTGCAAAATGTCATTTTAACCGCATAATTAGAATTATGTCATTACCCCAAAATATTTCTCTCTTTCTCTCTCTCTCTCTATCTATCTCTATCTCTATCTCTTCCCATATATATATATATATATATATATATATATATATATATATATATATATATATATATATATATATATATATATATATATATATATATATATATATATATATATATATATATATATATATATATATATATATATATATATATATATTCGTTCCAAAGCCTTAACATCTGCAAACTCCCTTGATGGCCCTTTCACAAGGCTAAATTGAATGTCACTCATACTTTCCCACATTCCTCTAAATATTATTTAATATTTATATTTTTAATATGAAACTACCCTTCAGAAATGGCCTTTGAGTCTAAATACATAAAAGTTGGCAATCACATTTTACTTTTACATCGCATTTCTATGATTTTAGATACCAGCACATATCTGTCTACTTCATCTCTTGCATCCACACTTCTTTCAGCAGGTCAATATATTAACAATATTTACCCAAAGTATTAAAACATACGCCATTTCTGTCTTTTCCATTGGACCTAACTCTTTCAACTGGAAAGCACCCTCAATATTTCTCCCCTATTTTCTGGGTGTCTTAACGTTAGGGTGGAGTAAGGGGGATAGGGGGGATTGGTGTTGTAAAGGGGAACCCTGTTCAGCACTCTCCCTCCCTCAATTAAATAGGAATGAGATAATATTAGAACGTAAATGGGATTTTATGAGGTAGGTAGACATGATTTTTGCTCCTTTGAGAAAAGGGCTTGTTTGGGTTCACAAAAGAATTACTTACATGAAATGAATTTGACTCGTTCAGGGTGATATGGAATCAGTGGAATGTGAAATGAGAGGCTTCTGCCATCACATCCATCGTCTTCCATGGCCGGTTTCGTTGTCTTGCCTCCTTTACTTGTTTTTGCAGTTTTATCTTCGAACTTTTCATTTTAGACAATTTGTTTTAAACCTATTGTTTTAATCCTTTCGCTCCTGGTCGGTTAAATGCATGCGTGAAAGTTTATTCAATTAAATTTAATAATAAAAAAAGCAATGGATTTTATTATATATGGGCCCTGATTCACAGTTTTCAAATAAATATAATATTATCGTAATTTTAGAACTTAGGAAAGTAGTCATGCGAAGGTTAAGATAAAAACAGGATTAAGTTTGAACAATTTACTTATTCCATTGCAAATAGTGCCAAAGGCACAATTGTTTCTTTTCTCCCGTGTTCCCATTTGTATTCAAAAGGGTCAAGACTTAACTTCCAATACAGCAAATCTTCAAACGCTGACGCGTGTGTAAAAGCCCATTAAATCTTTCAAGCGTCAATGGACTTAAGATCGTTAAATCGAACGTCGATGTATACCAAAATAAAGGATATTTTTCCGCTTCCATCCGAGAATATAAACTTCGTGTTTCACTTTCCGATCCATCCATTATCCACATTGGTCCTCAGTACAGAACACACAATAGCAAACATACACACCAGGACCAGCAGGGAACCCCCTAAGTGTTTTTCCAACTGCTATCTGATGGCTAATTTAGAGGAATCGAATTTCTCCCAAATGACAAATGAACTCTGGCGAATGACAGATAAAGAAGTCTCTGGGACTCTGCTCACAAAAACTAGCGCTAATTGTGGAGATCGGCAAATATTCATTAAAGTGGCGAAGATGGGGGTTTGAAATGGCTAAGAGAACGTAAAGTGGGGTTGGAAACTGTGCTATAGGACAACGTACCACGGCTACCTCACTGTAGCTAATTGGCTACAGCGCCGTTGGATTATAACAACCTAACCATCGACATTGAAAAGAAAAAGAAAATCTTGCCAGTTAATTACGACGGATGACAAACCCTAGTAAATGAGTAAGTAAACATGGAAAAAGGAGGAGGCAAAGTCGGAAGTAAGCAACATAAAAGTTATTTTATTTTTATGCAATAAAATAAGTAATAAAAGCTATTTTATCTCATGTATGGATTGAAAATATATTACCTTTGCATATTGACATAATTTCTACATGAGGAGATTACACAAAAGATAAAAAAAGAGAATATTTACTTTCTTAAGCAGTGCAATAAAACAAAATATTTAAGGATGTTAGGTCTGGTTTAGTTAGGTTTGCTTAAGTTAGGTGAGGTTAGGTAAGTTGTTGTTAGGATAAGTTTGGTTGGGTTAGACGACGTAAGGTTTGGTTAGGGTTGATTAGGTTAAGGTTAGGTTAAAAGAACAGATGGGCAGGAGAGGTTAAATCCTGTGAGTTCTTTTCCTGCTTTTTTTGTTGCCTTTTTGTCCGTGACCCCCTACCCCACCCCCACCTCCCCCAGAGATTCATATAGAGGGGGTCCCAAACGTAATGTGAATATGAATGCAAAACAGAGAGCGTGAATTAAAGATGTAAAGTATAATGGCGATAGAGGCGGGAACTAAAGTGAAAAAGTAACGCTGTCAATATTATTATTAATAACCCCCCCTCCCCCGTCTATTTTCTTACCCCCGATCGCCGGAGCGGATAATGGGTGCCTTTATACCATGCCATCTACCATCAATTTTCTATTATTTGGTTAAAAATGAAAAGAATCACAAAATGCATTTAACAAAGATAATTTTTAATAAGAAGCCTTTCTCCCCCCCCCCTTTGTAGACACTTATAATATCATTTAAAATGAAACAAAGATATTTTTATTTTCTTACGAGAACTCCAACATAAATGGTAAAGATGAGACTGCAATGAGTGAACCAAACTCCTCCTTTTGCACCTTCAAAATATCAATCTGGGCATTCGACCAGGAGCGCTTAGTCGCTTGGGTATGTGATCTTGGATCCACGCAATTTGGCTGATGGTCTACCCTTTCGTGATGATATCCAATGATATTAGCCAAAGATAAATCGGACGTTCATTACAACACTACCATTTAAGGCAAGGGTTTAGTACTTCTGGTACTTCAACAACTAGATTCTGTTCTCTCAAACAAGAAACTGTAGTGATTTCAAGAGATAAACATTGCAATAAATTCTACTACCAGTATTTTGAGGTTTATTCAGATCTTTTATTGACTCCGATAGCAAATTAAATACAACCTGAACCCCAAATTGGGTTTGTTTGGTTTGCTTGTTTACCCCAGGAGATCGTGAAGATACTGTAAAGCACAGGATAATAAGACCAACACGGAAATCACTATGGCAACGCTGCCAATCGAGGTAGTGTGTGTGTGTGTGTGGGGGGGGGGGATCGGTAGCATTATGTATTTGCCATCAACCTGCAAGCGCTTGGAACCGTCCGTGGCCCAAAAGATCGCCACCATTCCATGCGAGGGGAGTGTGGATTGAAAATCTCTTCGGGTAACCAGGCAGACGAAGAGCGATGTAATGTTTGTGTGGAAGAACAGAGTAAAAGAAGAGAACGGTTCTGTAATTGGCTATGTGTGTATGACTTAGACTTGACTCACTGCCTGATAGGCGGCAGCTCCCTACAGACGCCGATTTTTTTTGTGTGTCCATTCACGCCGAGAATCGAACCCGGTACTTAGGGGTTAAAATCCACCCCCTTATCCACTTAGCCATGATCTCAGGCTGTATACTGGCGATGTGGAGATGTTGATATAGAAGGGGTGGTTGGGGGTGGGTAGTATTTGAAGGGGTACAAGGGGGGGTATGTGTGTTGAAGTGTGAAAGGGCAGATTTTTATGTAATAAGGATGTAGAGGTTTGACCAAGGGGGGGGGGGGTGAAGAAGAGGGAAGAATACCTAGGTGAATATGTAAATAAAGGGAGGGGATGGGGGAGGGGTCCCTCAAATATATATAGAGGCAGATCCCTATACAGGGGCCGGGAGGAGAAACTGTAGTTGGTGGGGGCAGAAGGGCACATAATCCTCCAGAAGCCACCTGACATCTTGTGGGTACGTAAAATGATAGATAAGGAAAAGAAAGGGGGGGTGGGGGAAGAGAGAAGGCAATTAAGTACATAATAATTATCATGATAATTATGACTAATAAATGGTATCCTTTCCCTAATTACAAGGGATCTTTGCCTAGTGGGTGCGGTGTTGGACTTCTAGCGTCTAGGCACGGGTTCGATTCCCGGCAAAAACGGACATAAGCTGACCGCCCACTGGGCGGATACACTGATGTTCTCCTCTCGCGGGAGTAAGAAGCTACATACGCAACATCATTTACATAGGTAATCAAAACGCGCTATCTTTTCCATTCCGGTCTTCACAAGACACTACCAATAAGTGACTACTGTTGCCTATGGGACCCTTCATATCCACATAGCCTGACACGGAACCAGGCGGTCCCCGGGGGGCTCGTGAAGGGTTCCAAGGTCGCTGGTGGGAGTATCCCCCCGCCCCTACGACTACCTTCTTCCCTAACGGGGATCTCTTCCTGGTTTTTCTTCGGGTTCTCTAGTGATTTTGCGTTCTGATTTTTATGTACATTACATTATCCGGTCGGTGGATTTCGCCCACGATTCGAGGGATGAATGATAGTACTTATTTATCTTTTTTATAATCTTTGATCAGTTGAAAATGAGAATAAAAGTCTAAGAGAGAAACGAAATAAAAAAAATAGAGATGTAGAAAGAAAGTGAGGGTGAGAAAGCATCAGTTGTAACACCTCACGCAACAAATTCCATTGGTCGGATTAGGCGATCTCTCCACATCCGTTGCGTGGCCATTTTGCATATAAATAAAGCGGACAAAGACAAAGTGGCCCCTTTACCCCACCCCCAATCCCCGGAGCGACGAACCACTTAATTCCCAAAGAAGAAAAGGAAATGTACTCTGCTGTCGTTAGGCAACATTTCACCCTTTGAGTTTTAGCGTCATAAATTTTCGCGCTAAAAACTTCCCACAATTTTTCCCGCCAACTTTCGCGCCAAATTTCGGCGCCATTTTCGCCTCAACTTTATAAGTTCATGATTAAATGATTAATATAGTTTTGTTTATTTTTTTTAATTTAATTCAGCCACCTTTGTGTATGTATGCTGTATGTCTGTAGATGGGGAAGGCTTATTACACATGCAAAGGGAAGGGCCGGATATTTTACGTATACATGTGTGTAAAGGGTTATGTGAAGTTTCATATCTGTGCTAATGCATATGCCTGTGCTAATCTCATATGCGTATTATACGTATATGATAGTAGTGCATGTGTGCGTGGTAGTGTGAAGTTTCATGTCTGTCTTAATCCATGTATGTCCCTAAATTCTGTGTGAATGTACCCATTTATCACTGAAATATTGTACGAACTTAAAGTGTATATATGTACTTAAACATGTGGAGTGTATATAAAATACATGTGTGGCTTAATGTATGCTTATAGACTATATGTACACATCTCGAGTGTAAACACGTAGACAGGACAAGAGGGGAACTTCACCAACAGAATGGCAGAAGGGTGAAAGCGATGGCAGAAAATGGATGAATTTTTCGGTCAGATGAATTGAATTTGCGATAAGCTTAAATTGGCAGACTGGATTCGCACCGGGAACCGGGAATCGGGGCTGTAGAATATGGCTTAATTATAAATGCATTAAATTCTGATTGCTCCTCCTGCTGGGAGGGGGGGGGGCAGCAGGGATCAGCGCTCGAGTCGTGTTGATTGCGGAATTCGACCACTTCTGCCCCTCCCAAAGGGGTACAGAGGGAGATCTCCCTATTCGTGCCACTAAAATCTCCCTCAATAGAGTTTTTAGCGTGCCTCACTAACCCTAGCACTTCAGGTTGAAGTCTGTTGTAGCATTTTCATCTCTAATTTTGTTCTTTCTTTGTTTCTGCATTTTTTTCTCTTTTTTAGCTTTTCTCTGGACTGATTAGTGCCCAAACGAAGGGAAAGAGGGCGTTAAATATCTTCAAATTCCCTATTTTATACTGCATCCCTGTTCGTGACTCAGGTACTAGGATCATAAATTTGGGCCCTCATGTTCTTTGCCGGGAATACCATGGGGGTCATAAGTACGAGGGGAAAGGGAAAAGGGTACGAAGAATCCTGTTTAGAGGCGCCTGTCATAGAAGACGACTAAGCACGGATATGGGTCATTGAGCGGGGAATAACGAACTTGCGAGTTTTGTTCCTACGAGCACCGTTTCCAATGGTAGTAACCCATCCAGTCATGTAGGTAGTGGCATTGATGTGCGCGAACCACATATTTTGGAAAAGGGATTTGCTTCGGGCGTTCACCATAATAAGATAGTAGTATTAGTAGTAGTAGTGAGTTGCGCCACCCGCCCCTCCTCATGGTTGGGATCCGGCGATCAGATAATGAAATGCGCATAAAGATAAGTATGTCAATCGCTGGCAAGCCCGAAGGAACCATAAGTCTGTCCTCATTTGTGGTTCCGCGTCAGGAGGTGGATATGAGCACCCCATTAGGGGGCTGTGGTATCCCATCAGATGAGAGAGTGGGTCTGTAGTGCTGCGAAGACGGGAAGGGGAATGATAGCGGATGGGGGATTGGCTATGTGCGTGATGATGAGTGTGGAGCTACGAGTACTTATCCGGGAGGGAAAGATAAATTATATAATAAATAAAGATAAATTGGATGATAAAGAGAGAGAAAGAGAGATAAATTGGATAAGAAAGAGAGAGAAAGAAAGATAAATTGGATAAGAAAGAGAGAAAGGACGATAAATTGAGTGAGAAAGAGAGATAAATTGGATAATAAAGAGAGAGAAAGAAGATAAATTGGATGAGAAGGAGAGAAAGATTTAATTGATTAATATCGAGTAAAATAATCCTATTAAATTATTTCAGTGTAAGAAATTGAAACTAGATGAATGGTTGGCCAAATCTAATGTTTATATATCAGGATTAACCACACGATGGTATTTAGGTATGATCGCAAAATTACGCTACCGTGGTGAGTTAAATGGTTGACAGAACGAGGTGGTGGTGAAACACGGGTATTCAGCAATGACCCCCTTGCCCCCTTACACTAACACCATCAGTAAAAATATTCTACTTCTCTAATGTGTAATACGATAGTTTTTCCTTCCTCTTTTACTTCTTCACGTTCTTCGTCTCTTTTTTTCTTCTTCCACCTCTTTTCTAATGTTTATGACAGTAATTTTCATTTTTGTCCTTTTTTTTACTTCTTATACTCGTTCTTCTTCTTTTATTCTCTTATTTTCTAATATTAAATAAGGTAGTGTTTTTAATGCACGGGCTAGCCTTAGAGTAGCACACATTCAGCTCACGAATGTAGGTGTGTGATTCCCTGACTCTGTAATCTATTGCGATTGATTGTGATTCCCTGACTCTGTAATCTATTGCGATTGAAGGTAATTCCCTTGATCGCGAAAACTTGATCCAGCAGGGCGCCGTCCTGTTTTCTTCTCTCTTCTATATTGGAGAATGAAAGAGGCCATTTCGAGGCCGATGTTCAAGTAATTAAAAGTCGAGTATCCAATTGAAGCAAGATTAAACCTAATTATCTGCAGCAAATGCATTTTTAATGGCACTCGTCAATAATATTTGATAATATTCGTCATCAATTCCCCCCATTCGACCTTAATTAACAACGTAATCCATTTTTTTCCGTGTGTATGTGTTAGTGTAGACAAACACTCGATCGTGCACACGTTTTAGCCCTTGAAAGAGAGTTTGAAACGGAGAAAGAAAGATTAATTCGATGAGAAAGAGAGAGAAAGAAAGATAAATTGGATGGGAAAGAGAGAAAAATAAAGATAAATTGGATGGGAAAGAGAGATAATGAAAGATAAATTGGATTAAAAAAAAAGATAAATTGAATAAGAAAGAAAGATTGGATGATTAAGAGAGAGAAAGAAAGATACATTTGATGGGATAGAGAGAGAAAGATAAATTGGATGCGAAAGATATAGAAAGAAAGATAAATTAGATGGGAATGAGAGAGAAAGAAAGATAAATTAGATGAGAAAGAAAGATAAATTGTATGATAAAGAGAGAGAAAGAAAAATAAGTTGGATAAGAAAGAGAGAAAGAAAGATAAATTGGATAAGAAAGGGAGAGAAAGAAAGATAAATTGAATGAGAAAGAGAGATAAATAAAGTAAATTGGATGGTAAAGAGAGAGAAAGAAGATAAATTGGATGAGAAAGAGAGAGAAAGTTAAATTGGATGAGAAAGAGAGATAAAGAAAAAGAGATACTATTTCTTTCCTTTTAGCTTAACTTTCAACACATTCACTTCGCCTCGACCCTCACTTCTAAGCGTCAAAGCGGGAGGGGAGTTGGGAATGGCTCTCTCGCCGAGCTCTTAACCGAATTTGTTAATTCCTCTATTGTATTACTGGATCTGAGTCCGATAATGCACTCGAATGGAGCGGAGACAACGGGTGACGGACCCGTTGACCGCCTCTGAGCACCCGCTGGACGTTCTTTTATCGGTCACGTCCTCCGCTCGCAAGTAACTCTCTCCGCTTTGGCACTTAATTAATGAAATCATTCGTTGGATCTTCGAGTTAGGGAGAAAGCATGCGATCCCTAGCTAAGAGATAAGCTATCTGTCAATGTTCGAGGTGGGAGGAAGAGGCACGATTTGAGTAGCTAAACGAGGATATTGATGATGTAAGATAAAATATCTATGCAATATATTAAGAAAATTAAAAATAAGAAAATGCAAATGACAGATTCGAAAATCAAACTTAATTTTCCTTCGAGATTCAGAAAAGAAATTGAAAGGTAATGATGGAAAGGAAAGAAAGAATATAAAAATAAATATATACGTCTAATACTTATATGATGGTGTAATTTAAAAGGGTGGTTCTTGTGAACTTGGTTAACTCGACCGTTTCTTTCTCCTCAAAGGGTAAACTTTACTAAACTTAAAACTGGATAATATAAATGTTTCCCTCCACAAAGTAAAAACAATAGCGCATTTTAGTTTCCTTTATTTTGTAAAGGGAAAATATGAGTTAAGCAAAGGAACGAGAGAATTGTGTCAGTTCATTTTAAACAAAATTAAAATCTTTAAGTAAAATTTCTATTGATTCCCGAGATAATCGGAGATAAGGGGTTATAAAGGGGATCAGTTAAACTGTAAAATACAGGGCTCTGGTAGGCGACTCTAATCCTTAACCACTTTCACACTGCATTGGGTATACCATAATTGGAAGTCTGACAAAAGTCATCCCAGGATCCCTTGGCATAAGCTGCATTCAGATGTTTGTGTTATCAAGCCGCAATCAAGTTATGCGATTTATATCTTGCCCAAAATTAGTATCGTACAACCCACTATGTATTTTATTAATGTAAACTTTGGGTCTACATCAATACACAAATTACTACCGTACTTATCCAGCTAAGCGCCGCAGACTAAGAAAATGCATTTATACTTAATGTTTGTATGTATGACAGTGAATATATTTGGTATAAATGTTGTTAGTTCTGTTTCCGCGAAGTAAGGGGCAAGCCTACAGTGAGGGAGAGGGCCGACCACAGTTGGTTTTGAAATAATTAAAAACCACTCCAGGACGACTTGGAGATATCAGAAGTATTCGTAAACCTTTTTGTTAATTAAAGAGAAATTTTCAAGAAGACTTTTGTAAGAGATGGCATTTACTTTAACAGAAAACAAAAATTAGGCGTCTTTTCACCGTTTATTTGGCCGGATAAATTTTTAGAAAAGTGAATAATAACGTCAATATCAATGCGATTAGCCACTGAAATAGATATCAAACTCAGCCCCAGAAAAAGATATCAAACTCAGGACCAGAAATACAGAAAGGAGGAATAAACAAGAAGTTAAGACGTTTGAAAGTAAAATGTTTGAATTAATACCTTCGACAAAAAAACGCCTCACTTTCTCCGATTGAATGATACTGCTAGATTGGGTATTGGTCGGCGCACTCACCACTATATCAAAGACAAGAACCTCAGAGTATTGAAACTTAGACCAAGCCGAACGGAGCCAATAATGTAAGTTTGCTCAAAAGGCAAGTGAGGGAGAGTTGAAGGCAAGGAAACTCAAAGCGTTCTGCGGAGGAACAGGAGTCATTTTGTCCCATAAGTTCCTCTACTATCGTCACCGTTCCGCTCTTCCATATCCTCACCAAGTGAGGTACAGGAACACGCTAAATAACCGGGACTGCTCGCACAGCGACCCCGTTGCTGTGCCCTAAATCAAAGACACAAGAAGGTGACAAAATCACTTTTAACTGACTTCTGGTAGCAGAAAATGAACTAAGGCATTACAAGCTACATTTTCACTTGTAATTTACAATTATTTATCAATTTCGTAAGTAAATAAAACTATAAATAAAACATAAATATCACCATTACATTCTTCGTAAACAGGTTATGAGGTTATTTTCAAATTTATACCTACAACTGTTTGGTCTCCTATAATGAACAAATAAAGATAAATATATATATATATATATATATATATATATATATATATATATATATATATATATATATATATATGTATATATATATATATATTAGAAATATGAACAATAACATTCAAATCATTACAGTTTGGTAAGGGTAATGATAAGAATTCCTTAATCCACTAGAAAAGTCTCCTAGGGTTCCTCAGCCCTCTTCAAGAGCGCCAATTATACGAATAAGCGACCATCAATTTATCTATAAAGAGAAATTTAAAGAAGCGTTTTTGTAGGAGATGACGTTTACTTTAACAAAAAACGAGTATTGGGCGTCTTGTCGCGGTTTCATCGCTCAGCTAAATTTTAAGAAAAGTGAACAATAGCGTCGTTATCAATGCAGTTAGATCAAAAACGGAAAAAAATATCCAACTCAGACCCAGAAAAAGATATCCCTCATACCCCCAGAATTAGATATCCAGCTCAGGACCATAAATAGATAGCCAACTCTCCCTCATAAATAGATATCCATCTCATGCCCAGAAATATATATTACACTCAGCCCAAGAAATAGATATCATACTCACCCCCAGAAATAGATATACAACTCAGACCCAGAAATAGATATCATTCTCACACGCAGAAATACATATCAAACTCACTCACAGAAATATAAATCCACCTCAGCACAAGAGAAAGATTTCCACCCCACCTCGAGAAATAGATATCAAACTCAGCCCCAGAAATAGATATTAACTCAGACCCAGAAAAAGATATTAAACTCAGCCCCAGAAATAGATATACAGCTCAGACCCAGAAAAAATATCCAACCCAGCCCCAGGAATAGATATCCATCTCGGCCACAGACATAGATATTCAAGTCACTCAGAAATAGATATCTAATACAGCGCCAGGGAAAGATATGTAATACATCCCGAAGATATAGATATCCAACTCAGACCTAGAAATAGATATCCAAGTTACCCCAAGAAAGAGCCAAACGACTCAACTTTAGATGTAGTTATTCAAGTAAGCTCCAGAAATAGATATGCAACCTGCCCCCAGAAATAGATATTTAAATCATCCCCCCAAATCGATATCGAACTCGCCCTAGAAATATATATTTACATCAGCTTCGGAAATAGATATCCAACTCAACCACTGATATATATATATATATATATATATATATATATACACTCAGCCCGAGTATAGATATCTATCTCAGCCGAGCAAATAGACATCGAACTCACCCACAGAAATAGAAATCCAACTCACCCAGAGAAATAAATATCCAATTCAGTCCCGGAAAAAAATATTTAACTCAGCCGAAGAAATAGATATCCCATTAACACCCAGAAATAGAAATATCAAACTCATAGCCAGAAATAGATATGCAACTCAGTCTCAAGAAATACATATCCAAATGAGCCCCAGAGATAGATAACCATCTCGTCCCAATAAATATATATCCAATTCGCATTCAAAAATAGATATCCAACTCATGCTAATAATCGATATCCAATTATCATCCAGTAATAGATATCCAACTCATCCCCAGAAATAGATATCCAACTCGTCGCAAGAAATAGATATCCACCTCAGCCCCACAAATAGATATCCAGCTCAGTCTAAGAAAGATATTCTACTTAGCCCCATAAATACATATCTAACTCAGGACAAGCATAGGTATCTAACCCAGTCACAAAAATAGATATCCAACTCAGTCACATAAATAGATATTCAACATATTCAACTTAGTCTTATGAATTGATATCTAGCTTAGCCCTTGAAATAGATGTCCACCTCAGCCCCAGAAAGAGATATCCACCTCAACCCAAGTAATAGAAATCCATCTCACCAGCAGAAATAGATATCCAACTTAACCCAAGAAATAGATATCGAACTCAACCCCAGAAATTGCTATCTAAATCACCCCCAAACTAAATATTCAACGCATCCCCAGAAATAGATATCTATCACAGTCCTTGAAATGGATAACCAACTAAGACCAGAAAGAGATACCAAACCAGGCCACAAAAATAAATATCCAACTCACCCCCATAAATAGATATCTAACTCGACCCCAGAAATATATATCCAACTTATCCCAAGAATAGATATTCAACTCCTCCCCAGAAGTAGATATTCAACTCGTCCCCAGAAATAGATATCTATCTCAACCCCCAAAATATATATCCAACTTTTCCCCAGAAATGGATATCCAACTCAGCCCTAAAATTTAGATATCCATGTCAGCCAAACAAATTGATAGCTAACTCACCTAAAGAATTGATATCAAACAAGCCCTAACAAATAGATATTAAACTCGGCCCCATAAATATATATCCATCTCAGCCTCAGAAATAGATATTCGACTCAGCCCCTGAAATAGAGATCTACCTCAGTCCCATAAATATATGTTCAACTCAGCTCCAGAAATCGATATCCATCTCTGCTTCAGATATAGATATCCACTCAGCCAATGAAATAGATATCAATCTCAGCCCCGGAAATAGATATCCACATCAGCCCCAGAAATGCATATCCAACTCAGCCCCATAAATGAATAATTTATATACAACGCAGCAGCATAAATCAAGCGTAATCTAATATAGCATTTGCAGCGATGCATAAGATTACAAGAACTATTAAAGAACACCCTCAACCCGCCCCGCTTATTAAAATTATTTTTCTTTATTCTGAATTAACTAAAGAATTTCCCAAATTTGAGAATAAATAAGAAAAACAACTTTTTTTTCCCCCTTGTTTAGGAAAAGCAAAATCTGTTCAAAAGTTTTAATAGATTTTTGGATTTTGAAATTATTGTTTTGTGTTTCGGGTGAAAATGAAAATAGCGGGGCAAAGGTCTTTTATCTAATGAAACCTGTTTTCAAGATCGAATTTTACATTATTTTTACTCAAAGTTTAAGTCTTACACACACACACAATGTATATATATATATATATATATATATATATATATATATATATATATATATATATATATATATATATATATATATATATATATATATAATTGAAAATCACATGACGCGGGGTTGAGGATGGTAGCTCTGGCGATAAGCGTCTTGGTCATATAAGCGATGAGCGCTTGATGACACAGGTTCAAATTCAACTTCTTTATTTATTTTCATATAAGGGTAAAAATAGTTTGCCCTATCTTTCCGTTCTCTACATCTCCCATTTTCGTTCTTAAGCTTTCATTGGTACATCTAATATTCTCTTGAGCGTTTTTCCGGGTTGTGTTACCAATTTCCATTTTCCTTGGGCCTTATATATATATATATATATATATATATATATATATATATATATATATATATATATATATATATATATATATATATATATATATATATATATATCAGTGGTGATTCCTCCATGAATGCAAGGCATACACTGCATGCCTTGTTGCCTTGTTTTCACAGAATCACGTATTGTAACTTGTAAGCCTTTGACACTGCAGAGAAATCAAACATTATTTCATAAGATTCAAACGATAATTTTCCCGTAGCCTCGCTTGAAGTCAGCAGAGATTATCTCAGCTTTTTAATTTTCTAACTGGGTACAGAAAAATGGTCTTGATTGCCATAGACAATAAGACTGTTTGTTGCGTATACCAGCATTTCAGCCGAGATCATATAGCTTTCTAAGATTGTGTCTTTGTACAGAAAAATGTTTTTTATTGCTTAATACAAAAGGTTGTTTGTTGCGTACACTCCTTTGCTTTCTATAACTTATAAATTCTTCAAGTTTATGTATCTAAAATACATGAGATAAAATGTTGCAAAACATGCTAAAAAATTAAAATTTCTATTTACCTCTCAGTTACAATTATTTTATACATGTGTATAATTTTGTTGTTATCATTTAAATTATTGATGTTATACAAAATGCATGCAGCCGCTGGTGATATCTGCCAACCACACAGACAGTAGGCTGAGTGGCTGAGGCATCTTACATTTTGGGGAGAGTGAAGGCACTGAGGGCCAATTATATTCGTACAAGCCTACCAAGTACCAATTGTTAACCGGGTTTATTTTTTACTTATTTTTGTGCCCATAATGACAGACGACATATTCAATGAATTAAAAGTGTGAAAGTTTAGCTCACAGTTGATTGGTGAGAAAAAGTGCATAGTAAATAATGGGAGATCGATGTTAAATTTGCAGTTAACTAAAGAAAATAAAGGATTTACTCGAAAATTTAACACTAAGATGTATGATGAAGTTCCATGGTTATGAGGCAATAATTCCAATAAAACATTGTACTGTTGGTCGTGTTTGTTATTTTCAAATGAAGAAAAATCTGTGTGGAATTCTGTTGATCGTGGATATGACGATTTAAATACTTTACACATCGCTGTTTCTCGTCATGAAAAGTGTCGTTCTCACATTAGCGTATTTGTCGATTTGAAAACTCAAAAAGAATTGATTTATTGTTTGAAAAACAAAAATCAGCTGCCATTTCTAAACATAACGAGGAAGTAAGAACAGAGAAATATTGAAACGCTTTTTAGGTAGGCAATGAGGAATTAAACGCTAATAATAGAGTTAATTATATCGAGTTAGTGATTTGTATGCAAGAATTTGATGTAAAGCTTGAGAATCATTTTTAAACTGTGAATGTTTTCAGGGTACATTCAAAATGACTTAATTCAATCTATTAGTTCAGTTTTGTTAAAAGTTAAAAAAAAAGATGAACTTAATGAGTCCATGTACGTGGCGATGTTATTAGATGAAACATCTGATGTCAGCTGTTTTTCACAACTCTCTATTATTGTACGTTATGTAGATACAACATGGTGATATTTCTGAACGATTTATCAGATTTAATGATGTGAGTATTGGCAGAAGTGTTGCAGCAATTTCTGACTTAATTATTAGAAAACTACATAAACTGGGCTGTTTGTAAAAACTTGTTGCACAATCTTACGACAGTGCTGCTGGTATTGTCAGCGAACATAATAAGAGTTCAATCTAAGATAAAAGAAGTACCAGAGGCAGCTTTTTTTCATGGCTACGCTCATAAACTTGACCTTGTTTTATCATAAGCTGTTGCAGAAATTTCTAAATGTAATAATTTTTTCTCAATATTAGGAATTTATCATCATTTTTTAGTAGTTCAACTAAGCGAACAGCAATGCTTGGCAAGGTTGTTGGAAAGCATTTTCCTAAATGAGCTCCTACAAGGTGGAACTATTCTTCTAGGCTAATTGCAACGGTTAAGGAAAATAAAGATGGTATAATGGAACTTTTTGAATATGTATACATGTATTCTTGAAAATCAAAGAGAATTTAACGAAAAAAACAGCAAAAATAAAACGCGCATGGCTTGCGGGCAGGCATCGATACATTTGATTTCAATTTTTATTAGAAGTATTTTCTGCGATTTATCCTTTTTCTGAATATCTCTTTGATGTGTTGCAAACAAAATCCATGGGTATTGTTTATATATCAATGACCATTGAAAACACTGTAAAGAAAATTACACAAATGAGAAACGAAAAATTTGCAGATACGTGGTGCTTGAAAGCAGAAAGGTGTGGTGAGCCATCATGCAAAAGAAAACAGAATCTTTCTCTAAAAGACAAGTACAATCAATTATATGATGACATATCTGATAAAATACTTATTCAAATGAAAGAGCGTTTCAATTCAATAGAAAATTTAGAATTCATTGATTTTAGATGGCAAAAAGTTTGAGTTTTATGATGTTAGCTTCCCAATAAAAGCTTTTGAATCTTTTAAAAAAAGCTACAGTTCCTTTTTTGAGTTTCCTCGCCTTATATTCTTGCAAAAAAGAATGTTACCAAGCTCCTTAAATTTCTACTTGAAAAGGAAATGGAAAAATGTCTACAGGAAATATCCAAGTTAACAAACTTGATTCTAACTATGCCAATAACAACGCAGCAACTGTTGATCGATCATTTTCTGCTCTTAAATGAATTAAAAGTTACTTACGAAGTTCCCAAAGGAAAGACACACTTTCTTATATTGTAAATATTTCAATTGAAAATTTTTCCTCAAAAAACTTAGGGAGAATCGAGGAAACTTTTATAAGACAGTAATTGAAGAATTTTGCAAGAAAACACGACGAGCAGAATTTCTATATAAGTAGTGTTTCGCCCTTCCCTTAGGTAAGTTTAAATTTTGTAACGCTTTTCCGATATTTTAAAAGTTTTCTAAACTATTAATAAATTTTTTTATGTTTTATCTTTCCTTTGATTACTAAACATGGCATTGAATAAAACTTTTAAAAAACGTGTCAAAATGTTTATGAAAGCAATTCTCTGTATTTCATAAAATTGCATGCCTAAGCAAAGTAGTCATGAGTTGACACTGATATATATATATATATATATATATATATATATATATATATATATATATATATATATATATATATATTTTCTAAAAAAAGGATATTTCACAATTTAATAACTTTGCCAATTGTCCTTTAATTGAACAACATGTGTAGAATTGTCAATATTTTATTTTTTGTTTAATCTTTTCATTTTGTGGAGGAATAAGGAGAGAGAAGAGGAATCCCCCCCCCCTCTGACTTCCCCAGTTCGTCGTTGATCGCTCTAAATTTGTCTGCCCCATATAAGGCGAAAATTAGAACAATGGAAAGACCATTAAGGAGGTAACGCGACTTCGCGCTATGGAACCTTATCGTGACCCAGGGCAATTAAGGAAGTCTGTTGCTGACGATGAATCTCTTTCCCCGTCTAGATAATTTCGTGGTATATATTCGATACTTCGGAGTTCACAAGCAGATTGTGTCTGCAGACGCCATCCAGTACCTTAGCCGTAACGTCTTCATTAGTCGAGAGGGAATCGACTATATTCTTGTCCAGAGAAGAATTGAGTGATTGTCGAAGAGCCAAGGAAGAGCTAGTCGTCACTCAGTATTGTTCGTGGAGCTAGTTTTAGGCGCGCTTCAACCCTTCTCACCACCTCTTCGGATTTTAAGGATTTGAAAAGCCATCCCCGAAGCACCCTCCGTTTGCCTCTTAAGGATAAGAGTCCCCCAACCTCAGTTTCCCGAAGTTGGATTGAGCGTCTCTTGAGACGCCCACAAGTTCAAGGTCGAACTTACCTACCTGGTCCTACTCGCTGCACATCAAGGTAAAATGGATTTAACCCCGGCTTCATCACGCTCCTCCCACCTTTACCACGTCGAACCTCAAGGATCCCCTTTGCTCTAGAACTTGCATAATTGTATGATCATTTCTTAATTAATTATCCCTCGGTTCAAACTTAATTGATAGTGTCAATCATCTTAGCCGTGAACCGTCAATATTTAATTGCACTGCTATTTAACTTGCCTTATATGTGTATGTAATCTTTAGTCTTATTAAAGTATTTT
The DNA here is from genome assembly GCA_963969495.1 of Ceratothoa steindachneri. Taxonomy (NCBI): domain Eukaryota; kingdom Metazoa; phylum Arthropoda; class Malacostraca; order Isopoda; family Cymothoidae; genus Ceratothoa; species Ceratothoa steindachneri. The sequence goes on from OZ018327.1 coordinate 35,083,611, forward strand.
TTTTTTAGCAATGTTTGAATATTCCTTGGCCTAGCAACTGTGTATATAAAGCACTCTTAGAGCCATTCCCAGGTGGAGCCTTAATTTCAGTCGGCCAGCGTGCGTATAATTGCGTACACCTGGTCATACCACAACACATGTATAGAAATTAATTTCAGTGCCAAAAAAAAGCGTTTTGTGTGTTAAAGTATACTCAAACGCAGTCGAACAAGACTGCACAACGTGTATTTATGATAGAATTCTCTAAAAATGAACCAACAGAAGTGCAGAGTTGGACATGGCACAGAGAGTTAAAATGGAAATGCTGTTTGTGGAAAGCAGAAGGATTTGGATGACCACCAGCTTCGCAATAGAGGGTCGAGCGGGTCCGCGAAAACCTCTTATATAGCACATTGAAAATTGTGGCCTCGTTCATCGAATCCACAAACCTTTTTTAACGTTTCAAGATGGTCTAAAGTCATGCTGGTATAACAAAAAACAAAGAAAAACTAGCTCTGTCGAAGGGTAACTCAAGGCGTAATGCGTAAATCAGTTACAAAGACCATAGAGTATTAAAATGCATCGTCTAGATAAATTACAGAACCAGAACTACTAAAGTGACTGAAGAGGTGATCCAACTTTTTATCAACCCAATATCAACCAAAACAGTTCGTTTATAGTTCATTCAGCTGAATATCATGAGAGGTCTGTCATTACCAAACCTTTTCTTCGCCTCAGAAATGTTAAAAAAACTCCTAAAATTGTGTAAATACCATATTAACTAGACAATGGGCAAGTGAAACATGTCATCTTCTCTGACGAATCATCCCGTTTGCCTGACTCTAGACGTAAAGAATGGAGGAGGTTCTGTGATGGTTTCGGCGACTTCATTATTGAATTCTCTTGGTATTGTGATACCACTGAATGGTAAGTTACTTCTAAGGAATATTTGCTAATTTCCGGTGATTAAATTCTCCCAATGGTATAAACAATGTTTTCCAATGGTGGCGCCATCTTCAAGAACGATAATGCACCGATTTACACTGCTAAAATTGTTAAAAACTGGAACGAATTGTACAGCAGTGATGTAGAAGACTTGGATCGGGCCCCGTAATCACCAGATATATACATAATCTAAAATCTCTGCTCATTTTGAGCAACAAGAATGAGCCGCATTCCCGCCATAATTTGTGAAAGAGCTGAACAGGTTATGTTCAAGAATAGATCAAAATTCCCATAGCCACGGTTCAAAACTTGTATGACTCTCTTCCTTGATGTATTGTAGCAGTTATTGCTACCAAAGGATCAACTCACTATTAAATAATAAAATTGATATTTAAAATGGTATTTCATTTGTTTTAGAAAAATGGATTTAGGAATTCGGTGGGAGGTAGAATCTTTGGAATGGTCTAAAGCGTGGGCGGCCAACCTCTGACCCGCTAAGACCTAACGTATGGCCCGCCACCTTGCTCGGTATTAATATTGTAATCCGGCCCGCGAAACCAAAGGCCCCTCCCCCAAAAAAAATACCAAACAGAATCTGTCTCAGCAGACTCGTAGAGGGAGAGAGGAATGAGTCTTACGTCTGGCAGTGAAAATGAGGAAAAAATGAGACAAAAATGCATTTTTTTCAAAGATACGAAAAATTTCATGGAGACCAAATGATAAACTGAAGGTGAAGTTCCGCACCTCTTCTCCGCTGTCCTTCTTCCGCGACCTCGTCCTTTCTTCTAGCAATTTTCCAAAATACGTTGCGCATGTTCAACGCATCTTGGCCATGTTTGGCACCACCTACTGTTGCGAACAGCTTTTCTCCAGACGGAAGTACACGAAATCTCACCTTCGCTCCCAACTCTCGGACCTCCACCTCAATGACATTCTTCTGTTGTCTACCTCATCCATCGAGCCGGACATTGAAACACTTCTTCACGGCAAGCAGCACCAACCGTCTCACTGATTTGTAGGTTTTTCAATAAAACTTTTGTATAATGTATTCTAGTATATATATATATATATATATATATATATATATATATATATATATATATATATATATATATATATATATGGTCACTTTGGGGATTTTGTTTGTCACTCAAGCCCGCGGCCTGCTCCCAAAAGTCTCATCTGGCCTTCACTATGAAAAGGTTGCCCGTCCCTGGTCTAAAGCTCAAAAGTTTTAGCGGGACATCATCTATTTCACATGACTGAATGATGTTTTGATGGGGAACTTTTCTTCATTAGTTGAAACAGAGCCTCGTGCCTTCAATGAGCGGACGGTTCTTCCGATATAGGTCGCCTGGTGGCATCTGGGGCAAGTAGTAAATTTATACTCTAAAGCCGTGGTTCCCAACATGGGCGCTAACTCCCCCTTGTGGGCGTTGTTGAGGTACAAGGGGGGCGCTGTAAGATGTCGCTTCACTTAGGGGGCGTTGAACGCGCACTAGGGGCGTTTGGCATTTATTCAATGTTAATCATATCAAGTTTAAATATTACTCAATTATTAGAGCATACCTACTTGTTGGACCTGTGGAAATCTATAGAAATACTGCAATTCTATGGAAATAAAAAAATCTGAAGAACTGCCGAAATTTTATAGAATTCTACAGAAAATTCTACTGGATGCCAGTGATGTGTGTTAGTGTGCTTGTTTTCTCGTTTAGTTGGGGTTACACCGCAGGGTTGCCAAATTGGCAATCTCGTAGTCATAATTCGTGAAACTTGATTACCTTTCAACTCTGTGGCCATGAAAAAATTAATGGCTATACTTATGTTAGTGCAATTATAAATTTTAGCCTTATACAGATTTAAAATTCTATGCATTATTTGCATAGCTTAATATTGTAAACCCATTGTATTAACATTATTATACGACTAGTTGTTGATACTTCTTCACGCGGCATTTGGTTTGCGGTGACGTGTTTGATGCAAACTGTTACTGAAAAGTTTTGTTTGATGACGTTTCAATAAACCTCGGATAGCTGACTTATAATTTACTATAACTTCTTCAATAATGCAAAACATGCTTAAGGTTCGATCTGTACTTGCATAAAATAAGTACACAAAGCTTTGACTCGTTATTGTTGTTTTAAACTTGATCCGTTTTGTACTTGTATAAAATATGTACGTAACAGCCACACTCTCTTGGGTCCACGTCTGTTTTGGATTGCTATTAGTTTCCGCATAAGTTCTGTCTTGGTAAGTGTTGTTCCTTTGCCTGATATTAGTTATTTCGTGCTTTTTTGCAATAGTTTTCACATAAGCTTTGATGTTGTAATCTTTTTCATAACACTTATGCATATTGTGACAAATGCAAGTAGTAGGAATGGTGATTTTTGTATATCTTTAATAACTATATACAAACTTAATCATCGTCTTGCTAACACATATTTTTGCTGTTTTCCCTTTTTCCAGTTTACTGTTTGCTGTGCTTGATTATTTCAGTTGTGAGTTAGGCGTATTCCCTGTAATCATTATTGGTGGTGAAATTCTATGTTTGCTATTTACTGATCTATTTGAACTATAGTGACCCCGTTTAACTACCCATAATCATGCCTGATAACTCCCCAAAACGAAAGTGCAGATAATATAGTGTTTAATATTTGAAGTTTGGGTATATTAGTTCTCCTAATAATAACCGACTGCCAATGTGACTTCTCTGTGAGAAAGTATTCTCTAACAACGCCATGAAACCATCTCAACTCTCTGATCACTTACAGAAGATTCATCCTGATAAGGAAACAGAATTTCCTTATCAGGATCCTTTATAACAAAAGGATCCCCAAAATGCGACGATGGACTTGATTGTTCCTATAATATCTTCAAAATGAGTGTCAGGTCTGGGAAGCCTAATACAATTGGAGAATAACTGATTTTGCCAGCTATAGAGGAAGTCTTGCGTACGGTAGTACATCATCCTTCACCAAGCACAATTGCCAAAGCAATTCCACCTTGTAATAATACTGTTCAAAGAAGAGTTGACGAAATGGCCGAAAACATTGAAGAAATCCTATGTGGCACACTTAAGGTTCAGCAATTTGGTTTACAAATGGATGAGTCTACGCTGCTAGGCAATGAAGCACTACTTTTCGGATTTGTTCGCTTTATTAAAGATAACAAAATCGAGCAAGAGCTGCTCTTTGCAAAAGAACTTGAAACAAACACTAAAGTTTAAAAAAAAGAAGATATCCCAATGAGGAATATTATTGCTTGCGCGACCTACGGAGGTACAACATTAACAGGACGATATAAAGGTTTTCTTGCATTTGTGAAAAAAGTTGTGCCCGCTGTTTTTACAATACATTGCGTAATTCATCGACAACATCTGGTTGCCAGGAACCTTAGGGATCGGCTTCATAAATCTCCTAACGTTGTTATTACATCAGTAAATAAAATAAAATGCCATCCTCTAAATTCCTGAATATTTCGACAATGATGAAGAATTTGATCGCCTCCTTTTACACACCAAAGTGAGGTGGTTATAGAAAGGAAACTGTTTAAAGCGATTTTATTCACTTTTCAACAGCATAATTCAATTTTTCCGAGAGAATAAATGAGGTCATTTGAGTGATGAACTCTTAGCTTGCAAGAAGAACATTGCCTATTTATCAGATATCTTCAGCATATTCAACGATCTAAATTTGCAATTGCAAGGCTGTGATGCAACTCTTATCAAACCAAAATCTAAAATTTGCGCATTTTTGGACAAGCTTTCCTTTTTCAAGAATAATATTAGTCGTGAAAATTTGTCTCTGTTTCCAAATATAAATGAACTGGAATATGATAAAACTAATACTTCCATGTTGGATGATGACCTCTTGATTTATTGCGAACATTTGAAAACATTACACGAGGACATGAGCTGTACATATCAAGATCTCATAGATTAACACATTTACAGATGCTTATACAAAAGATACTAATCTTGCAATGCAAGAATGGTTAAATGGTATAAAAAATGACTTCGAATTGAAGCCTCTATTCAAGCAATCATACCAGGAATTTTGGTTAGAAAAAAAAGCTGTGGGAAGCAATTAAACTCTATTTCATAGCTTGCCTGTCTTTATATATGACTGAACGCGGGCTTAGTGCAGTTACTCAACTTCTTACAAAACAAAGAGAGGCAATTTAAGGTTACTTCTTAGTAGGATGGAACCTAGGCTGCAAGAGTTAGTCACAAAGCACCAAAGTCAACCATCTTATTAAAACATATTGAGGTAAGTTTTCAATGAGATTCTTCTAATTTTTATATTTAAAATAATATGTCTTGTAACTTAAGAACGATAAAATTTCGTTGGCAGAGGGGGCGATATCAAAAGATTTAGTGTCCAAGGGGGCGTTAGTCCAAAAAAGGTTGGGAATGATTGACACAGGTGCGCAAATTTCCTTGGTAAATGCAAAAGTTGTGCGTGATGTTGATAATATTAGTTGGAATGTTTCTAGAAAAGGTGTGACAGTTTCGATAAGTGGACTCGGAAGTGGACGTATTATGGCATGGGAGGAAGTGAGTTTGTCTGTAAGCATGGCGAAGTTGAATGATATATTGCATGAATTTGTTGTGCTAAGCGAGAATGAGTTACCTTATTGTTTTTTGTTTGAGATTGATTTTCTGCGTAAGAATATGATTTCAGTGGATGTATGTAATGAATGTTTAGTGAAAGATGGTGTAACAGTTGGGAAGTTGCAGAGTGAGCTTGTAGGCTTAACTGGATTTGTAGGAGTGGCAGGTGTCGATTTGAGTGAAGAGCTGTTGACTGCTGAAGATATAGAGAGCATGCAAGAGTCATGTCCGATGGTGCGTGAATTGAAAGATAGCGTGATGACCAGTGTTCCTGTGAATGGATGAAGTTGCATATTAAGAGAGTTTAGAAGGTTTGCTGGAAAGTTTGTAGTGTGCAAGGGTTTAGTGTATTTTGTGCAATGCATAGATGATGAGGATGTATATATTCCGGTGTTTTCCGTGTGTGGCACGATTGGAATGGTGAAGATTGTGCATGATAGGTTTGGACATATGGGTAAGAATAAATTGTGGGAATGTATGAAAGGATGTATATTTAGTCCCTTTTGAGAAAGATTTGCGTGGATGTAGCGACTACGTGTGAAGTGTGCCAGAAGATAAAGTATCAGAGAAAGTATGTTGCCCCACCTGTATTAAAGTTGAGTGTGAATGAACCCTTTGAAATGGTAGCGATCGATTGTGTGTCTTTTCCGAGGACTGCAAGAGGGTATGTCGGGATGATTGTGATGGTGGATCATAAGAGCAAATTTGCGTATGCTGCACCTGTGACAAATAAATCTTCATTGACTGTTGCTAGAGTAGTGAGTGAGAGAATGTTGCCCATGTGCATGTGTAAGCCTGTGCGAATGTTGAGTGACAATGGACCTGAGTTTGTGGGACGTGCTTTTGAGGAGATGTTGAGTGAATGGGGAATAGATCATGTGTGAACGACGCCGTATATGCCAAGTGTGAATGGTTTGGCTGAAAGAACGATAAGAACTTTGAGTGAGATGTTACGATTGATGGTGAAAGATGGGAAAGAATGGGATGAATGTTTGGGAAGAGTGCTGTGGGCGTATAACATGACAGTGCATAAGGCGATTGGAATGTCACCATGTAAGTATTTGATGAACTTTGAACGAATGATTAGGCCACATATGGGACTTAGTGAGAAGGATCGTGAGTTGTGGAGGAAAAGGAATGAAAGGTTTGAGAGTTTTTTTGTGGGTGATAAAGTACTAAAGGAGATTGAGACAAAAGGTAAACTGAATGTGGATAAGTTGAAAGAGAAGTTTGAAAGATCCGTTTGTAGTAAGAAAGGTTTGGTCAAATGGGGTAAGTTATGTGATAGTTCGTGAAAGAGAGGATGGAAGTTTGGATGAACGTAGAGCGCATCAAGGTCAGTTGCGAAAGTGGCGTGAACCTCCTCAATATTTGGTGTAACATCCATGAATGAATATCTGTCTGAAAGAATGGAAGACTGTGAAATGGTGGATGATATAGCTAGTACTTTAGAGGGGAAGCAGTTAGTGTTAGTTGAACATGGAAGGGGGAAGCGTAAGAGTAAACGGTTGAGAAAGGATGAATGGATGGAACAGTTCGGTAAGAGTGATGTGAGAGAGTTTTCTGGGTTTGTGCAGGATCGAGAAGGAGTATATGATAGAACGTACAGTACTTGTAAGTTTCCTTTGAATGAGTCTGAGTCTATGTTAGAGAGTATAAATGGGATAAGTGCGAAATTGGAACAAGAGTCGATAAATGCTATGAAAGAATGGGAAGGTTTGATGGATGTAGTAGAGAGGTTAGTTGAGGATTTGATTGGGATTGGTCAGGGAATGTCGGATGTGTTTGTGGATGAAGTACATAGAGAAGGGGCCGTGGACAGACATGAGGAGACATTACGACAGATGACAGAGACAGTTGATGGACCTGTGACTAGGAGGAGAGGCAGAGTGAAAGAGTATGACTGGGTGATGTCGAAAGCATTGTGAATGAATGAAGATTGAGACGTGGGGAGGTAAGGCGAATTTAGCTGGGATGGATGTAGTAGTTTGGTTGTCCGCCTTCCCTCTCCTATGTCTAATCTCTTTCTTCTTTTGCAGAATGTGTGTGGGTGTGGATCGTGTGATCACCGTCTTTGCTTTGTGTGGGGGGGACTTGATGGATCTCTATCGTGCTCCCCCATCCATCTCCTGTTTTCTTTTTAGGCGGATTCTTTCAGCATAACTATAACGTGTTAGGTAAAAGTTTGGAAGTAAAGTTTGTGACTGAGGAAGGAAGAGCCGTCTAGACGGAGGATAGTTCTGTGGTACCGATTGTCGCCAACATCTGGCTTTCGGAGACGGCTAAAGCCAATCTTAACTCTCGTGTGGCAGTAAAGGGACGCATCGATTGGGGCCTGAGTCCTCGCACTTTTCGCTCTGACTGGAACCACCACTTCCCCATCCTCGAGTGCGGATCATTCGCCTTGGCTGGAGCTGGAATCCCAGTCCCTTAAGAAAAAAAAACCTTTCTTCCCTCAAGAAAGCGGGCCCGCCTCCCTTCCCCTCCCCCTCCCATACCAGCAATAGTGCTCCCAGAGCTGAAGAAAGTTGGACAGACTCACATGGTGGCACTGGGCAATCTGGTTGTGAAGCCCTAAACATTTCCTTATTTGCGTGTGTGTGGCCAGGGTAAAGTTGTAAGGCCCACTATATATATATATATATATATATATATCTTTTGGTTGTGGTTAAAAATAGTTTATATTTTGGTAATTGGGTAAATTTACATTTTTTTTCTGGGGTTGTGGTTGATTTCTATCTTTTTGGTGTGTAAATTAAAAAAAGAAAATACTCTTCTCTCCTCAATACCCTCTCCTTGAACCACCGAGCGGACCTTGTCAGGGCGGCGGGAACTTTTGGCTGGGGACTCGCGATCCCGCCACTACAACAATGCTCGAAGGCGTAGCTGGTCTCATGGCCAGATCTATCTTTGTAACAAAAAATTATCTTCAGTCAAAATTATTTATTAATATTATTTTAAAGATGTAAAATATATGTATGTGTAAAATATTTTTTTAAGAGTGCATAGTGTTTGTGTCGTAAGTCAGAGTTAAGGAACCAATGTATGGGAAGAGGTACGAACGAAGATCCTTGTGATCAGTGACAATTAGCAGAGGGTCGGGCTGTATAAGTTATCCCCAAACTGCCGAATACACGTTTGAACAAGAGAAAGATGAAAGCCATTCTTTAAGGAATAATCCTTTTGGAATTCAAATTCTTCCTGTACGAGAAAATAGTTGGACGAAAATTTGAAGCCACGATGAAAGAGTTTTACTATTGCTAAATTTCTAGGTTATGTCACAAAAGCTGTGAAGTTAATATGTAACCCTATGAATGTGGATTTTTGATGGACTGAAGTAGGGAAGTTTGTTGAAGTACGAGAAAGGAGAATATCAAGAAATGGGAGTTTGCTGTCTTTTTATTTTTATTGCGTAAATTTAATGTTACAATTGAGTTCATTTAGGATATTTAATGAAGAAGAAGAAGATTGGTTTTCTGATTTAAATACCAAAATCATAGATCAACGAAGCAGCCGGGTAAAATCGCTTTAAATTCAGCGGGACAATCACGGAGAGCGATTTCTTCAAAGTTAGACCTCGTGTCCGCAAGTAGAGGACCAATCAGGGACACTATACCAACACTTCACAGAAGTATTAAATCAAAAGTGATTGCGTTCGACAGTAAGTTGAAGAACAACTCTAAGTAGGGCGGCAGTAAACTTATGGAAGGTCGTGGTTAAGAGTAGGCCTTTTGAAATATGAGGTCTATAGTTCTTTGGTAGCGGTATTTGCAATGAGAGAGGTGACATCAAAACTGTAAATAAAGTTAGTAGATGGAAAATTGAAATTACGATACTCATCAGCAAACAAGTAATCTATTCATTAACGGTTAAAAGGTTAAGAGAAGTAAAAATGTATTTTGCTAAATTATACGTTGTCATGTGGTAATTACGAGTGCAAGTATAGGACGAAGGAAGACGCCATGTTAATGGATTTGGGGAAGACCTTATATAAGCCATGGGTATAACCCGACCAAAAATTTGCTTACAAAGCAATTTGTCAATTATTTTATGAGATATCAACAAAAAGAGGAATTTATTTACTTTGTCATCTAGATTTTGGAAAAGTAGGCTTTTTTTAACCACTCGATTTTGTGCATTTACAAATGGTGTTACTCATTTTTCTAATACAGTCCATTATATGGAAAATCACAGCTCCATTACCTTTATCTGGGCGAATGAAAATTATATTTTGATTCCTTACAAGGTTACAAAGCAGCTGTACATCTTTGCAAGGTGTTCGGATTATATTTGACCGTTTGCATAATGCAGTAGAGCCACCACCACCACCATTATCTCAGCTCAAAATAAATGTGTCTTAATTTATTTAAAAGTATCAACTAAATTATGGCTGGAAGATAACAGTTCACTCAAAGTAGCCGACCTCAGTTTCCACCGCGGTCTTAAGAAGGCTCCGAAACTTGCAGCATACGTTCCCCACTGTGTTCCTTAGAAGATCCTCGTACACTTCTTTGATCTTGACCACCAGCTCGTTCATGATGGTGCAGGCACAATGGTTAATGTCTTTTTCAACCGCGCCCCACACATAGTAATCCAAGCGATAAAATCTGCGAAAATAGGAGGCCAGAAAATGGCGCTGGTGAAGTTGTACGAATTCTCCTACACTACTTCTAACTCTTTCTGGAGGTATGGCCATCCAGCAGCAACCCTCCCCAGCCAGGGTTTGCCCACAGTCTCCACTAGCTGGACATAACCGTCTGAATTGTGCCTAAGATCCTGCTCAACGATGTGGGATATCATTACGTCACCCTGACTGAAGACACACCTAAAGACCATCATAGTTTGGGGAAACTTGGTTTTCATGATACGTGGAAAGTCGCATGGATTATAGGTAAGCCACCTGTTGTTCTGGGTGTTGTGAAACTGATCCTGGGAGAAGTTCATTGATTTCGTTAAGCGGTTCTCCTTGACCTTGGCTGTCATAAGGAGTCCCTTGAGCCTCTTATACAAATGGTAACGAAGGTCTTAATTCAGGGCCAGCTTTATGGTGGCGACTACTACACCCAACTCTAACGAGTATAGAAGTTCATTGATGTAGATAGTGTGAAAAAGAATAGAGAGAAAAGATTTTGTAGTAGTGAAAAATACCTGCAGACTGGTTATTCTTTCGTTTATGTTATTTTTTTATTTGTTTTTATTTATTTTTATGTTTACTTACAATTAATTCTTGATTTTATTTTATTCATTTAGTTTTTTTCCCCAAACAAAGATTTTTAAAATATTTTTTTCTAATTAGTTTTCCTTACTTAACTAAGACTATGTTCTTCTGGAGTGAGATTGTGAAGAGAGGTATGGTTTCACTAGGACCTGAAGGTTGATAGTAAACTGTTTGTGAGTTGTAGTTTAAATTAGTGTGATAGATCTTCTCTGCTTGTTTGTATTTAGCACTACATTGACTGGGTCCAAGTTGGAGGACTCATGCAACCGTCTTTGAGAGATGCCGTTTCGCGGTCTTATTTATGTGATACAGTGCACTACTTTGTTCCGGACCCGTTCAAGTAGGATAAGGCGTCACTTGAGTATGAGATGTTAACGAATTGTTGGAAATAGGAATAGTGATTTCACTGGAATGAAATGCAACATTTCAATATTTACAATTGAGTGATTCGGGAATCTGAAAATAGAGTAGAGCCAATTGGTATTAGGATTACATTTTTAGCCATTACCATTTGCACTGTTAGGAATCAACATCAGACAAAAATGAATTCGAACCTATACTTAACCGAGAAAAATGACCACCCTAGAAAAATAATAATAAAATGAAAAAGAATCGTAGATGGTGTAAAAAAATTCAAATAGTAAGTTATGCAACATGTATAGTTATGGTCAAAGCGTTGTAGAATAGGCAAATTTTGTGGTTCCTAGATCTTGCTCGAGATTAATTACATTATTCATATTTTCCTTGGACTTTTAAAGCACAAATAATAATGATTATATAGATTTCATATGTTTAATTTATTCTCCCGCAACATAGAAAGAAGTAACTGACTTTTGGGATTCGGCTTAGTTGGATGTCAACTTGAGGAGAAAATCCTAAGCGATGCATCTCCAATCTCGCCTCGATAAAGGTCGAAGTTGTCATCATACGATGACGTCCGCTTATCGACCTATTCTTTTGAGGATCTCCCACAAGATCTAAATTGGATTAAGATCTAGGGAGTTTCCAGGCAAAGGACTCATATGTGTCAGTGTGGAGAGTCTGACTTATTTGGTTATATGTGTCCGATCACACATGTCTCTCATGATGGATAACGCATGGATCACCACCAAAAGGTTTAAAGAGTGTTCGTAGAATATCTCTTTTGGTACCCTTCTTTGTCTATACGCGTGTTCTTGGAACCAAATTTGACTCATCTGATCAGCTTCTTTAGTTCTTCTCTTTCCTACTGCGGTTCTCCCGGTTCTAAAGAAGCCCAATTTGGACGAAAAACACCCGAGGCTGACTATCATCCCCTCTCTTAACTTCTTTTCCTCTCCAAAGTCATGGAAAGGTTGGTGTCAGTTGGGATAAGCGGTCATGTGTAGTCCTCTGGTCTTGACGAATTCTTTCAGTCTGGATCTAAGGTTGGGCATATCACTGAAAGTGTTCTACTACACATTACTGACCGTCTTCGCCAGAAGGCTGACGAAAATTAACCCTTCATTCTGGAACTCCTTGATATGTTAGCGACATTTGGCACTATGGGTCACGTTATTCTCATTTGTCACCTCCGGAAAAATACATGAACAATAGGTTGTAGTGTGGCAACCAATTTTAAGGTACATTTCAGGTTTTGCAGAGCAGACCATCCAAAATCTGGAGATGAAAATTAAAAAAATCTAAAAAAAAAAACGTAACAACCCCTTTTGATGGAGCAAATTTTGCTTAAAAATGATCTTTTCCGTAGGGTGGAGCTGGTTGTATTCAGTTATTATAGTTTTCGTCTCTAAAGCTAGAAATAGGTAATTTTCATGGAGGAAAAAATTTGCACTCTCACTCCTCATGTATCTAAGGTTTAGTCAATTTTAGATTCAGGAATTCCTTGTTTGTAAACTACTCGGAAGTCACTATAAATTAATCGATGTATGACGAATTTACGAGATATTTACAGAGTATTTCCTATGGAGGGATATGGCTTCACCTTTTTGAATCTATGTTATAGATTCACTCATCACATTTATTATTCCCATTTTATACTAACGGGTCTTTCTATTATTCATTTTCAGGGCTAAGATGAGTAAAAGAACTAGAGCATCAACAAGTCACAGTGTCTTTGGCTCCCCACTGCCAGAACTTTCTCATTATGAACTGGCAACAAAACAACAGGTTGGAAGATATATTCAGTATTTAAAAGACAATAAATACAAGCTAATAAGGATGTTATTCTTGAAGTATCCGAGGTCCTTACTGAGATTTTAAAAAAGCCAGTATTCCAATTCGGCCGATCAAGAATGTTAAAACCAAATTGCTCCGATTGGTGGAAGAAGCTTCGGTGGTATCAAAATAGGGAATGAATGCCACTAAGAGTAAAAGGTCTAGCTCATCATTGGGTCAATTTTTTATATAACAAGCAGCCAGTGTGATGATCTCTTGGATTGCAAGTGTGAAAAGAACATGAAAGTGCCTTGTCAGAGCAGTAGTTTCTTATTGACCAAAGAACTGGGCATCACGTGAAAATTGGAGGAGTGAATGTAAAAACAAGTCAAATGGTTAAAAAAAGCAAAATCAGAGAATATCGAATTCTAAAAAAAGAGAAGAGGGAAGAGAAAACTACAATTTCAGATGAATCCTTGGATGAAGAAACCTCATTTTCTAACATTTCTAAGGATGAATGGAGAAAGTATTTGCTAGAACAGAAAGCAACATCATACCATACCAACAATTGTTATGGAAGCAGATCGGTATTCGGTGTCAAATAGAGTTGCTGCTACTACTAGTACTGTAGCCCTATTTGACTATGGTATTATAAATTCAGAAGACCGCTCTCATGTAATTGAACATCACAAAGTCTGGGGGGCACGACACAATACTAACTGAAAAGAAGAAAGGGAACAAATGGTATGGAGCAAATGAAGTTCAAGATCATTATGTGCTTGGAGGAGAACCTGGTACTATTTAGATCATCTAACTATTGAACGAGGAACAGGCGCAGGTATTGCAGAAGGACTGGTGAAATGGCTTTTTGAAAATTATATTAAATATGAGATAAAGGCAGTGGGAGCTGGCAGCACGGCAACTAATACCGGCTACAAGAACGGAGCCATATGAGTGCCGGAGTGTCAATTACATCGTCCTTTATAGTGGATCATCTGCAGCTTGCATCTAAATGAGCTTCCTTTGAGGCACCAGTGCAGGAAATATATTGGCCCAACAGAAAGTGGAACGCAATGGAAAGGACCACTTGGTAAAGCCTTAAACACATATGAAACTCTACCAGTATCGCTAAATGGCTTTCAATGTATTGCTAAAGGAACTCCTCTTCCAAATGTAGATGTGAATGAGCTTAGTCTGGACCAAGCTTACCTATACAGAATTTTAATATATCAGATGACAAATAGTATTTATCAATTAGAATTCAGTGCCCCTCAACCTTTTTTTTGCCCACCGCCCAGTTTTACTATTTTTATGCAAATGAAATTAATCAACCGCCCACAAAAATAACAATCCTACAAAAAAGATATATATATATATATATATATATATATATATATATATATATATATATATATATATATATATATATATATATATATATATATATATATATACATATATATATATATATATATATATATATATATATATATATATATATATATATATATATATATATATATATATATATATATATATATATATGTGTGTTACAATACATATATTATAATTATAGTTATCATAAAATATTGTATATTTACCTTTTAGTGCGATCTTTGTGGTTGATGCTTGGAAACTAAATCCCGAATGTTTGGCTGGATTTTAGTGAGCATCAAACAAATGTCCCCTCTTTCAGAATTTTTTAAAGCATTCCTCTTTTTAGTAAGAACGTGATTTATAGCACTGAAACCCGCTTTGACAAGGTATGAAGTAGGGAAAGTAATCAGAAATTTTAAAATATTTTTTCACATGTTGGGATATAGATTTGTCATCTTCTGATTTTGCCAAAGCTGCATATAGCCACCGCTATCGAAACTCGTTTTGCTTTCCTTATCATGTCTGATTTCTAATAGCTCCTCTTGACATGTTACGTCAGCTTTATTAACATTTGCAGTGAAATGGTTTAGCATCCAATCACATACGTCCATGGTTAAAACAACGCTGAATCGAGTTTCTAAATCTTTTTTAAGTTTATTGACATGATTAATATATCTTTGTGTATCAACTGTTGTTATGTCATCTTTAACATAGACCAATTCTGGAAACTGATAATTTTCTCCTTTTGAAAGATTGTGAATGAACAAATCCAGCTTTTTAGTAAACAATGAAAGGTTTTTGGTAGTTTATTAGTGTCACATTGGTTATCTGAAGCTGCAAATTACACTCATTACATTTTTTGAATATTCGTGACAAATATAAAGCATCACTTTTTATCATTTTTTACTTTTGGCTAAGATCAATTTCACTTTGCTGCACCAGACAATGCCCTACACTCTCATATAGTTCAATAAAGGAGTTAAACATGGACCTTTTGAGAGCCATCGACCATCAGTGTGTGACAATAACCTAACAAATTGTTCTTCTTTTTCATAACAAAGCTGATGAAATTTTCGATCATTTTTTGCATTGGCTTTATCTTATTTACGACACGGATTATTACATTTAATGATCTATGAAGACTTTCACTCAAATGCTTCCCCGCAAGATGTTGCCTATGAAGGACACAATGAATGCAGAAAACATTGGCAACTTCCTTTTTTAGATAGACCACAAAACCACGGTATCGGCCTATCATTAATGGCACTCCATCAGTAGCGCATGCTACGATATTTGCCAAGGCAATTTTATTTTTTTCAAAGAACAATTTAACAACAATAAATATTGATAATCCTGTCGTATCAATATTTAAATTTTGCACAAATAGCATTTCTTCTTGTAGTTTATTGTTTTTATTAAAGAATCTTACATAGGTCATCAATATAGCATTATTATCTGAAATGGTTGATTCATTCAACTGCATGGAAAATGAAGTTTGTAGAATGGTAACCAGCTTGCTTTCGACGTCATCTGCCATTTCGTCAATACGTCGGCAAACTCTAGAATCACTGTCGTGGTTTACGGCCGAGTACGGATGTACGTTTAATACGTACATAAGTAAATCCGTTCCAATTTTCTCTAAGAGTGCTTTAATTTAATTCTGTAACCAGGGATGTTTCGTATTATAATATATCTATTGCCATTTGCAGCGTTCGAGGATCTAATTAAACAACTCAGACAAAAATATACTTTTAAATACATAAAAGAATGAAATATTAAATCTTTAAATACACTATCGCACGGAATGGGAAATAACAAAAATGAACAAATTTTGGATTCGTTTTACCTTTAACTCAGAATGTGTCGACAGTTGGGTGACCTTGAAAGTGAGCCTCCTTGCTGAGGTGATTTGGGGCGAGTTGGACTAAAGACTGCCTCGCTGATGTTATTCGAGCGTGGTGAGGTGCTTAGAGAAAAACAGCTGATGCTTCTCCCTGGGAGGTGGAGGCGGGTGCTGGTGCTTCTCGACTTGAAGATGTAAGTGAAGGGATCTTGGATGAATGGAAGTTATCCCGATCCCGGTGTTTCCAATTATGGCTTCTCGACGATGAGACTTAACCAAGATGTGAATCTTTTCTAGAATGGGAATTCACTTGGGTATTCCTCAATGGTGAGGGGTATCTCTGTTTTTTTTCAGAAAACTGAAATACGGGGAATACTCTGGACGAGAATGGTATGAGAGTTAGTCTCGATGCCACTGGTCTGCTCTTCTAAGCGACCACAGGAACAGCCTCGGGAGGGTAGGCCGGCTGGGTTCCAACTATCTTCTTTATTCCCTGTTTGACTCAGGGACTTATCTTCTTCTCTCGAGGGCTACACGGATTCTCTTTAAATTTCTCAAGATTGAACTATATACGTCAATTATCCCATCGGGGTGAAGGAGGACGAGGGAGTTTATGAGGGGCAAACCCTCACTAGACCACACTTAAGCCCCTCTCCTAGGGCATAGACTTTCAACGCTGTGACACTTCGCCCCTTCAGGTTTGTGCACGGGGGAGGTGGGATTTTGTCTATTTGGCGAAAATAGACCTAAAAAAAATCGGAGGGGACAGTGAGCCTGTTCATAGAGTTTCTGTCGACGAAGCCTTAGGCAGCAAGATTTTCATTATAATGGCTCTCACACCCTCCTATGTTTATATTAACTGAATACACCGAAATCCTTCTTTGCGAGCGACTTCGAACGATCTTGGGGCAGCGGGGATAGGGGGGTGAAAGTCTTGTCCCATGTGGAACGTAACGGTTAACGCTGTATAAACAAACTAGCGTCTGCTTGTTGTTATATTCATTCCTCCACAATCACTAAGAGGCAACATTTTTAAATCATTAGTTGGATCTTTATACATTACTGTAGAAACAAATACTTCGATAGCTGGTATCAGTAGTGTTTCTCCAATGTTATGACTCTTTCCACATTTTGCAATAAGTTTAGAGATACGATATGATGCAATCATTCCGTCCTCATGTCTTGCACTTTGTTTCTTAAATGACGTAGTTATGGTATGGCTATTTATAAATTTTGCATGGATTTCTTGAAAGTATTCAAGAGGCTTATTTTTGTCTTTTATATGGAGTGAAGCAAGATGATTCTGCATTCTAGATGGCTTCATTGCTTCATTTGAGAGAGTTTTATGACACAACAAGCAGAAAGGAAGCTGCTTGTTACTAGTAATTCCGAAAATAGACAACAAAGAAAATTCCACATCTTTCACGAACGAAACGTTTATTGCTGACTAAGGATAACAGCTGAATAACCTCTTGCAGTTGCCGCATATCGCGAGATTCCTTGCCAGCGAGTTTAGACTAAAATTATTATAGAATTTAGTTTAGAATTTTGAAGAAATTTAGATAGTAGATATTTAATAGGGTTTTTAATTAATTTATAAAAGGTAAATTCCTATATTATGGCGTGTTGTTAATACACAGCCTACAATACATAGTTGATATACAGTACGGTACATCTAATAGTTATTTATATATATGAAGTTCGCGGCGCGAAGCGCCGCTTGCTTTAAGCAGATGTTGATAATGACATTAGTCTTACTAAAGCACATCTTTAAGTATAATTTATTCATAATATACTTCATAAATGCTAAAAGGCTGCGCGTCTACGTTTTTACGGAAGAATTCCCTTTCAAATGATATATATATATATATATATATATATATATATATATATATATATATATATATATATATATCAACTATGTAAACTTTTTATTAATAACACCGCCATAATATAGGAATTTACCTTATAGAATTATAAATGTGTTTAATTTGACTTAATTTCATAAATTTTCCTACCACCCACGTAGAAGCTCAAAACGTCCAGTAGTGGGCGGTATCGCCCCGGTTGAAGGGCACTGAGTTACATAATAAAAGTTGAATACCTCACTCGTTTGTCATTATCCGTCACTTTAAACTCAGCTCTAATGTATTTAGAAGCACTTATAACAACAAACCAACAACTCTGATGGTGTATATCTTTCTGGCTCGCAATTTTTTTTAAAAATGCAATTGTGAGCTCAAAAAACGGGGTGTTCCAAATATTTCTCCCCAAAACTTTTCCCACCTTTGAACTATATGTACTCAAGTGTACAAAACCTGAAACGTACATGTTGATTTGCTGAAATTTGTTTATCGATGCTCCGGCCTAATGAACAAATCCATGAATATGTAAGAAACATTTGCGGAAAATGTCGAAGAGGGTATAAATGGGATTGCATTTTTTCTCCCCACAATCCAGTGATAGCATTTTATTCGATTTATAAACGTAATACAATAACAAATCGTTTTATCAGAGAAAAACTATGTTTTACTGTAACATATTATAAATAAATATTTTTTGAGATAGGGGAGACTCTTTTCGAAAGTGACTGGCTTCCCTCCATTTATGAAAACTGCGTCTTTCCTCTGATTTGAAGCCTCGGCCCTAATTCGTTTTTGATTTAATAAATAACAAATAGTAGCGGGATTTATCTGCACTGAAATCTTATTTTAGCGGAATTTCATTAAGCGATGATGCATTCAGGGAAAGACTACAGAGATCTGTTACCCATTTGCCTCGTGAGTAAGAAAAATGCAATTTTTGCTCACTTAAACCGTAGAATAGTATCGTTAGCAGTTAAAATGCCGAGTCAGGGATAAAAAAGGCTTGGTGGTGCACGAAAGCTTTCAACTTACAGCCTCAGCGTAAACTAGTCGGTTCAGTAGCGGGTAGCAAGAGAAATTACCCGAGGCAGGATGCGTCTTGCACGATTTATATAAATCCAAGGTATAAATTGTTAATTTGAGATGTCGAAACTCTTATTTACGATGTGTTATCCTATTTTCACCCCCGCTATACGACGCTATGAGCCAGTTTCCCTCGCGTCTTGTTTGCTCTAATGTTTACACAACGAGACAACACCGAGACTGCAGCGAGACAGCAGCGAGGCAACTTAGATATGGCAGACAGGAAGATTTCATTGTTCCACCATTACACTACACTTCATTTGTGTGGAAGAATCATCGCTATTCATGATTAGTCACTAATTCTTTAAGTAGAATCCATATACATATATAAAATTTGTCCTTTCCTTGTAATTTTGCTTTTTATTTTGAAATTTTCCTTTAAATCGCCCTTTATTTGCACTATTGCCGTTTCTTGTTCTTTACCTCGACATTATCATTTTACCTATCATTTATCAGGTATTTAGCTCTTAATTTGCCTTTGTCTCGACATTTTGTCTAGCATTTGCCTCTACTTCAGTATTTTGACGTTTGTTTGCTTTTATGTCAATATTTTGCCGCTTATATCGAATTGTTGTCATTTTAATTTCCCTCTATTTCAATTATTTGCCTTTTAATTGCCAATAACTTCAATACTTTGTCATTTATTTGCCATTTAATTCGATATTTTGCCTTTTATTTCAGTTCAGGTCATGCTTAATAAATCATGCCCGAGGAATTAATACCAATTTATCGCAGGAGCGATTGCCTTCGTTGCGGTGTGAACACAAGTTTTGTAGAGTTGGGCCTCCATCACACCTTCCACACATTTTCACATACCTGAATTTCACCACTTTATTAACTTATTAAATTTAGGGGGTGAAGAGGACTCGTTGGTTTTTTGCTTTTATTTATTTAAATAATAATAATAATCCTTAATTATTTATCGCAACATTGAAGCGAAAAACAACGAAGTTTGTGAGAACCAAAGAAATTGGTAAAGTTAAGACAAGTGAAAAAGTATAGAATTTACGTATCAGAAGAGAAGAACTTGAGAACCTAAGGAACTCTAGGGCACGCAATTCTCCCTGAGGGAGATTGCCGTAAGTGAGGGAACCTTCCAACTCAGAAAATTTGGATTCCAACCATTTTCTCTTTCAATGGGGGATTGAGGTCTTATAGGAGGGGGGTCATATGATAAGTTTTATAGGGTCTTATTGGGTCTTATGGGCTCTTTCGAGATCTTTAGTAACATTAAATGAAGCCTCATAAGAAAGAACCGCGATCGCTATGGGAACATTAAGGGGTATTATCAAGGGCTTTATAAGGTTTCAGTATTATCGCACATCTTGGAATCAGTCCTCTATTTTCTAATGGGGATAACCTCATATATATATATATATATATATATATATATATATATATATATATATATATATATATATATTAATTTTAACTTGTATTTTCTTAATATTTCTTACAAGTTTTTTAACGGGGTCTTCGAGGCGAGAAAAAACATCCGCAAATGGCATTCTTTATTCCTTGACGTCTTTCAACCATGTTTGGTCATCTTCAGGGAATGAACGGAAATGGAATTATTCCTAAACTAGATCGAACATGGCCTTTTACCTAATTACACACACACACACACACACACATATATATATATATATATATATATATATATATATATATATATATAATTAGACATTTGTGTTAAATGATTTAAGTATATCTATATATTATATATTAAATTTTCTTTTAATTATAGGAATACTTTATTGTCGCCTCCCTTTTGCTTTAATTACAGCGATAATTCAACATGTCCTGGATTTCACCATAGTTTGACAAATCCCTGACGGTATCTTTCCCCACTAATCTTTTAATTTTTAAGAGTTATGTTTTATTATTAATTGTGATACTTCTTATTGTACTCCTCACATATGTTATATTGGATTTAAGTGGGGATCTGTAATTGTCACTCTATAGGGGTGATCCCTATTTGTAATAACCAATTATTGGGGTGGTTGGATGTATGGCATGGGGCATTGCGAATAATTCTTTGTGTTGTATATTTTTTACTGGTTCTGATTGAGCTTTGAGTAGGCAACATTAGATTAATTGTTTTGGAAAAGTTGAATGCCTTCTCCAGAAATGCTTTGAGATGAGTTAAGTCCCCAATTTGCTCGTTTGTTGGTAGGTAGTTGTAAGTAGGGATGAAAGTTGACTCTTTGAATATTTCATATAAATGTGTTAAAAGTTTGAAAAAAATAATTGATTTGAAAAGATACTGCATGCTGGAGCTTGAAAAGAATGTGGAGGATTTGAGATTAGGTCCAAAAGAATCAACTTTCCTGCAACATAAAAATTATTTGATGATAAATGAATACACCACGATAAAACAACGAAACGCTCACCTGATTCAGTAATGAGACTAAATCAACCTACTTTTAATTTGCGCACACTCATATTTTTAAATATATTACTTAAGTGATGGGAAATTAATTGGAAAATGTGAGATAAGAAAGTTAAAGAAAATGAAGGGTATTAAGAAGGCGACGCTGCTACGCTTATCTCCGTGTGAAAGAGTCTGCACATCAAACACGAGTGTTTTTGTGTGTCCCTAAGAGAATCACTTAGCACTCTACCTTTGAAATTGTTTGATGAAAAACGAAGGTCCACTCCCCCCCTCCCCATCCACCAGCAGAGACGTGAGGCCCAAGTTCATTCAGACCAACTCCACTCACTAGAGGAAGTTGTAAATATGCCCTTCTACACAACTGTCGCTTTCCTTAGAGCCAAAGATCTGGGGGGGAACCCCCCAAAAGATCCCCAGGGTGAGGGTTCGCAGTAAAAACCAACCGGACCCCGTGGGAAGTAGGTGGTATTTGCTCAAGGAAAATTACCAGGATTTAAGAATGATGTAATTTCTAAGGTCCTCTCAAAGTTAGTTCGGGAATTATTTTTGACAATAACATCGCAATTATTCGGCTGATTCTAACGGAATTTGAAACCCTTATGTTGTTTTACATTCTCTTTCGAATGATATAATTGGCAAAGACCTCCCATGGTTAGTCCGGCAAGTTTTAATTGCGGGGCGTCAATCTTTGACAGGAAGCAACCCTAACTTTACGAATTACTCGTGCGTGCGCAAACACGAGTGAACTACAAAACAAGTACACAAACATAGATAATGTGCATATATCTAATATACTCAACAAAAAATCCAATGCACAAATATTAAAAAAACAACTTTTAACAATTACAACCGTCATCCATCACCACAAATTATACTATTCAAGGCCATACAACAAGCTTTTCATTTTCTAGTACACCATAATTTCAACATGCACATATCATATATATATATATATATATATAAAGACATTTACAACCATACAACTTCTTAAGTCAATTCTTATGAATCACACGAAACATTCTCTCTACTATACAAACACATCTCCATCATACATAACAAGATAGTCTAATGATATCCATCCCCTTTCTCTCAATATACGGCTTCTCTGTTAGTGAGTCTACAAATATAGCTTTGACTCATATATATATATATATATATATATATATATATATATATATATATATATATATATATATATATATATATATATATATATATATATATATACACTCTTGTTTAATAAATTTATATTCATCCATCGACTTACCAACATTTTCATAAAATCCTAAAAAAAACCTTTTGAATCAACATAAAGGACGAGAAATTCTAAATTTACCTTTTTTTCTTAAGTGATTTTGGCTTCCCAAACTAAATTAATTAGTGATGCGTGCTCTCATCAAACAGCGCAGCTCCACCGTCATTAAAATTCTCCTTTTTGAGCTCTCGGAGTAGTTCGTTCGTACCTCTCTGAATGGATGTCTCTTTAAAGGATTCCGGGCCTAGGGAGAGAAAGGATAACTAAATTTTAGTCGATAAAATTCAACTTTTATGGGAAAATACAACTCCCGGAGTTCATTAAATTTCAAATTAAAAACATCACTACTTCTATGGTTTACCAAACACACACACACAGAGGTGTGGATGCAGCTATACAAATATTTTTTTATGAAGCAATGAATGGAGCAAAATTCAAAAATGTAAGAAGCGAGTTGTATGACGAAGGGTGTAATCGCCGATGTGAAATTGATATTTATGAGCTATTTAATAGCGTCTTTTAAGAGCTGTTTACTAAAAAAATCCAATCTTCGACTTGGCAGCAAGATTGGGTGCTGAGATCGACAGGTTTTGGGGATCGATCCAGGTAGGGGAATTGAGTAATGAATATATAAAGTAAGAGATCAGCTTTCATTTGCTCTCTCACACTCACACACACACTCTCTCCCTCCTCCACTATTTATTCTTAAGTTGTAGATAAATCTTGGGTAGGCAAATAGAGGTGGAGCAAGAATTGATAGGTGAAATTGGAACAGATGTAGATAGAGAATGATACAAAACAACCAACCAACCAGACCAAAATATTACATCAATACATTCATGCAAACAGATCGCTTTATCTTTCAAGTCAATAAAATTCCACTGCAATTGTTCAGGTTAATTCGTTGTAGAAAGATAGACAAATGTATGTAGATAGAAAGTAAGAGATAGATAGATATAGAGTAAGTGCGGGTGTGCGTGTAAAGGAGTGAGAGAGTGTGTATCTATGCAAATTTATTTTACACTCAGACATCTTCCACGCTTCACTTCCACTTCAGTATCGTGTTTAAAAAAATGAAGATAAAAAGAGAAGCAAGAGTTTGTGGAGTGTGGAAGCACAATCCACTACCTCAAGCCATCTTTCACAACATTTTACCGTCGAAAGGGTGAATTTCTGCGAGCGTCGCAGGAATAAGGATAAGAAAATCAACAAAGGAATTCGCCCCCTTAATCCCCCTAAACACATCACTTCAATGCCGTCTCGTTATACACTCCCAACTCATATATGGAGGGTGAGGATGATGACTGCAGTCTCAGGGAAAAATTAAACATTATATATATATATATATATATATATATATATATATATATATATATATATATATGCAAAATAATCCAACAGGAAAATGATAGGTGGATTCCAAGAACTCCCTTGTTTTATCGTTTTCTGAGTCCTTTTTCTTGCTTCGCCGCCTCTTCAAATGTTTGAATGTTTCAGTCATATTCAAGTATGAGTCTACTCGTACCATGTACAAAATGTTGATTCGAAATAATAACAAAAGTATAGGGGAGGTTGATTCTGTCGATTGTGCCGTTTGCACTAAGCAATACTTTGGGCAAACTGGAAAATCATTAAATGTACGTTTGACTCAATATAAATACAATATTAGAAGAGGTAAAAGTAATAGTGCTTTCTTTGTCCATTTATCGGAAAGCAGTCACCCTATCAATTGGAATTCGGCTAAATTTATTTACAAATGTGATGACTATGTTAAAATAAATATTGTCGAATGCTCATTCATTAATTCCTCGCCTAATTTCAATATATCCCCCGATCTCTTGAAACTGGACCCTGTAATTAAAAGACTTATTTGCAACGAAATTGTCCATTTTAATATTAGCCCTTTGATTTACTAAATTTGTTATATTTCTTTTGTTTATTTCAATGTATTTATAATTACATGTGTATGCACTCATAGCTGTGTGACCTATATAGGTCTACATTTTTTCTCACACTTGTAACTTAGGGAAAAGATCTTATCTGTATGTCTTTACCCTTCGTATCCGGTATTTAATGCCGTTTATAATATTATTTTTCTATTTTGTGTCAGTTTGTCTTAATGACACATTCTGTGATCTCACTCGCTGAACTAGCCTTGAACTGGCCTTGATGACAGCCTAGAGGTGGCTTCGGAACCGGCCACAGGCCTTCGTCACTAGCTCTCGTTTTAAGCCTACGAAAGCCCTGGTAATCCTGGCCCTCACCTCGTCTTTCATGTTGCAGCTAGATGTGTTTGTCTCTTGTTCCTCCGCGCCCCGCGTACATAAGTCGAGGGGGCTACAGTCAGGCGAGTTGGGAGACTAAATGTCAGGGGCTGTATGATTGAAGAAATTCGCCGACAGCCAAGCATGCGTCTTCCGGCCGGTGTAGCAAAGTCTTGCTGCCACACGTAAGCTATCCCTGCTGCTACTCGATCAATCCAGGGCTTTACCACCTCGCTCAGTATACGGGACGGGTGTAGTAGTCGCTGTTCAACTTGAGTTCCTCGGGGAAGGAGTGGGGTGACATGACGTCACTTCCATTGCTGATGACACCGAATACCATAATTTCGTTGGAAATTTCATCTAGATGCTCCTGGGCAAGTCCTGGGGGTGACAACGAGCCATCTGCTGGTTTGAGAGTTAATTTTCTGGTCTTTGCAAAATTTCTTCCCTTCGGAGAAGAAATACACCGTGTCTGCCTCCAACGGGTGTTTCAATTCGTTGATCAGCTTCTCGGGGGTGCTTTAGTCACTTTTCTTGCATCGCCTTGTACAGAAATAGTCATTTCCTGGTATTGTATGAAAATTATTGAATGTCCCAATGTGTCACCAGCCTAATGAGCTTTTTATTCACTCACATCTTCTTTACAGTAGCACGCATTGACTTTCTGGGATCATTGTTAAAGATCTCCTGGATTTCAACGACGAATTCCTGCGTTATGATGGCGTCAGATCGGCGACCATTGGGGGGTTTCTCTGATGTAGCCTTGTAGTGGAATCCTAACTCTTTTAGTTCCTTTCTGACCTTTTCCACCATCCTTCTACTGACGTTGAGAAACTGAAATCTCTGTGTTTGTCCTTCCGGCGCGGATTCCAAGGTCTCCATGTCTCTTCCACAAATTGGACATTCAAAATTATCCTTAGTCATTTATTCTGTCCAAAGAATAAAGCAAAAATGTTTAATGTTATCAGAAAAAAGATAAACAACGAGGGTAAAAAAATATGCGTAAAATTATCAGTTAAAAATTGTGAACGAATACCGTTCGCATTCTGTATACATAAACACAACGAAAATCACACACATAGTCGTATCTCAATTCACACATCAAAATAAAAATTCAGACATATTTCTCTTTAATATCCTTAAAATCCTCATGTTTTATATTTAGTTCTTCATTAGGTGATCAACGAATCTTTTTTTCCCCCTTTATTTTCTAAATACAGGGTTCCCTAACCCTTTCGCATGAGGGGGCAACATTGCCACGTTGACGCATTTAAAACTACTCATATTATCAAAGAAAGCTCAGGATTTAATCAAATTTAGCCCACCTATAGGGATAGGTGTAATGGGAGCTGTAGTACATTGAGCATGGGGCAGCCACATACTACGGTATGGCTTCATGCTCATGGCCAGCACCTTTCACACAACTCTCACTTGTGACTCCAAGTAGCTGCTCGTCTAGGGCAGTGCCCGCACCACCCACGGGCAACCATCTTGGCTGATGGGCTGATCCAAGTGGGGGAGTCATCGGGTCTTTGGCCATAAGCATAGGTGGGCGCGATAACGAAAAAATGTATCACGATTACCGATAAATCGATAAGGATAACCTTATCGGCGATAACCGATAATCGATAACTGGCGGTAAATTGATCGCCCGATAAGGTGATAACCGATAAATCGATAAATCCAAAATTATAATACAATATTGATTATTGATTATATATAGCCTCATTTTATAATATAATAGATAAGAATATTTGAATACTGTTTCTTAGATTCTTACCTGGTGAGGCTCTCCTTCATCTCCTTATAGGTTTTGAGGATCCTACTTCCAGCTTGGACCTACCTATTTTTGTCTTCATGGCACGCGTGGTTCGCCCCTGTGCTAAACTGGAACCAAAAACTGATATTATCGATTATCGCTAGTTTGGAACCAAAAGTATCGGCGATACCGATGAATCACTAACGCATGGGGGGGGAGGAATATCGGATAACCGATAACCCGATATCGTTATCGCGATAACGCCCACCTATGGCCATAAGAGACTATTGCCAACTCTACTAGATGAAGTCTCAAGCAGTAAGCTGAGCCTATGAGCATAAATTTTAGGCCTTTGGTGAGTTTGGTGTAAGAGCAAGATGGATGACACATCTCGGATGAGCCTGGCACATAGATGGTAATCGGCCAGTCACGGTAGAAAAGAATTGGAGCCCTTGCTACGTACTATCCAAATATAACCATGGAAGAAAGCCAGAGAAATAATAGTCAAAACAGCGTTAATGGAAGTCGTCTCATTTCAGAAGGGAGGGAAGAATGCCACGCTCGGTCAGGCACTCAGCAAGCAACAGGTGGGACCTCATCGTCATTATGCGACTGTTTGCAATAAGGAAGAAATGAGAATAGCAACATGGAATGTAAGAACATTGCACCAGGCAGGAAAAATGGTTGGTGTATGGAGGGAGATGAATAGAATAAAGATTGATATCTTGGGAGTCAATGAGGATAGATGGCCGGGAGCTGGCGAGTCTAGATGTGAAGATGATTATTTTGTCTATTCAGGTAATGATGAAGTTGCAAGAGAGGTTAGAGTTATGATAAGTCCGAAAGTGGCTAAGTGCTTAAAGGGATACTGGGCAATGTCGGACAGGGTGCTTCTGGTGAAAATCGGAGGCAAACCATTTGGTATAACTATCAACCAGTGAGAGAGATGAAGATGAAGTACATGAGTTTTATGATAAATTTGATCAAGCAAGAGGTAAATGTAAAATGAGGAGATCGTAATTGTTATGGGTGATATAAATTTGAATGTATGGATGAAAGAAGAGTTAGTAAAGGCTGAGATGACAATGCATACAGAGAACTAAATAGAAAGATTAAAAGGATGTGTATAGAAGCAAAGGAGAAGTGGCTAGATGAGCAATGTAAAGAAAGAGATGATCTTGAAAAGAGAAATTCTAGAATGATGTACGATAAGATTTGGGAAATAACAAATAAGAGAAGTATTAATGAAAGGGCTATTAAAGACAAAGATGGAAACATAACAATTAAGGAAAGATGGGAGGAATATATAAGAGAACTATTTGAAGATGATAGACAAGGAGAAGAAGAGGAAGAAGAAGAAACCCCTGGGCATCTAGATGGAGAACAAATAATGGAGGAAGAGGTGAAATATGCTGAGTAAGAAGAAGAAAGGCAAAACTGTTGGAGAAGATGGGGTCATGGTGGAGATGTTAGAGGGCTTGGGAGAATTTGCAATAAAGAATATTACAGTTTTGGTTAATTAGATTTATAATGCGGGTGAAATACCTGAACAGATGTGTAATTGAACTTTTATACCGTTACCAAAGATAAAAGAGAACAGTGGAATGTAGTAAGCATGTGAGAGTTGGATGGTGAACAGGAAGATGCGAAAGGTTGGAAGCAGCTGAAACGTGGTTATGGAGGAGAATTCTGAAGATACAGCAATGCGAACTAATGTGGACGGTCTAATGCAGATGGAAGTGGAGAATGAAATGACAATAATAAGATGACAAATGAGATTTCTCGGACATGTGATGAAGAGGAATGAGATGGAGGTCGTGGTTCTGACTGTAATCGTTGAACGAGGAAGATCAAGAGGATGACAGAGAGAGAAATTTATGGACGGTGTGACGAGAGTGACAGAGGGACATCTTAAGTCTGCAGAGTTGTTGCAGCTAACAAGAGACAGAGCGAGGTGGCACTCCATGGTTGCTGAAGCCTAGGTGGATGTAGCAGATCAGTAATATGGATAGTATCATTACTATGATAGGTGTTCAAGGAAAAAGCGAACCGAAATTTACTCGTTATTTTTGAATTGGGTAAACGCGATTTTGTTTGGTTAAAACCTTTCTACAAATGTTTAAATTTTCATAAAATATGGATGAAGAGTGAAGACACTAAACAGGTACAGGATTTGTTTTAACTAGTGGGGAATAAGGGTGCCAAAATGGTCCGCGAGAACTGGGCGACCCCACCAGCCTTTCGCTCTTCCTCCGTTACTACATGGTTGAGTACTTACCAGAAAAGCTAAGCACGTGCCTGGAAAATTGGGTACGTGGCCGGAAAGATGAGTACAAAGCGGAAAAACTGAGTAAAATTAAAACATAAGAAAAGAAAGAGTTTGCAAAAGGTCAATCAATAGCTTATACGAGTCAGCTTCTATTCCTTGTACCCAGTTTGCTCATCCTTAGCATCTTCATCCATAAATATATCCAATCTATTCTTTAAACTTCGCAGAAAGGACGCTTCTATCACATGACTAGTGAGCCTCTTCCATTCATCTACCACTCAATCTGTTAACCAATTTCTACCAATTTCTTTCCTAAACCTAAACTTGTCCAGCTTAAATCCATTGTTGTATTCACAGAGGATCTTCTGGAAGAGGCA
Source organism: Ceratothoa steindachneri (assembly GCA_963969495.1). Lineage (NCBI taxonomy): Eukaryota > Metazoa > Arthropoda > Malacostraca > Isopoda > Cymothoidae > Ceratothoa > Ceratothoa steindachneri. The sequence goes on from OZ018327.1 coordinate 35,112,991, forward strand.
AATTATGCTTGTGGCTTCAGAGTTTTAAAATCAGAGTTGTTCTTCTCTTAGGTGGACTGCCTGTCGTCATGGCTACGAGCTCCGCCTTTCCGTCTTCACCGTGATGGTCAGTCACGGAGGTAACCTCCTTAGTACACAGTGTCAGCTTAAAAAAAATCCGAACGGTGATTCGAACTTCCGGCCCAACAATTACTGGGCAAGCACGCTAGCCACTATACTAGCCGCACCTATGTTTTCCCTATTATAAGTTTTTACCCACTTGAAGACTTCAATCAATCCCCTCGAACTCTTCTCCCTTCTAATGTATGAAGATTTAGTCTCTTAAGACTTTCACCATAAGAGACTCAAGCACCCTAATATCCATCCTATAATATGGTGACCAAAATTGCACTGCATAGTGAAGATGAGGCCTAACTAATGCCAGGTACAGTTTCGGAATGACATCAGCACTCCTTTTACTTACACTCCTGTCGCTAAACACCGATACCGTATTAGCTCCATTCCTAGCACTTATGCACTGCTTTCTAGGCTGGAGGTCAGAGCTTACAAAGACCCCGAAGACAATTTCGCATTCTAACCTTCCTAAAACTCTACTAAACTACATTTGCTTAAGTTAAAGTCCATTTGCCAATTCTCTGTCCATTGGGATAGTATGCTCAATTCATTTTGTAGTACTTCAGCATCAGAGTCAAACCTTATAATCCTACCTAACTTAGTATCATCGCCAAACTTGCTCATGTCACTACTTAGACCTAAGTCAAGATCATTAATATAAATCAAGAATGACGACTGCTCCAACACTGACCACTGAGGAACCTCGCTGATAACATTCCCCCACTAAGATCTAATCCCGTCTATACTAACTCTTTGCTGTCTGTCACTAAGCCACGAATGAATCCACATAAAAATACTTCCGTCGAACCCATGCGGTTTAACCTTATTCAAAGGTAATAAGTGTGGCTGCATGTCGAAATTCTGATCTCTATCGGCAGCATCGTACAACTTTCTATAAAAAGACAGCAAATTAGTCGAACACGAGTTACTCCTAGTAGAGCCGTATTGAGATTCATTAATCAACTTATGTTTATCTACATAAGTGATCACTCATAGATTTTGCTATTATAGATTCCATCATTTTTCCCACCACTGATATCAAACTCACTGGATGGTAATTGGACATTATCGTTTTGTCCCCCTTTTTAAAGATAGGTATCCCAATAGCTGTCTTCCATTCCGTTGCTACAACGCCAGTCTCTAACAATTTACTAGATTGAATTCTATTTCTTTTGAGACTATTCTCTATTTTTTCATCATCAGTAAGTGCACGGAAAGTTGAGAAAGTGCCCAGAAAGCTGAGTAGATACTCGACAAGATGAGTTCGAGCCTGCAAAGACTGAAAACCCCGACTCTAGAGCACAAATAATTCAGTCTTTAAATCCCGACTGCCTTCAGGAAAAGGCGTATAGAGAGTTGTAATTGAGACCTAAATGACAAAATCTCAATAAGTATAGTAGGGAATGCAACAAGGTAAAAAAACAGGTTAGAAAGTCTAATCATGACAATGAATTTCTTGTTGCATCCTTCTGCAAATTCAATCCCGGTGATTCTTCGTGCACAAGACAGCCAAAGACTATTTCTCCCGTGTGTAAGGTGCATGTCCGATTGAGGACAGAGGTGGAATAGTATTGAATTCGGACCTTGACTTTGCAAACGCCCTTAACGATCACCTCCTCGGTTCTTACGAGAGAAAATGACGGTAGAATACCGAGAGCAACCAGGAAACTCACAGATGACGATGGTGATGTAGAAGCACGACTGAGACACATGACCTGGTGATGATGGCTTCTTTTCACGAGTCTTGCGGTAGGTCAAGGAAGATGTGACAACCCCACTTATCCGTAAGCTTCAATGATTTCCTGGACTATAGCAAGGGTTCGCTGGAGTGGCGGATGGCTGATGTCACACTGATCTATAATAAATAGGACCGAAACTGTACTAGAAATTACTTGCATATAAGCATGCTTTAAATATGAAAATTCTGAAAGACGTTCGATAAAGTACCTCACTGGAAGCTTCTAAGATGTTTGCTTTGGATATTAGTGGAAAGATTGGGGACTTGGTTGAGTACTGGTTGTCTAGGAGGCAGCCGAGGGCTCTGATATTCGGCTAGGCCTTTATCAGGTCGTCGGTGACAAGCGGAGTTCCTCATAGCTCCACGTTAGGCCCTCTGTTATTCATCATCTATATCAAAGATATGAACGATAGATTATATAGACAAGTTTGCATAAAACACAAAATAGGATGTCGTCTAGACTCAGCCGAAAATGCCGAGAGGTTGAGAGTTGACCTACACCCTGTATGTGATTGGTTGGACACGTGGTAGATGTCTTTCAACTTAGAAAAGTGCAAGGTATGGCACATCAGTTATGCAAAACCACGGTGATGTGATTATAAGCGACTTAAACTTCACACATGCATTAATAAAGAACAAAAGGCTCAACGACTGCAAGCTTACATAAACATATAGTTCAGTTGTCGAAACAAGGAAATACTGCTGCACTCGTATAACTCGATGCGACCTCACTTAGAATACTCGATTCAATTTTGGCACCCTTAGCCTTCGAAAAGACATCGAACGTCTTGAAAGAGTAAAAGAAGTCAAAGTCACGAAACTGATTCATTCGATAAGTCGCATAGACTAGACTACCAGACGCGATTGCATGAGCTCGGTCTCTCCTTGGTACAGACTAGAGGACTGTGCGGTCATCTGATAGAAGTGGTCGGAATTCTTCAAAAGCTTAGAGCTTATTGATTACTAGAAGTCGTTTACCTTTAACCAGACTAGGACTATGGAACACGATTTGAAGCTTAGTGAATAACTACCTCACATATAGAAAGTATTAAGCATGGATCGAGTTACGTGTAGAGATAGTTAATAGTTTTAGTGTTGAAAAATTTAATCATAGAATTTGATATAGATAAGTTAATATCTTTTTCCACGATTGCCCAAATTACTGGATGTGTCCCTTTCCTTAGCCCATTTGGTCATTATTTTCGCTTCTCTGAAACTACAACGGCCACGAGAGAGGTACGAGGGGCTGTCAATAAGTTTTATGAATCGGTAGGGCAAAACAGAGGAAGGGGGATGGCTGTTTTGGGGGGTGTTAGGACAAGTTATGACAAGTCAAGACCTGCAGCCACACGCTCCTGCCTCGTCTATTTAAGAAGCAGTAGCTGATCGCAGATCGTCAGTCACAAATTTTTCAACAATGGAGAAGGTTGAGCACCGCGCAGTGATCAAATTTTTGACCAAGGAAGGCAAGAATGCAAAAGAGATCCATGAACACATGGTTGCAGTATACACGGACACCGCCCCTTCCTATGCAATCATTTCTCGCTGGAATAGGGAGTTCCGCCATGGTCGTGAGTTTCTTAAAGATGACCCCCGTCCAGGACACCCGTCAGACGTGACCAACGAGGATAATGTGGCCCGTCTGGAGAGGATGATCCTCGAAAATCGACGGGTGAAGATTGAAGAAATCGAGTGACAACTTGGACTATCACATGGAAGTGTTATCAACATCATCCACGACAATTTGGCCATGACCAAGGTCTCTGCCCGTTGGGTCCCTAGAAACCTCACACCCTATGGTCGACTTCAACGTCGTCAAAGTCCATAAGGCCAGAGTTGCACAAGCTGCCGTGCGTGAGAGCGTATTCGAGGAGCTCAACCATCCCCCTACAGTACAGATCTGGCCCTTAGCGACTACTTTTTATTCCGCCAACTCAAGGCTGCACTGCGTGGAAGCCAGTTTGGAGGCGATGAAGATGTCCAGCTCGCCGTCCAGGAGTGGATTGAACAGCAGTCGGGAGATTTCTGGTTGTCGGGAACTCGAAGCCTCGGGGACAAGTGGCACAAGTGCATTGAAGTCGAGGGTAGTTATATTGAAAAATATTAAAACACTTTTCCTCATATCTCGTTTCCTTATATCCGAATTGCAAAACTTATTAACCGCCTCTCGTAGGTAGGGTAGGCAGAGCCTCCGCCTGTATTTCGCTCGTTCTCAAAATGTATGTTAGGGCTTTCCTAAAATAGTACCTAATTATAATGGATAACCATATCATTTGAATGATTTCTATTTCTTTGGAAACCTTGTGTCTCTCTCTTTCTCATTTTTCCACTACTCTTTTTTCCTCATAAAATAACCTGGATTGACGTTTTTCCTATTATTTAACGATTCCAAGACTAAGAGAAGCGGAAACTAATAACTAATACCTCCTCTCCTAAAATTATCTCCCCACCTCCACACAAATAACTTAGAGATTGGACATTTGTTTGTAGATTTATAAAATTTAATTTCCTAAAATATTTTGAGACTATTATTTAACGAAAGATGGTTCAATTTGAGATTACTACGATTTTTGGATTTGGGAATTTGGAGATTTTCCTCATTTCGGTTTCCTTAATTCTTAGATTTTCGCAATGTGGGGATTTAGCGGTAGAAAATTGTATGTAAAGAAAAGAGGATGGAGAATAAACCTGTCTCTATTTTAGGAAATTTTCCAATTAACGTTTGTGGGAATTTATTTTTGCCTATTTTCGAATTAATTGCAAATTTTTAGTTTGTGAGTTTTAATATCTAGGAAAGAAATCGATATCTTACAGAAATTGTTACTTGATGGGCACTGAAAGAATAAGGCAGACAGAAGTGAGATATTACTGGAAAAGAGTGGCGGTTTGGCAGAGAGAAATTTTGATGCTACATAATTTTATATTACACCTACAAAAATACAGTAATATATGGAATGACATAATTTGCCAGACCTAGAAAACACAATATTTAAACTTAAAAACAAAGATACAAACAAAGCAGCCACACATGTATAATGAAAAATTATCTCTCTTCTTATTACTTTACAATTCAATACACCAAAGTCTTCCCCCAAATCTCCACACTCCAAAACTCCCCCCAACCAAATCGCCCGTACACTAATGTTTTCCTACACATCGCATACGTCCCCAAAGGTTTCCCCAAAATTGGGTCAAAAAATTCTCTCCCACATTAAAGTTCTACCAAGTATTACATTCACCTTAAGTTTTCCCCCACATCACATATACTCCAAAGTTCTCCAGATCACATACAACCAAAATTTTCCTTACCCTCACATACACTACGAAATGTCCATAAAGATACACTGCAAAGTTCTCCCGAACCTCTCATACACCCTAAAGTTCTCTACAACATCACATTTACCCCCAAACTCCTTTCTAGTCCCTCATACACCCTAAAGTTCTTTAAAACATCACATACCCCAAAATACACCCCAACGTTCTTTCTAACATCACATACACCTAAAGTTCCCTCAAATATTACATTCGTCTCGAAATTTCCCTGGAAAAAATCACCCTTCCACCTAAAGTTCTCTCTATCTTCACACACACTTCAAAGTTCGCTCCAACATCACATTCACCTCGATATTCCTCCCAAAATTCATCCCTCAAAGTTCTCTATTATCTGACATGCACCTCAAAATTCTTTCCAATATTATATTCGCCCCAAAATTTCCCCCCAAGTAAACCACCCAAAGTCCTCTCTAATCAAATATACACACAAAAGTTTTTCCAACATCACACTCGCCCCCAAATCCTCCCTATTATTTGTTCCTCCATCACATATGTACACTACAGTTACCTCCCCCACCTCCATCTATTCTAGAACATCTTCCTCACTCCAACTAAAGGGTCTTCATTTAGGCATCCTGACCGTGAGGCCTTAATTTTACTGATCCCCTATTGGATACATCACCCGCACATCCGATGGGTAACACTAATCACCCGCGCATACGATGGGTAACACTAATCACCCGCGCATCCGATGTGTAACACTAATCACCCGCACATCCGATGGGTAACACTAATCACCCGCGCATCCGATGGGTAACACTAATCAGGATAACAAAAGAGGATGGTGTGAGGAAGATAAAAGAGAATAAAACGAACTAAAAGAAGGACGAAAAATGAATAATTTGAATAGAAATAAATAGCTCTAAGCCAGAATGCAAGAGCTCAATAAGGGAGTACAGTTCTCCCCGAACTAGAATATATTCTGTTAGAAGGTAGTCAAAAAGTGTTGTTTTTTTATATTAGTATTAGTGATACTATAATTATTATTGTTTTACTTTAATAATTATTGTTATTATTTTTAGCATAATTATTTTATTGTAATTATTACTGTTTTTTTCATTTCATTACTATTGCAGTAGTAGTAGCGTGTTGGTAGAGCTCTGGTAGATGATGGTATCCCAAATGTCGATTCTTAAAGTTGCACTGAAGGAGTGGAGGCTATGATTCATGGAGTGACTCAAGGGTTTTCCCGTCTCGTTCTCTCTCCCTTCACCCTTTCTCCATCTAGCTTCCTCTCCCTTCTCCCTCCTTAACTTCTCACTCCCTATGTTGGTCAGAAGTTGGACTCGTATAAGGGGAGGGGGGGCTATTGGGATATGAGAATTTGACACTAGGCTCAGATATTTGTTACATCAAGAGATATTACAGTAGTATTCGTTACAGACACGCCATACATACACTTCATACATGGCTGATTAATACATGTCTGCCTTTCGAAGAAATAAGTTCTGCTTTTGAATTCTACATAAACAATTAAGAGGATAAATATTATGTAGATAAACATGTACATGTCTCTAAATTGACAGTATTCGACCCTTCGTTGACTAACCTATACATTTTAATGTTATTGTTTTTTAACTTATTGGTTTCTCTTTTATAACACTCCATTAACTCGATTTAAGACCATTTGCTACTGTTTATTCTCTCTTGTCGTTTTGGTCAGTCTATTTCTCTGTCTGTTTCCTTAGGTGTAATTGGAAAACTAAATTTGTCCTTTCAATCACTTATGTATTTACGTTCATATCTGTTGTTAATATTTACAGATATGTCAATGATTTTTATTCACTGCTTCTGATTGTTAATCCGTATCCTATACAGAATTTTACACTAGCATACCCAGGGGCGCTCGTTATTAAGGGCCAGAGGGGCCAAGCCTCACCAAACTCAACATATCAGACTTTGTCGGGGAACACATAAAATGGAGTAACTATCATTTATATTTTCATAAAAGTATTGTAATTACCGAGCTTAAAATATTTTAGATTCTCAACATCCGTTTGGGCCCACAATGAGTTAGCCCTTAGACCGCTAACATAATTCAATAGAATCGGGACAAACCGACCTTGTTTGCTGCGTTTCTTTCACGCTAATCTGTCAAATTTGGGGCCGAGTAATGGAGGCCCCAATATGGTGAGTTGCTACTTAGCATATTTCGATAGTTGGAGTTTTTTTAACCTCCGCGTACAAGGATCCTGGTGAATTAATTGATTATTTTATTTTTCCAAGTGGTTATAATTAAATTTAAGAAACTATTTTACAAATTTTCTATCCTCTTTTCGAATTGATAGTTTCACAAGAAGCCATGGCTTTTGGTCGGTGATACAAAAAATATTATTATTCTATTTTTATTGCCTTTTATTTAAAAGGGAATGTCTGTGGACCAGTACTGGCTGTAATGACTTGAAACATTTATCAGAAAGAATTCAGAAGCAGAAAAGCAACACAACTCACATAAATAATACTGTTCAATTAGATCATACTAAAAAAACAAACGTTATATCTGCAATCAATCCATGGATAGAGGTATTTTTAAATATAATCTCCTATAGAGATACTCTTGAGAGTAAGTGTACGTAATGATCATCTCAAAAATAGTGAAGTTGCAAAAAAATACATCTAAAAGAATTCAAAATGATCTTTTAGACTGCATGTATAATAAGATTTACATAGGTAAAAAGAAAAACAGAAAAGTTCTGAAACAATTTTTTTATCTACAATCAGACAAAACGACCAAAAGGTTCTATAATTATATTACGTTTTCTAAAAGACTCCCAACCTGCATAAAAGTTTGTCTTTTGTTCAAATTAAGGATAGAACAGCGAGTGATTTGACTAATGTGCTGGTTGAAACCTTAAAAAAATTACAATCTCACAAACAAAGTTGTTGCGTAGGCTTACGACGGAGCGGCCGTCATGAAAGGAGTTGATAAATGGTGTACATATACATTCGAAGATTTCTCCACTCGCTCATTTGCATACATTGTTACCCACATAAGCTAAATATGGTAATAAAAAGTATTACTCTTTTTATTCAACTTTAAATAGTTTTGATGTCTTCTTTGTAATGACAGAATTCCTAATGTACCTCAAACACTTTGAAACTTTCATTATCGGATTGTTGCTAGCGCTAAAGAGACAAAAAATTAGCAAATAGAATGTTTCAAGATTTCAGGATGATGATGTCTAGGATGGGAAAAACATATGAGAATTTACTGGGTTCAAAAGAGCACTTGAAGTAAAGTGCTTAATTTTTAATTGTCAATTTTTATGTTGCGTTTAAACATGCTGACATTCTATACAATGTTTTGCAAGCAAAAATTTATAATGGTGTTACTGCTGTGCAAGCAATAAAGGACTTTGAATCATCTATGAGTCAATTGCAAAATGACGTCGGTGAGCTCATTTTCAAATCAGATGAAGATTATAATCAAATCCAAACATAAGACGGAAAAGGATATATATATATATATATATATATATATATATATATATATATATATATATATATATATATATATATATATATATATATATATGTGATAGAACGGGTTGAGGCCGAGTTAATTTCAACCACTATCACATGTTATTTAAAACCACGATGCTACCCACGTGCATCTTCGCTTCGAAGCTGGGCGCCTTATCGCAGCCACCTGAGTCAATGTTTAAACAAGGGGGTTTATCTTCCCCCGTTCGCCCCATGCGCCGTCCTCGCCAAATTGATTTAGGCTTATGGGCAGATAAGGCATTGTCCTCAGGCTCGGCTGTGCATTCCCTCGAAGCTCCCACTCCATTGTCCCCCACGCCAAGGAGATGTCCCGGCTATTTATATGGAAACTTAACCACTAAGATTCAGATTGAAGATCCAGATTTTGGTCGCGAAACATCACTACGACCCACTCTCACCTTGTGCGCCAAGGGACCTTGACCTCGAGATTCACCATCACTTGTCCAGAAGGAAGACAATATCCCTTGAGTGCCAAGGTTCGAGCCTTTCGTGACGCCGAGTCCACAAGGCTTCCCCTGGTTGTTCAGAAAGAGAACAACTTTAGAACAGCCATTGTTCTTTTGATCCCGTTGACAAGAAACGGTTCTCACCCCCCCCCCCTTTGTTGTTCAGAAGACAACAACGTAGAACAGCCATTGTTCGTTTGAGCCCGTTCACCAAGAAACGGTTCTCACCCTTTACAGTGTTGTTCAGAAGAGAACAACGTTAGAACAGCCATTGTTCGTGCGAGCCCGTTGACAAGAAACGGTTCTCACCCCCTTCCCCTGTTGTTCAAAAGAGAACAACGTAGAACAGCCATTGTTCTTTTGAGCCCGTTGGCCAAGAAACCGTTCTCACCCTTTCCCCTTGTGTTTCAGAAGAGAACAACATCAGGTCAGCCATTGTTCTCGAGCCCGTAGACAAGAGACAGGTCCCCCCCCCTGTTGTTCAGAGGAGAACAACGTAGAACAGCCATTGTTCTTCAAGCCGTTCGTCAAGAAACGGTTCTCATTCCAAGACGCCACGTCAGGATCATTTAATTCCCCCCCCCCTTCGGCTGGAACTCGCCAGCGGACCGAAAATTCCTACAAGTCGCCTTCCTCTGCACAACAAGTACAATTACGTAAGCCGAACGTTGCCTTTGAGTATTCAACCCTTTTGTCAATTCTATCCTGTGCTTTAAATGGTTTAGCGAACCATCCCCTCCCTTTAACTTTATATTTGTTTTACCTTTTTAAATCTTTTAATCCTCGGATTAGCTCGATTCCCCACGACCCTTTCCATTCTCTGTTTATGTCAATATTTTCCGTTTTGTGTGTTGTTGATAGTTATTATTAATAAAACTCTATTTTATTAATGATAGCAATATTATTATCCTTGAGCTCCATTCCACTTCTTAAGCATATCGAAGATACATAATATCGGCCAGCCAGACATCCACGCACTCTAAAGATAATTAAGTAAGTTCCCTCAACGAATAGTTATATATGGTATATCGTCGAGAGTCCATTCTACGACAATATATATATATATATATATATATATATATATATATATATATATATATATATATATATTAGGGTGGTCCAAAAATCTATGCAAAAAATTGAAATTTGTTGGAAATGTTCTCCACATGGCTAAATTATGGTATAAGATATTAAAAGAGCTGATGCAAAATATTGACTAAATTGGTAGAATTTAGAGGTCACTAAGTGTCTCCATATTTTTAAATTTCAGTCAAAATATTGGAACTTTTTAATAGTAGGCATAAATTGTTTGTTACTTATATACTATCATATATTTGTCATTGATAACTCATTCCTTATGAATTGCAATAATTCGCAAAAAAATCAAGATATTGCATTATCTAAAAAGTGGAATGACATTCACATACTCGGGGTATGATGCAATAATAATTGTTGTTTCAGCTTGTTGATTTCTGAGCCTATTTATAAAGTGATGACGCAATAACGCCCCCTCGTTTCAAATGGTAATGCAATCGCACCATTTCCTATATAAGTCAGCGAGGATTGATTAATTGTTCATTTGTAGTTTGAAGTTTAACTTTTGACGTAATACAAGTGAATACAAGTGCTGGTTTATGCAAGTATATATATAATTATTTAGGTAAGTAATATACTTTTTTATTCAGTGCATAGATAATTTGCAATTTTTTATCAATTTTAGACTTACTTAAAGAATATTAGAATTATATTTTAACACACTTCATGTTCATATTTTAATTCACAATATATATATATATATATATATATATATATATATATATATATATTTAATTAAGCATGACTGCCGTAATTTTTTACAAACAGAGGAGCATATTTATTTATGTCAAATGAAAGCTTATTCTTCCATGAATATTGAATATTTAGATATTTTAGAATATAAAAAATATATCTTTTAAGTATAACTAAATGGAGGGGAACCGTGAGCTCACTTAGTTACAATATTTTTTTTATTTCTGTTGCTTCAGATTATGGCTGGAAGTACTCGTTCATCTGCGGCAGTCTGGCTTTTAGGACATCCTACTAGTGAGCTTTCATAGGCAAGACTACCAGCATGTGGTGATGTGCTTCGTGTTGTTCAGTACCACCATCAAGTGGAGTCAATGACTTTGACACAAAGTTATAACCTCGCTTGCAAAAAAGTCATAAAAGTATAGGAAAGAGCCCGAATTCCCACACAGCGAATAGACTCTTGCGTTAGGAAACTCTTAAGGTTGTATGAAGAATACCTTTCTTTGAAGAAGAACCGCAAAACCGAACTGTATTCATGTAGAATGAATAAGTAGAGTTTCGAATCCACTCTTTCAAAACTTTTTGACTTAGCCTCAAAAAATGCTTTAAATGTGGTAAAAAATGAAGAAGACCGCCAATTTCTGTTGATGCAGAGAGAGAACATTTTCTCCTGCCGTATGTCGTGCCGTGATAAGATTACTTCAGCCAAGGAATCCCGCAAAAGATATCGACATCAGAAGGCTTTACAAATACAAAGAAAAAGTAATTACTTCTAAAAATGAAGCAGAGGCTGCTGCTCATGCAGATTTCGAGTCATCATAATCTGAAGGAGAAAGTTTAATTGCGGCAGACAGAGAGTTCTGTCCACCTTCTTCAACTAGAAAAAAGAATGCACAATGTAGTCCTTCAAATTCAAAAAATATCATCACAACTTCAGGTGTGGCTGTTGTTCTTCATCGTGCAAATATACGGATAAAAAAAGTAACAAAGATTGCTAGATCAATAGCACAAGCCTTGGGTAAGGATATTGCAGCTATGACACTTTCCAGTTCTATACGACGTCCCAGAAATTGTAATAATAGCTTCTGTAAATAGATTGGAAAAACTTCTTGATGTGCCAAAAATAACACGATCAACAGGAGAAAACGGGCTATGGCATGCATTTCATCAATTAATGGCTGGAACGAAGTTCAAGACCTTGTATTTGACACAAATGCATCAAATACAGGCCTACAAAAGGGAGCCTGTACCATAATTGAGAAAGTATTAGGAAGCGAGCTTGTTTGGATTGCGTGCCGTCATCATATTTTCGAAATTATGTTGTCATGTGTTTGCAATATTTTACTTGTGCCTACAAATAGTCCAAAGAGGAGTCTCTTTAAACGTTTTAAAGAACAATGGTCGTCACTTAAAAAGGATTCTTTTTTAGCGGCCGATAGCAGTTTTTTCGTCAATGCAGTAATGCACAATCTTCGAGTAGAAATGGTCCCATATTTTCAGGAAACTTTGAAATTTCATCAGTTGCGTGACGATTATGAAGAATTGCTGCGATTCAGTCTCATCTTTCTTGGGGCCATTGATAAGACAGAAGTTACATTAAGAGCCCCAGGAGTGACTCATCATGCACGCTGGATGGCTAAGGCTATATATGTCCTGAAAATATACTTGTTTAAGCACCAACTGAAACTAACGGAACGTGAAAAGGCCATTGTTACAGAGTGCTCTCTCTTTATTGCTTTGGTCTACTCGCGTTTTTGGAATAAAGCCTATTTTGGAATTAATGCTCCTTTATATGATATTCTGCTTCTTAAAACTTTGAAAAAGTACCCAAATCAGACAATATCTAAAGAAGCAACCACAGCCCTTCACAGACACCTTTGGTATCTTGGAGAAAATCTTGTTGTTCTTGCATCTTTCGATCAGAGAATTAATGCTGAGACCAAACAGAAGATGATCTTCAATCTCCAACGTAATGAAAACACCAAAGTTGTTCGCCAATTGAATCTTACAAAAAACATTTGTTAGAGAATACGTGGTTGTTAACGATCCAGCAGAAAGAGGTATTGCACTTCAAATCATATAATGCATCTCTAACAAAAGATGAAGAACAGAAACAGTTGCTTCTCAGACTTGGGGCAAAACATCACAAAAAATTTCACAGGGATCAATGTTTAATCATCAATTTTAGTTATAATTTGTGTCAAAAAGAAATCATTTGCCATTTAACTATTTTCTTTTCACTTTAATATAAATATTTTTTTAAAAAATTGTCTTTCAACACCAAGATCTGTTTCAAATAAACTAGTATTTGCAAAGACTGTTCATTTCTATCCCCAAAATTAATTTACCAGCAGACTAATAAGTTAAGATCCATATAGCGACCAGTAAATATTGCTTGATTTTGATTAAATTGAGTGTGTGACCTACTACTGTTCAATGTGGTAATACAATCAGGCATGTGAAGATAAAAAACTAAATTATTTTGTTTTGGACCACCCTAATATATATGGAAAAATATCCAAGACAAATTGGTGCGGTTAAAATAAGGGCATAATTAGACAACTGCTCTGCTTCAGGTCCAGCAAGGGATCCTATCCTCCTTGAACTGGAAGACAACACTTAGGGATGGCCCACCCATCAGCCCCCAAAAGTGCTGATTTCAAAGACACCCCTTTATGTCATCTTGCTTAGCGTCACGGAAACTGTTATTATTAATATATTAACAGCGACAACTAGCCAAAACTCTCGAAAGATGGAAAAATATCCAAGACAAAGTGGTGCGGTTAAGATAAGTGTTGTCTTCCAGTTCAAGGAGGATAGGATCACCTGCTGGGCTTAAAGCAGAGCAGTTGTCTAATTATGCCATTATCTTAACCGCACCAATTTGTCTTGGATATTTTTCCATCTTTCTAGCGTTTTGGCTAGTCGTCGCTGTTAATATATTGACAATAACAGTTTCCGTGACGCTAAGCAAGACGACATAAAGGGGTGTCTTTGAAATCAGCTTTTTTGGGCTGATGGATGGGCCATCCCTAAGTGTTGTCTTCCAGTTCAAGGAGGATAGGATCACCTGCTGGATCTGAAGCAGAACAGTTGTCTAATGATGCTATTATATTTTATATATATATATATATATATATATATATATATATATATATATATATATATATATATATATATATATATATATATATATATATATCAAACAGAAAATGACAGCCTGGATGTGATTGCAAAATAGGCCTGCATTCAAATTACAAACGTTATGAAGACTAGATTTAGTAATTTAGAAATATTTAGCTCTTTTGCTGTTGTAGATGCTAAGGAGTTCATTCTTCATCTCCAGGAATTGCCCATTAACCACTGCACTGTCATTGAACGAATTATCCTATCCTCACAGGTGCGGATCCAATGTAGGGCTAGGGGGCGGAACGGCCCCCCCAATTTCAGACCTGTGTATCTTTATATTTCATTTTTTAGCCATACTTGTATTCTTCTATTCAGAAAGTTATGTAATAATATAGAAAATATATAAACAGTTTTTAAACCGTTGCGATCGAATGTATCTCATATGATACATGTCTAAAATACAGGTGAATCTCGAAAATGTTTATTAAATTCAGTATTATACCTCAGCTGATGTCCAAAAACTACAAAAAAAGATAATTATAAATCATCAATGCCCTTTTTTCAGGCTAATCAGAGGGACGACTTCAGGTTAGCCTTAGCCCTAAATTTTGATCCGGGATCTGCCATTGATAGTGCACAAAGTAAACATGACATCTGAATTAAAAGTCCTGTATTCTAACAAAAGTTGAAGTGGTATTCCTCGTGTTTGTGATTCCTAAATGAAAATAAACTTGTTGACACTTTCTCAGAAGTATCAAAGTTAGTGAAGATTGTTTTAATCACGTCTGCGTCTACGGCCGATTCTGAGCCTTCTTTTAGCACTCTGAAACGCATCAAAACACTGTTAAGAAATACAATGACGCAAAACTAACGAAATATTTTACCGTTCTTTCCAAAATACTGTAATTGTGTTTTACAATTTGTTTTAAAGAAAAACAGAAGAGGAGAATATTTATATAAATAAATGTAACTATTATCATATTTAGGTAATGTGTAATACATACTGTACAGTATATTACCAAAAATTTTAATATCATATGTGTTGTCGCCGGTTGTATATTTTTAAACATATTTGACTAGCCCCACCGGACCTAATGAAGACGAGCCGCCATTAAGCATACCCAACTATCAAAATAATATCTATTCGTTTTTAAATATTAATACACTAAAAAAGAAATATATTAATAAAGTTAGTATTTAGTTTGTTTATCCATCATCTTTATGACAACTGAAATTTGCTCTAGTCTGCAGCATAGTTACGCGCAAAGCAGATTCTGAGCGAATGAGTTGCTTTTTTGCCTCAACATTGCTCGGAGGGTGTCAGAGTTTGTAGGTTTCTGCTTGTTTGCTCACATTTTGAATATTTTCCACAGGTTCTCGATCATATTGAGATAAGAACAGTTTCCAAAACTGATCGAATAATTCCGCCGGTTAATGATCGAAAAACTTTGTTACCACTTGGCCGGTATGGAACGGTGCTCTAGTTCGCTGAAAAACGCAAGAGTCATTACTAAACTGCTCTTGGATTGTTGTTAGGAGGTGCTCTATCGGAAATTGATACAATTCATCGATCATAGGAGTATTTGGGGAAAAAAAATATGTGAGGGTCGATTGCCTTGGATAAGAAGTAGCCCAATAGGTTTAATGGTTTCTGGATATTTCACTGTTGCCACAATGCAAGACTCATGGTAGTCTTTGTATTTTGATCTCCCAACAGATGTTTCAGAAGTCCCCAACAGTGAAAAGGGAACTTTATCACTGTTTAAGTCTTGAACCTTCAGCGGAATGTCAGCCTGTCTTTGATGTTGGGAGGAGGGGGGGGGGGTCTCTTTGCTGCCTTTCTTTTTCCAAAGCCGCTGTCCAGTAGGCTGCGTCTGACCTTGACCGCATATATACTCATCCGTACCTGCTATCACTCTGACACAAGTTCAACACTAGTAGCTCTACGATTCCGAAGCTGAATCTTCACTAGTAGGCGGCCAGGGTATTTGCTGGAGTCCTTCCTAAGCGCGCGTGCATCCATCTCCTTGAACGTCTTAGAAATACGGTAGATAGTTGTCACAATCGTACTAGTTCTGTCAATTCTGACTCCACGCGTTTCTTTCGGGTAGCCATTGCTAACACAGGAAAAAAAATATAAGTCTTCCTTTCATTCCAGTGTTTTTTGACGATGGTGTCAGTTAGAATGGTGCATTTTGGCAAGGATGGTACTTTTTACTTCGCTAACAATAGGGAAGCTGATTGATTGTTTAGTCAATTAGGTTTGTGGAAATTTAAAGAAGTTAGAATGATAATTCAATAACCTAATACGTATTGTTAGTGAGTTTAAACTAACGCCCACAGATTAATGTTGATGGTTAGTTGCTTGATATTCCTACGGTATGAGATTTTTGTCAATTTTTCGACGTTTACGGCTCAAGTTGATATTATAAATTACATAGCGAAACTAGTCCTGTCTTAATATGCTTTATGCTCTAATACAGTGGTTTACTTTCTATATGAATACATGTTGAGGGGGGTATTTGTTTGCATGGTGACGGCTGTCTCAAAAAAAAATCATAAAACAATGTTTATATTTTGTGAGATAAATTCATGAAATTTGGGTCAGTTTTTCTTCATGAAATGTTCTGTCGATTTCAGTCGATGAACCCGTCTGTGGCGCCTAAGAAAGGATTAAGACGAATTCTAGACTGGCCGCAGATCCTCGTCACTATCTCCTATATTAAGATCTTGAATGCCCTGTAATCATTGCCGTCAGCTAGATGTGGTGGTCTCTCGTTCCACCGCGCTCCGCACCATACAAAGAAGTCGAGAGAGTTGGAGTCAGTTGAGTTAGGAGGTCAAACTTCAGGACCTGTTTGATTGAATATATTCTCCGAGACCCAGGTCTGACTCTTCTGGTTGATTTGGCTGGACGCAGAGTATTGCTGTCAACGGTAAGACCTCCTTGAATCTATCCAGTGGATCCAGAGCTTCACCTTCTCGCTTGGAACACGAATGTAGCAGTCGCTCTTAAACCCGAGGAACTCACGGAAGAAGTGGGGTGGCACGACGTCCCCTTCTTGTTGTTTTTGTGAATGACTCTTGACACGTCATTTGGTGCGACAAAGAGCTACTTGTTGTTCTGGACTTGATTCATGGCAAAAACTCTTTTCATCGGAGAAGAGCCACAACATACCTGGTTCAAACGGATGTTTCAACTTGTTGATCAGTTACTTATGTTTGAGTCTCGATTTTCCTGCATCATCCTGAACAGAAAAGAAGCGAATGTCCTTATGCATCACCATCCTGATGAGCTTTTAATCCACATATTTCTCACTCGCAATGACACGCATCGACTTTCTGGGATAATTCTTCATGATCTCGTGGATATTAGCGACGAATTCTGGTGTTGTGATGGGGTCAGATGGTTGATCATGGATTTTTCTCTCTGCTATGGCCTCATAGTCGAATCCTGAATCTTTCAGCTCCTTTCTGACCTTTACCATCATCCTTCTGCTGACGTTGAGGAAATCTGTAATCTCCTTGCTTGTCCTCCCGGTGCCGATTCCAAGGAGGACTCCATGCCTATTCCACAAATTTGGGGGTGAGGTTAAAATTTCTCATATTTAATTCTTCTGCAAAAATATAAATAAAAATGGTTATTGTTTATAAGAAGTAAAAGACCAACAACGAAGGTAAAAAAAAATATGCGTACGAAAAACTGATAATATAATCCATAGTAATGATTTTTTAGAGAAATATCCTGGAATCATTTTTAATCTTCCACACAAAGGAGAGTAATCTCAGTATTAGCCCAGGACTGTTTTCGCTAGATCCAATTTTATCACTCTTTCTAAAATCCGACTTATCTGATAGCATTAAAAAGTTGACCTCATCCCAGGGAAACGTGCTTTGTATAAATATTGTGTGTCTTATTTTTCTTACCATTGAGTTTTAAAATGTCGAATAGACGAAAGTACTAACTCCAATCCGCCTTTTATTCATTTTCCTTCCGTGGTACATATTTATAGTTATCACGCGCTAACTTTCGTGATATTTCCCATATATATATATATATATATATATATATATATATATATATATATATATATATATATGACGCGGTTTCTTCTGAGAAGGCGCAATTTTAATGGTAGCATAAATGAGAAGACAACGAGGGCTATTTAAATTTATTGCAATATTTCGCATCTTACTTGCCATCGATGAGTCGGGAAAAAATACTGACTATGGAATATGAAAGGGGCAAAATTATAGGTAGGATGGTTCTATTATTTGTTTAAAAGTTTGAAGCTGATTAGTTATATTTATTAATGACAGAGGATGACAAATTGAGTTTGTATTTAATGTAGTTGTATGAGATTGAATAAAAAGCGGCTCTAAAATTCTAAGGTCGCTGTATCTCACAATCATCTATATTAGGATCAACCCTGCATGATGTAATATGGAATGTGATGGGTGGGATTTCCTTCCTGGGGAGAGGGTTCTCGGTTCTACAGCAAATACGGAGATGAGCACTGACTTTCGAATTTAAGAGACGGATGATACTTTCTAGATGTGTTCCCTGGTATTAACTATTGCCCGAAAATTTGTATATAATACCATTCTGGAAAGAAACAGGGGTTACATCCTTGATAAGAAAGAAATTCCGAATTTTCAGATTATTTCTGAAGATCTTTCTAAAGTTAATTTGTTGGAAGAAATTTAATCAAATTTTCTTATAACGTCTTGCGACCTCCGGGTTCAGGAAACCGAGATCTGACAGAACAAAATAACGCAAACCTTTAACTACAGAACTACAGAATCTAGGACCAGCAAAGACCCTAAGGTCCGCTCGAGGCTAGTCCGCTACACTACATCCATAACTACGATACACACTTATCTACGAGTGTATCTAAAACATGCTATATCTTTATTTTTTTATATATAATCTACTGTACACACCTATCTACATGTGTACATTGTCATGCATATTAACTACTTCAACCTAGGGGTGGGGGGGTGATAGAAAGTTTTTCTTCTCAACTTGCGCAGCCCTCGACTGCTAGTGGTGAAAATCTAATTTTAGGATAGTAAGACTATTTATAGGATAGGCGGAAAAGAAAATGGATATCTAAACTACACATGCAAGAGAAATCGCTGGCATCATTTTTACTCTCGTTGTTCCTCCGCTCCAAACTCCTTTTGCAAAGACGTTATTATTTACTGTGCTCAGACTACGTTATATTTATACTATTTAAGTGCGCATCGAGACAGTTTTTAAACATATTTACCGACGTACTATCTACTACGTGGGTGGGTAGCCTATTCCAAATTTGAGAAATTTTAAACGTAAAATAGTTTTGGGCTATACTAGTGTTAAATCGCTTGTTCACTAATTTTAATCCATGTTGCCGAGTGTTTCCCTTATGATTCAATTCGAACAAATTCCTATAATCAACGTTTGAAAATCCTTTCAATATTTTAAATACTTATATTAGCTGGCCACGTAATCTTCTGCCTTCGAGAGATGGCAAATCTAATGCCCTGAGTCTTTCCTCGTACGGCCTTTTTCTCAGCTCGGGAATTAATTTTGTAGCCCTACGCTGCACTCTTTCTAATTGCGCGATATCTTTGTTTAAGTATGGAGCCCAAAATTGAACCGCATATTCGAGCAGTGGACGCACAAGTGATTTATATAACGGTAAAATTATATCTTTGGATTTGAACGTGAAATTACGCGCGATATAACCCAGCACACGATTTGCTTTTTTACATGCATCCGCGCATTGTTTCGTGACTTTGAAGTTATCCGAGACTAAAACTCCCAGGTCTTTTTCCAATTTAACCACGTCGAGGACCTGGCCTTTCATGGTATATTCTACCCTAAAATTATGGCAACCCAAATGCATCACCTTGCATTTACTTAAATTAAACTGCATTTGCCACTTATCCGCCCATCTGACAATCAAGTTTAGGTCTTTTTGTAATTTTTCTACATCCGATCTTACATAGGCACGGTTGCCCAGCTTCGTGTCGTCAGCAAATTTAGAAATCGTACTAAATACGCCATTATCCAAATCGTTTATATATATTACAAACAATAATGGGCCAAGAACTGAGCCTTGTGGCACTCCAATACTGATGTTAACCCAATCAGAACATTCATCATTTATAACTACTCGCTGCGAACGATCCTTCAGCCAATTTCTAATCCAATTTAATATCTTACCCTTCACACCGATTGCTTTAACTTTCATTAATGATCTCTCGTGCGGAACGGTGTCAAACGCCTTTTTAAAGTCTAGATAGACTACATCTACAGCTTTGCTTTCATCGTAAACGCAAATCATTTTATGCAAGAAAAGGATTTGCATCTGTTAACTAAATCAAGCAGATAAGAATTGTCTAAAAAGGAGGTCTCGAGTAGTTGAATGCTCGGTTCATTAATTTATAGGAAGAACAAAACTTAACTGCCGATCATCGTATTTGGAAATAAAGGCTATTCATTTTCAACTTCCGATCACAAAAACTAAAGAAATTCAAACTTAACCCACATATGTTGGTTTTTATGTAGATAGATGTGCAGAATCCATTAGTTGTTTTATTTATTAAAGTATTTATAAAGCAAGGAGATTTGTTGAATTACTTCACAATAAACTTAATATTAGGGTGAAAGGTGTTCAAAATTTGAAAAACCTTAGATTGTGAGTGGAAAGAAAGTAAGAAAGGAATTCTTTAAAAATAGGTTTTTTTCAACGGAAACGATGAAGGCATTGGTGAGAGTTGGTCCAAAGGGCTTATTTTTGAGACTCTAACAATCTGATTAAAGAAGGAATATTAAATATATTTTCCTCAGAGGCAAAGAGAAATATCTGTGAAAGTTGTCGAAGAATGAAGCCATGAAATTATATTTGTAGATTTAAACGAGATGTTAATTCCCTTTTTACAAATGTACCCCATGAAAAGTTCCTCAATATCATTCTAAACAAAGTTTTAACAAAAGTTTTCGTTTTCATATATATATATATATATATATATATATATATATATATATATATATATATATATATACAGGGTGGGCCGTAAGTTTCCATACATAGGAAATTTTTTTTTATGGACAACGATTTTTATTTATATGATATGCTCTACATGTTTGCTATTGTTTTAAAAACATATTTTAATACGTGTTTCCAACTGTTGATGAACACGCATTAACACAGTTGAAGTTATGCTTGTAATGGTGTTAGTGATACGTTCTTTTAGATGATTTATTTCTCGTATCTTTACCTGATACACCATCGAATTCAAGTGCCCCTAAAGATAGAAATCAAGGAAGGGGAGATCTGGGAATCCGGGAGCCCACTCCACAGGACAACGCCGACCAATCCAAGCATCCGGAAACTGCTGATCAAAATACCGACGCACGTGAAGACCATAATGAGGTGGAGCTCCATCCTGCTGGATGTAAACTGGGAAGTTACCTTCCTCGTTTAGCAGGGATGAGAAAATTTCTTCTTGCAACAAGTTAAGATACCTTTCGGCATTAAGATTTCCACTGACAAAAATTGGTCCAATAATTCTGTCACCCCATATCCCGGCCCATACCATCAATATACCGGCACCTTGCATCTTCGTCGGACTCAGCCAGTTAGGGTTAGCATTACTCCAATAACGTTTGTTTTGACGATTAATCTCTCCATTGACGTAAAAATTGGCTTCATCAGTAAAGAAGATCTTAGTTGAAAAGTTTGCATCCTCGTTCACTTTGGTGAATGCCCATTCAACGAATTCCATCGGTCTATCCGGGTCGTCTTCACTCAAATGCTGTGCCATATGCAATTTGTATGGATGCCATTTGTTTGCTTTCAAAATGCGCCTGATAATCGATCTGCTGACACCACTTTCTGTAGACAACAGTCGTGTACTTTTTCTGGGACTCCGTGTAAGCGCTGTAAGTACCTTGGTTGTTGACGTCTTGGACCACTTCGAGGTTGATCTGCAACATTTCCAGCTTTCTGAAACTTGTTAATAAGTTTTTCCAGTGTCGTGTGTGATGTTCGTTTCATGTTTTCTGTTAAAGTTCATTGCAACCATGCAACTGCTTCACAGCCCAGCCATCAGTAGGATTTCAATTCGTTGCTCTTTCATCAAACGGATATTCTAGGGTATCTGAAAAATATAAAAATATATAAATTTTCCTATGTATGGAAACTTACGGCCCACCCTATATATATATATATATATATATATATATATATATATATATATATATATATATATATATGATCAGACGAAGTAAATGGTTGGATGCTCAAAAAAAAGCTTATTTAAACTATTTTCAAATATGACTTTTTTGTCTATTATACACCTATATTTTAATTAACTTCTTTATTACATTTATAACATTATAAAACACATATATCGGGGAAAGGAAGGATTTGGACAGTAGATAGGGAGAGCCTAATATTTCGTTTCACCAAAATCGTTTTCTATAACTGCTGTCAGGCGTCTGCTCACTTTTGAATATAGCTTTTAATTGGTCCAAGTTTTCAGATTTCCTTTTCAATATTCGCAAAATATTTCGATTAGATCATTTCAAAGACTTCTCGAGAGAACATTAATATTGTTCTGTAGAAACTATCTCCCTGTTGCTTTTGCCCTCGTCTCTCGATCTTTCTCTTACTTGAACATAGAACCGACTTCTTTGCAATAGATGTTATTTGCTTTAAAGTTGTCCCGAAGGAGTGAAGGCTATGATTCACAGAGTGACTCAAGGATTTTCCAGTATCGTTCGTTCTCCCCTCACCGTTTCTCTACTTAGCTTCCTCTTCCTTTTCCCTACTCCAACTCTTCACTTATGCCCCCTGCTGGTCAGAAGTTGGAATCATATAGAGGGGAGGGCTATTGGAATATGGAAGTCTGGAACTCGGTTCATATATTTGTTACATCAAGAGACATTACATTAATATTTGTTAAAGGCTCCATTTATTGTTCCATCAATTATATGAAAACACCAACATCAAAGACCGTTCTAGGTAATTCCATCACGACGCCAAACATAGCGAGCTACATTGGAGCGAAAGAGTTCAAATTTTATCTAATCAGTTTAAAGCACCATTCAAAGGTTGATCTGGCTGTTCTTTGTGCTCTTGAGCAAACATCCGACGTGCTAACAAGTGAACCTTCTCCAAAAAGGTGTCTTGTGTGGCCATCGAGATTAAAAGGTTGTCTATTGAGCTCATTATTAATTGTTCCTTTTATAACCGATGTCCCGGTCGTACATAGATTGTCTACTTGTTGCGCCATTTTTCATAGGGTTCTTCTATACCGGTATCAGTCTTTGACGATGAACTTATTGATATATTTCCCTGGGAGCTTCCCTACGAGTAAGTTTTGCAGTGGTGGCGGAGGTGTTCAGTGCTGAGAGGATGATGTAGGACTATAAATAAATCTATAGCGTTTATCTTATCTGTAATACTCAATTATGTCTTTCAAATCAATTGAGGGTACTTTACTTTCAAAGATTAGTGCACAATATTGCAGTATGACGGTCAGATTCTAACACAGTAATGCAAAAACATACCTAATCAAATTACTGGAAGAACCTATCTGAGAGTTTTGGATGTTATTAGAAGATTCTAAACCCCCCAAAATTCTGTAAATAAGCTAAATTAAAAATATTTTACATGAATGTCTAATTACATATTTCCATCCTTATTTTGTTTTTTCTCAATAAAATATAATATACTCGTTAGCAAAACGGTCATTAATTTTCTTTAATACACATCAAAGTCGTTAGTTCTAGATTCTTATTCCTTTTTAAATGCTAGAATATATATTAAATAACTTATTTAAAAATGTGTCAAAATATTTATTTCGCCTCGCCATATATATATATATATATATATATATATATATATATATATATATATATATATATATATATATATATATATATATATATATATATATATATATATATAGAGAGAGAGAGAGAGAGAGAGCGAGAGAGAGAGAAAGTTTATTGCAGTAACGCAATTAATTATGCGGTTAAAAAGTTATTTTGGGCAAACACAGACTTCCTCAAAGCCCTCGGAAGGAGATCTCCTCACATGCACGAGAAGGTAACACTATCTGAGAAAAGGCTTATTTTAAGTGTTACCTTCTCGTGTATGTGAGAAGATCTCCTTCCGAGGGCTTTGAGGAAGACTGTGTTTGCCAAAAATAGCCTTTTAAATGCATAATTAATTGCGTTACTGCAATAATCTTTCTTAATTTATAAGGTGTGGCGAAGATAGAGATTAAAAAAAAATTCCATTCTCTTCAAAAAGCAAGGGTGACACTTATAAACACCAATCGAAAGATAGTTTTTGGCTATCTGAGAGAACGTCTATTTTAGGTTTTACCTTCTGGAGTATGTGAGAAGAGCTCCTTCAGAGGGCTTTGAGGAATACTGTGTTTTCCAAAAATAGCCTTTTAACCCCGTATATATATATATATATATATATATATATATATATATATATATATATATATATATATATATATATATATATATATTTATTCAGGCAACGATTTCGTCTTTCCATTTCTTTGGATAGAATAAGATCCTAAATGGATGCCTGGATCTCCGTTCAGCTGCCTTACCGTGTCCTAATTAGTCTTTTCTTCACATGTAAATTTGCGTCATAATTATCCCATTTTCCGCGGTCTGCTCAAAGGAATGATTCGACCATTATTGCCGAGCATCGATCATTTGTGGGACCTTTTTATTCGTAGACGAGTCGCTCCTAATTCATTCCTGCCTAACTTTAGTCTCGCTCGGAGGCGAGCGAGGACGTGACGGGAATTTACCTCAGCCTCCCCCCCCCCCCCCCTCTCCTCTTCATTCCACGGCTCCCTGTCTATATCTCTCTCGGGGTCTTCGGGGAGCTTTCTCTGTCTACGGTTACTTCTATTTCTGAATTTGTGACTCTGTCTATGTGATTTTTTTTTCTCGCTCTGCTTTTGGTTTGTATTGATTTATATCTACTTATCTACTTTTCTATCTTGTAAATGTTTGTTTTATCAAGAATTTGCATCTCCAACACACCCATGCTATGATAGTGGATGTGATCTTAAATCTGTCCATGGATGCGAGAAATCGGGATAAATTGGCATCTGTTCTTTAGATGGTGTGCCAGAACTTCCTGTCGACCCATTGGAATGCAATAAAGGTGCTGGAAGGTCTGCGGATTTATCGCCCCATATTTCATTACACCACCTATAAAGTTTGATAATATTGATTTCATCTTCGTCTAACATCCTTCTCCTCCTCATGCTAGAAGACAGAGTAAAATGGTTCCGTTTGATCTATAGAATAACTTGACCATTTTTCATATAATTTATTTTAATCACCTACCATATTCACGCAATAACAGCAACTCATAAGTAAGTGCGCGCTGCTATATTTGCCTTTCACTGCCTTTTAAACCCGAGGGACGGTATTGATATACTTACAACTTTTTTAGAGTTTCAATAATAAAATAACTTTATACACGACATTGAAACATACATTATTTTTTTAGCTAGTTTAATAAATTTTTTAAATGTTTATGGTTATTTATAGAGTTCTACTTGCTTTCCACCTATTCTCGATAAAAAAGAAGTTGTGCAAGAGTACACAGAGACTTAGGCTTAGATAACTGACGTAGAATAAGCGCAAAAAAGATTTAATATTAGGCCTTGCTAAGACTATGAATTATTAAATAAATTTGTCCTATTACGATCGATATTTCCTGATACATCATTAAATTTCATATACAGTCCACAACATTCCTTCACATTTCTTTAATTCTAGTAATATATAAAAAAATTAGCTAAAACAAATTATTTGTCTATGTTACTACTAATTTTTCTTCGAATTTGTTGAAATATGAAAACATTATAATGCTAGAAAATAGAGTAAAATGATTCACTTTATATTTTGTAAAGCATCCTCTAGGTATTTAGATCCTATTTAATACCTAAAGAGTAATACATATTATGAATATATGATCATTAAAATGGTATGATATTCTATATCCTGTTTCACTACCATAACTTTTCGCTTTTTTGCTATTTCATGTTATTTTTCCTGCCTGTTCAATTTCATCTTCCAAACAGGTTTCAATCAAGAAATTAAATATGGTCCCTATAATGATAAACTAAAACTATAGATTTCGATGGCAAAATTATATTTTTTTCCAATAATTACAAAATAATTGCTAAATGATTATTGTATTTGAACGAAGGATTAAATAATTATTTAGTATTTCTAACCCGTTTAATTTAGTGGAAATAATTCTGATTGTATTTGCGAAGGTAATAATTCAATATTTTTGGGATAATTTGACCTAATACCCTTTTATTCTCAATAGTAGCAAAAGACTTCCAAAGCGAGGTTGAATCAAGTTAATGCCACATAAAGTGCTCAACTCATTGATGCCATACTAAATTAGCTTTATCCATTTTAAATTGTTTATCATTTGTTCTTTTTAAATTATATAAATCAGTTTGAAAGGTAATATTCCTCATTAGTATCCTAGATTCTCACGTTATTTGATTTAGATAAATTGATAACAATATCATTTATTTATATTCAAATTCTGAAGCCAGGGCAAACGAGAAAACGAAACGTCCTTTGAAGAGAGAAGTTAAATTGCCTTAACGCACTATAAGGAGCAAATTAGTCGAATTGAATGGTTTGGTCCGACACAAAAACTTGACGTAATTGTTATAATTAAAGTTGCTTAGATACAGTGCGTGGGGACATTATTGAACAGTTTAGTATCGATAGCTACAAAATGTTATATGTTTTTCGTGACCGCATATTCTACCGTACACATCCTGAAGTGGATTCTCTGAGCTTAGCCATATTTGTGTGCCCAATATTCCTGAGCTCAGCTACTTCCCTTTATTAGAGGGCGCATTCCTTTCTTTATTTCTTTTCCCTCTTTCAACTGCAATCCCACTATATACTGTGTAGACAGGGAGATGGGATGAATGGGGGCAGCAATCTTTCCTTTTTTGCCATCCCTACTGTCAGGTCCCCTTTAGAATTGGCAGGTTAGTGGTATACCATAGCAATTGCCTTACCTCGGAGTAGCGGCTTCCCCATGTGGATCTTTTTTTCTTTCGCTTCTTATTGTTTTTTATTTTTGTTTTATTATCATTTTGTAAGTCTAGTCAATTTTTTTTGCTAGTGCTTTTACATTTTTTCAGTATATTGACCTTATTCTCGTTTAATTTTGTTGAGTGGAGATATCCATCCCAATCCTGGCCCTCGCAATTAGTATTGTAGAGTCCTCTATTCTAATATTAGAGGACTGAAATCTAATCTTTATGAGCTCTCGGTGGTTTTCAACATGTACGATATAGTTTATTGCTCTTAGACCTTAGTTTCTGATTTTAGGCATCTGATGGAGCTTCTCATTCCAAATTTTAACAAGCCTATACCTGAGCCCTATTCTTAGGGCTCAGAGGATGTGTGTCTATATACGCTCTTCATTTAGCGCTTCCCGGAGTGCCGGATTTGAGTGTATCTGTGGCCGTTTTAACAATTATTATATATTTGTTTTATATAGGAACCCTGATCTGAATGATAGTATTTATGATTGCCTTTTAACTGCTTAGGCTGGAATCTAGGAATCTAACTCTAAGACCTCTTTTGTCTTCGTTGGTGATTTTAATGCACATCACCAGTAATGGTGAATTCCATTTCTGCGACGAACCAGAATGGCCGGGCTGCCTTAGACTTCTGTAATCTTGCTGGATGTGAGCAGCTGGCTCGTGATCCGACTCTCATTTCTGGTAATTGCCTGGATCTCCTTTTGATGGATGTTCCCACCGTTGTTAGTCTACGGGTTGTTTCGCTCCTTGGTAACAGCGATCACTCTGGACTCAATTTTATGATTCAAACCAAACTTTTAACACTGGATGAGTCCATTACTCGAGGGGTATATTTGAAATCCCGTGCCAACTGCCCTGGCCTTAATACTAATATTAACAATATCTGTTGAGGCGTTGTATATAGATCCGAGTGTCCCGTAACTCCCCTTATGAAATTCTTATTTCCATAAGTGATAGAAGGATTCCACGTAAAACTGGTTCAATGAGTTCAATGAAGACTGCCAATTGGCCCAAACGGAATAAGCAGTTATCATTTTGCCAGTGATCTCGTTTGCGCTCCCAAGAATCTTGGAACTACTACGTGCAGCTCAGGTAACACTCACTATCAATATATGTTGAGGCGTTGTATATAGATTCGATTGTCCCGTAAATATCTACTATCAGTAGATAGTGAGGCTCTAAGAACTTATAATGATTATCTCAGAAATATTTTAAATGGTACCTCTCAGCTACACTTTTGGTAGTCTGCTCTTAAACAGACCACCTCTGTATGCTATAACTCTAAGTAGAATGCTGATCTACTTGACGCATTTTTGTATAAAAAACAAAGCAGTGAGGTAATGGACTTAGTTCATCTTGCTTTCCTCCTATTAAACTACCCTCATTGGCTTTTAAGTAATCAGAACTTTTTTTCTATTTGTATGACCTTAATTCATTGGGTGAATGTGATCTTTGGGTTTTTTTTTGCTCATTTTTTATAAATGAATTGCTCCAGCAATGGCTCCAAAATTGGCTGTTATTTTTAGATTACTTATTCATCGGAGCTCTTTTCCTGAGTGCGGGCGCTCTGCAAATGTCACTTCGAACGCCAAAGGCTCTTCACCATCAATTCATTCGGAGGAATATAGACCCATTTCCACATTTCCATTACACCGGTTCTTTAGAAAATATTTGAGTGTTTGTTGGCCAAACGCATGATTCATTTTCTGAATAATAACAAATTACTGCCGAAAAAACAGTTTGGTTTTCGGAAAGGTCTTAGTAGTACTTCTGATGCTCTTCTTATTATCACCAATGACCTTTAAAGTTCTCTTGATGCTGGTCATGAATCTCGTTTTGTATCTCTTGAGTTTAGCTTCTCCTTTGATCGTGTTAATCATAAGGCTCTTTTATTTCAAATTAGATCTCTTGGTATTGGTGGTCATTTCGTCGGCATACTGGTCGTGATTTTGACTAATAGGAAGCAGGCAGCGTGTGTCGGTTAATGGTAGTTTTAACTCCTACAGCTTTGTTAAATCTGGTGCTCACCAGGGTAGTGCCCTGGGCCTTCTTCTCTTCATTATTTATACCTCAAACATGTTTTCTTGGATTGAGTCGAATATGATTGCTTATGCTGATGATAATACTTTGTATGCTGCAATTCCTTCCCCTTTGGACAGACAAAGAGTCGCTGAATTACTTACTCTGGATATCAAAAGAATTTTATCCATGTGTAATGTTTGGGGTATGAAATTTAAGCTAAGTAATTCCTATAACCTTGTTATTGGTAGATCAAAGACTTCACAACCGCATCACCCTGACATCATTGTCAACTGCGTTCCGGTCCCTAATTGTTCTTCACTGAATTTGCTCGGTGTTACTTTTGATCCCAAGCGGAGTTTTGAGCTGCACTTGCGCACTATTGCGGCCTCAATTTCTCAAAAGGTTGATTTGTTGCGTAAGTGCCGCCAGATCTACTCTACAAACAGAGTGGTTAGGAAATGTTTTATTCCTTCCTTCCGCCTTATTTTAAATATTGTCATTCTGTCTTCCTTCTGCATCGGAGACCAATTTGAAGCTCCTTGATAGAGCTTTCAACCAGATTAGTTTTATGCTACTCGATGTACAGTTGAACTTTAGGCATCGTCGACTCGTTGGAGATGTGACTCATTCCTTTAAAATTGTTTCTTATCCTGATTATCCACTTGACTGTTGATACCAGCTTCTTCACAGCCGTTTCGTGATACGCTCTACTCGTTAAAGCAGAAGGACCGTGTTTTTTCGGTCGATCGAGAAAATACGACGTAGTTCTCTAGATCTTTCTTGCCTACGGCTGTCGGTTTATGGAACACTCTGCCTAATGATGTCATTAATTCTGATAATTGCGATGTATTTAAAAGGCGAGTGAATGGTTTTCTTTTCTCTTGATTTTTATGTTTTCTGCTTCTATCGATGTCACGCCGCTCGTTGGGTCCTCTAGGGTTTTTAGGTTCTGCCGTTTTGGCTGTTGCCGTTCATCGGGTCGCCTTCATTGACTTTGATAATAATAATAAAGAAAAAATGACATAGGTAGCGGTTTTAATTATAGGGAAGTTCAAGTTATATATTCAGAGTTGCAGTGAAATGTACTTACGTAGATTCCGATTTAGTTAAATACGTGCGCAGAAGGCCTGGTAAGTGAAAGAGAGCCCATGGATTAACAAAATATTATTAACTCAACACGGGGATGTAGTAAATGTTATCAAACCTTAAAAAACAATGAAATATAAGTAAATCGAGAAAGATATATATTACATCATAGATTAGTTAAGTGCGGAATGAGAAAATCGAAGAAAAGTAATGAAAGAGGTCAATCAATAAAGACCAGACATGAGCTTAAGTGTTTCTATACTTAGTTATGTAAACAGTAAAAAAAATCCATAATGTTTGACGTAGGACCAATTATATGTAGAGAGAGAGAGACTTATCATCGAAACCCCGGAAAAAATAACATATTAAATAAGTACTTGCCAAGTGGTTTTACTGGTGAGGATTTGTTAGAGTTATCCACTCTAAGACAAGGAATCTATTTGAAGAGACATTTTCATCAATACTCGAGTAAATGAGAAGTAAATTACTACATATATAAATAAGAAGAAACAATCGAAGGTTTTGAGGCCTCATTGCGTGTACTCATCTCATCTTAATGAGTTAAAGAACCATTTAGTAAAAGCACTGAGTACGATCTTTCATTGGTCTCTTAAGGAAGAGGTAATCTCAGTAGAGTTCAAAAAAGCCAATGTTTACGTCATTCTTCAGAAAAAGAGAGAATTCGATCCTATTAATTTCCGTTCAGTTAGTTTAACGTAAGTAATTAACAAATTTATAATTAGAGATAGGGTGGTGTGTCATCTCAAATCAAATAACCTAATCTTGCAAACACAACACGGATTTTTTTCGAGGACGATCGCGTTTGACAGATCTTCTGGATTTTTTTTTCATAAAATAATATCCATCTAAAATTACAAAGGAGCATTGGGTGTAATATATTCTGAATTCAAAAAGGCCTTTTATATCGTTCCGCAAAAGAGGCTCTTGCTGAAAATTAAAGCGTGCGGAATAAAGAGAAAAATTCTTAAATGGATAGAAAACCGGCGCTCGAATCGTCCACACCTGGTTCTCATAAATGTATAAAGCTTGGGAAAGACCTTAGTCACTAGTGGGGTACCTCACATTGGTCAGTACTGGGCCAAATGCTATGCAATAAGAATAATAATCACCTTGATAATGGATTGCTTGGTAAAATCCCCAAATTCAGGGACCACACAAAGCTAATAAACAGAACCGATTTTATAAGCAATGTTGTGAAATGCAGCGAGACCGCAATCAAATTTGCGAGTGTGCGAATAAATGGCAGATGAGTTTTAACATACCTAAAAATTTAAAAACTGATCGCCAAATAAAATGCTAAATCATAGAATTGTTCAACTTAGAAATGGGCCTATGGGTTTTAATTTCGGAGGACCTAAAAGTGCAAAAGCAATGCGCCGAACCTACTAAAAAAGCAAAACAAATGCTGCGATTCATTGTCCTGAACATCAATTTTAAGCCAAAAGATTTAATTTTACCTGTCCATAAATTGTTTATTAGAACTCATTTCTAGTGCGCAGTGCAATTTTGGTATCCTTACATCTAAAAAGATGTAGCGTTTAGAAAGAGAGTAAGGTAGGCAAAATAAATTAATTTCCGAGCTCAGAAATACACAGTAAGAAGAAAAACTTGGCTCCTTAAACCTAAATT
This sequence comes from Ceratothoa steindachneri, assembly GCA_963969495.1. Lineage (NCBI taxonomy): Eukaryota > Metazoa > Arthropoda > Malacostraca > Isopoda > Cymothoidae > Ceratothoa > Ceratothoa steindachneri. The sequence goes on from OZ018327.1 coordinate 35,144,932, forward strand.
ATCAATTTAAAGTAGGCGATTAGATAGAAAACTGATGGATGATAGGACAAACAGTGGTTATAAAAAAAATCAAATTAATGCACAAGCATTTCAGCCATAACTCTCAATTAATTTAGTTATAAAATTGCACAAATGTGGAATAGCCAATCTAACCGAGTAGAAGAAAGAATGTTAGTAAATGTTTAAAAAAATACTCGTATTTTTTGAGTGCTAATATTTCCTGGTAGCAAGTACAGATGAAAACGTCTAATACGAAGAAGAAGTTGTGAGAAAAGTAGAATAAATAAATAAAATGATGGCAGCAATTTTACCGTGTAAATCACGTGTACAAATACTTTTTCCGTATTCATTCATAACTTCCGGTCACTATATTCCTTTCAACCCAGCAGGCGAGGTCGTGGTGAAAAAGATGATCTCATATCCTCCTTTGCATGATTAAATGTTTGCTTTGAGCTAGAATAGAACCCTGCATGTCTCATAGGTATACATGTAGATCACATGTAGATATTTATGCACCTTAGTTATTGAAATAGTAAAAGAGAATGATTTAAATTGACACGCATGTAGATAAGTGTGTATCATCCTAATAGTATTAACAGCAGAGTTAACATACTCTTTCGGGCAATTTAAGATGGGTAATCTGGTAGTCGCTGATCTAGTTTGTTTGTTGTAGCTTCCATCTGTGTGCTTCTCGAGCTGGCAATGGGTGAAGTCAAAGGTTATTGCTGGTTTTAGTTATGTAGTTCTAGATGTTGAAAATTTAAGGATTCTTCCGTTTCTGGATCTTCTGATTCTGACCCACAGAGATTCATTTGGTTAAAATTTTACTCGCGTGCGATTCTATTATCACTATGTTGGTCGGTCGCTCGTCCCCGTTTTTTTTTAGGGGAGGGGGGCTAATAACATTGTAACTATTAGGCCGATTCTAACGAAATTTAAAACGCTTATGTTTTTTTTATATTCTTTTTCGAATGATATAAATTGCTAAGGTCCTCCCAAGGTTAGCGAGGAAATTATTTGTTTTGGCAATTAACATAATAACTATTCGGTCGATTCTAAGTATATTTGAAACCCTCATCCTGTTTTACATTCTCTTTCGAATGCTATAATTACCAAGGTCCTCCCAAGATTAGTCCGAGAATTATTGAAATTTTTGAAGATAGTAAGGTCATAAATCAGAATTTGTGAGAGCACGTGACTTTGTCAGCAGACCTTATTTATTTTATCGTTGCTCTCAATTATTCTCCCTTATGACCTTATGACTATATGACCTTACAACCTTGAAACAAGATCAACAGAGCTAAGTCACCTGCGATCAAGTATTGTGACTTATAACCTCGTGAATATATGACCTTACAACATTGAAACAAAGTCAACAGACCTAAGTCCCCTGCTCTTAATTATTGTGACTTATGATCTCATGAATATATGACCCTACAACCTTGAAACAAGGTCAACAGACCAAGGTCGCCTGCTCTCAATAATTCTCACTTATGACCTTACAACCCTGAAACAAGGTCAACAGACCTAGGCCACGTGCTGTCAATTGTTCTCACTTATGACCTTATGAATATATGACCTTACAACATTGAAACAAAATCAACAGACCTAAGTCACCTGCTTTCAATTTTTGTGACTTATGACCTGATGACTATATGACCATACAACCTTGAAACAAGGCCAACCGCCCCAAGTCGCGTGATCTCAATTATTCCCACTTATGACCTTATGACTATATGACCTTACAACCTTGAAACAAGGTCAACAAGCCTAAGTCACGTGATCTCAATTATTTTGACTTATGACCTCGTGACTATATGAGCTTACAACCTTGAAACAAGGTCAACAGACCGAAGTCACGTTCTCTCAATTATTGTAACTTATGACCTCCTGACTATATGACCTTACAACCTTGAAACAAGGTCAACAGACCTAAGGCACGTGCTCTCAATTATTCTCACTTATGACCTTATGACTATATGACCTTACAACATTAAAACAAGGTAAACAAGCCTAAGTCGCGTGCTCTCAATTATTGTCAGTAATGACCTCATGACTATATGACCTTACGACTTTGAAACAAGGTCAACAAACTAAGGTCACGTGCTCTAAATTATTCTCACCTATGAACTCATGACTATATGACCATACAACATTAAAACAGGGTCAACAGACCTAAGTCGCCTGCTCTCAATTATTGTGACTTATGACCTGATGACTATATGACCTTAAAACCTTGAAACAAGGTTAACAGACTTAAGTAGCTTGCGCTCAATTATTGTGACTTATGACCTCATGAATATATGACCTAAACTCCTTAAAACAAGGTCAACAGACTTAAGTCGCTTGCTCTATATTATTGTGACTTATGACCTCATGACTATATGACATTACAACCTTGAAAACAAGGTCAGCAGACTTAAATCGCTTGCTCTCAATTATTGTGACTTATGACCTCATGACTATATGACCTTACAACCATTAAACAAGGTCAACAGACTTAAGTCGCTTGCTCTCAATTATTGAGACTTATGACCTTATGACTAAATGACCTTACAACATTGAAATAAGGTCAACAGACCTAAGTTGCGTTCTCTCCATTATTTTGACTTATGACCTCATAATTATATGACCTTACAACCTTGAAACAAGGTCAACAGACCTAGGTCACGGCCTCTCAATTAAAGTGACTTAGGACCTAATGACTATATGACTAAACAACCTTGAAACAAGGTCAACAGACCTAAGTCCCCTGCTCTAAATTATTGTGACTTATGACCTCATGACCATATGACGATACAACCTTGAAACAAGGTCAACAGACCTAAGTCGCCTGCTATCAATTATTATGACTAATGTCCTGATGACTATATGACCTTACAACATTGAAACGAGGTCAACAGAATTAGGTCGCTTGCTCTCAATTATTGTGACTTATGACCTCATGACTATATGACCTTACAACCTTGAAATAAGGTCAACAGACCTAAGTCGCGTGCTCTCAATTATTGTGACTTATGGTCTGATGAATATATGACCTTACAACATTGAAACAAGGTCAAATGTCTTAAGTCGCTTGCTCTCAATTATTGTGACTTATGACCTTAAGACTATATTACTTTACCATGTTGAAACAAGGCCAACAAACCTAAGTCACATGCTCTCAATTATTCTCACTTATGACCTTACAACCCTGAAACAAGGTCAATAAGCCTTATTCTTGTGCTCTCAATTATTCTCACTTATGACCTTACAACCCTGAAACAAGGTCAACGAGCCTAAGTCGCGTGCTCTCACTTATACCCTTACAACCTTGAAATAGGTTCAACAGACTTAAGTCGCGTGCTCTCAATTATTGTGACTTAAGACCTCATGACTATATGAGCTTACAACCTTGAAACAAGGTCAACAGACCTAGGTCACGTGCTCTCAATTATTCTAACTCATGACCTTACAACCTTGAAACAAGGTCAACAAGCATAAGTCGCGTGCTCTCACTTATACCCTTACAACCTTGAAATAAGGTCAACAGACTAAAGTCGCGTGCTCTTAATTATTGTGACTTAAGACCTCATGACTATATGACCTTACAACTTTGAAACAAGGTCAACAGACCTAGGGCACGTGCTCTCAATTATTCTCACCTATGACCTTACAACCTTGAAACAAGGTCAACAAGCCTAAGTCGCGTGCTCTCAAATATACCCTTACAACCTTGAAATAAGGTCAACAGACTTAAGTCGCGTGCTCTTAATTATTGTAGCTTAAGACCTCATGACTATATGACCTTACAACCTTGAAACATGGTCAACAGACCTAAGTCACCTGCTCTCAATTATTGTGACTTATGTCCTCATGACTATATGACCTTACAACCTTGAAACAAGGTCAACAGACTTAAGTCCCGTGCTCTCAATTATTCTCACTTATGACCTAATGACTATATGACCTTACAACCTTGTAACAAGCTCAACAGACCTAGGTCGCTTGCTCTTAATTATTCTCGCTTATGACCTCATGACTATATGACTTTACAACCTTGAAACAAGGTCAACAGACCTAGTTCACGTGCTTTTAATTATTCTCACTTATGACCTTACAACCTTGAAATAAGGTCAACAGACTTAGGTCACGTACTCTCAATTATTGTGACTTAAGACCTCATGACTATATGACCTTACAACCTTGAAAAGAGGTCGACAAACCTTGGTCACGTGCTCTCAAATATTCTCACTTATGACCTTACAACCTTGAAACAAGGTCAACAAGCCTAAGTCGCGTGCTCTGACTTATACCCTTACAACCTTGAAATAAGGTTAACAGACCTAGGTTTCGTGCTCTGAATTATTCTCACTTATGACCTTACAACCTTGAAACAAGTTAAACAAGCCTGAGTCGCGTGCTCTTACATATACCCTTACAACCTTGAAACAAGGTCAACAGACTTAAGTCGCGTGCTCTCAATTATTCTCGCTTATGACCTCATGACTATATGACCTTACAACCTTGTAACAATGTCAAAAGACCTAGGTCGCGTGCTCTCAATTATTCTGGCTTATGACCTCATGACTATATGACCTTACAACCTTAAAAACAAGGTCAACAGACCTAGGTCACGTGCTCTCAATTATTCTCACTCATGACCTTAAAACTTTGAAACAAGGTCAACAGGCCTAAGTCGCGTGCTCTCACTTATACCCTTACAACCTTGAAATAAGGTCAACAGACCTAGGTTGCATGCTCTGATTTATTCTCACTTATGACCTTACAACCTTGAAACAAGGTCAACAAGCCTAAGTCGCGTGCTCTCACATATACCCTTACAACCTTGAAATAAGGTCAACAGACTTAAGTCGCGTGCTCTCAAATATTGTGACTTATGACCTCATAACTATATGACCTTACAACCTTGAAATAAGGTCAACAGACTTAAGTCGCGTGCTCTCAATTATTGTGACTTAAGACCTCGTGACTATATGACCTTACAAACTGTAAATAAGGTCAACAGACCTAGGTCACGTGCTCCAAATTATTCTCACTTATGAACTCCTGACTATACGACCTTACAACCTTGATACAAGGTCAACAGACTTAAGTCGCCTGCTCTCAATTATTGTGACCTACGACCTCATGACTTTATGACCTTTCAACCTTGAAACAAGGTCAACAGACTTAAGTCGCTTGCTCTCAATTATTTTGACTTATGATCTGATGACTATATGACCTTACAACCTTGTAACAAGGTCAACAGACCTAGGTCGCGTGCTCTCAATTATTCTCACTTATGACCTTACAACCTTGAAACAAGGTCAACAAGCCTAAGTCGCGTGCTCTCACATATGCCCTTACAACCTTGAAATAAGGTCAACAGACTTAAGTCGCGTGCACTCAATTATTGTGACTTAAGACCTCATGATTATATGACCTTACAACCTTGTGACAAGGTCAACAGACCTAGGTCACGTGCTCCCAATTATTCTCACTTATGAACTCCTGACTATACGACCTTACAACCTTGATACAAGGTCAACAGCCTTAAGTCGCCTGCTCTCAATTATTGTGACCTACGACCTCATGACATTATGACCTTTCAACCTTAAAACAAGGTCAACAGACCTAGGTCACGTGCTCTCAATTATTGTGACTTATGACCTGATGAATATATGACCTTACAACCTTGAAACAAGGTCAACATACCTAGGTCGCGTGCTCTCAATTATTCTCACTTATGACCTCATGACTATATGACCTTACAACATTGAAACAAGGTCAACAGACCTAAGTCGCCTGCTCTCAATTATTGTGACTTATGTCCTGATGACTATATGACCTTACAACATTGAAACAAGGCCAACAAACTTAAGTCGCGTGCTCTCTATCATTCTCACTCATGACCTCATGACTATATGACCTTACAACCTTAAAACAAGGTCAACAGACTTAAGTCGCTTGCTCTCAATTATTGTGACTTATCACCTCATGACTATATAACCTTACACCCCTGAAATAAGGTCAACAGACCTAAGTCGCCTGCTCTCAATTATTGTTACTTATGACCTGATGACTATATGACCTTACAACATTGAAACCATGTCAAATGTCTTAAGTCGCTTGCTCTCAATTATTGTGACTTATGACCTTGAGACTATATTACTTTACCATGTTGAAACAAGGCCAACAAACCTAAGTCGCATGCTCTCAAATATTCTCACTTATGACCTTACAACCCTGAAACAAGGTCAATAAGCCTTATTCTTGTGCTCTCAATTATTCTCACTTATGACCTTACAACCCTGAAACAAGGTCAACAAGCCTAAGTCGCCTGCTCTCACTTATACCCTTACAACCTTGAAATAGGTTCAACAGACTTAAGTCGCGTGCTCTCAATTATTGTGACTTAAGACCTCATGACTATATGAGCTTACAACCTTGAAACAAGGTCAACAGACCTAGGTCACGTGCTCTCAATTATTCTAACTTATGACCTTACAACCTTGAAACATGGTCAACAAGCCTAAGTCGCGTGCTCTCACTTATACCCTTACAACCTTGAAATAAGTTCAACAGACTAAAGTCGCGTGCTCTTAATTATTGTGACTTAAGACCTCATGACTATATGACCTTACAACCTTGAAACAAGGTCAACAGACCTAGGTCACGTGCTCTCAATTATTCTCACCTATGACCTTACAACCTTTAAACAAGGTCAACAAGCCTAAGTCGCGTGCTCTCACATATACCCTTATAACCTTGAAATAAGGTCAACAGACTTAAGTCGCATGCTCTTAATTATTGTAGCTTAAGACCTCATGACTATATGACCTTACAACCTTGAAACAAGGTCAACAGACCTAAGTCACCTGCTCTTAATTATTGTGACTTATGTCCTCATGACTATATGACCTTACAACCTTGAAACAAAGTCAACAGACTTAAGTCCCGTGCTCTCAATTATTCTCGCTTATGACCTCATGAGTATATGACCTTACAACCTTGTAACAAGCTCAACAGACCTAGGTCGCGTGCTCTCAATTATTCTGGCTTATGACCTCATGACTATATGACCTTACAACCTTGAAACAAGGTCAACAGACCTAGGTCACGTGCTTTCAATTATTCTCACTTATGACCTTACAACCTTGAAACAAGGTCAACAAGCCTAAGTCGCGTGCTCTGACATATGCCCTTACAACCTTGAAATAAGGTCAACAGACTTATGTCGCGTACTCTCAATTATTGTGACTTAAGACCTGATGACTATATGACCTTACAACCTTGAAACAAGGTCAACAAACCTTGGTCACGTGCTCTCAATTATTCTCACTTATGACCTTACAACCTTGAAACAAGGTCAACAAGCCTAAGTCGCGTGCTCTCACTTCTACCCTTACAACCTTGAAATAAGGTAAACAGACATAGGTTTCGTGCTCTGAATTATTCTCACTTATGACCTTACAACCTTGAAAAAAGATCAACAAGCCTGAGTCGCGTGCTCTCACATATACCCTTACAACCTTGAAATAAGGTCAACAGACCTAGGTTGCATGCTCTGAATTATTCTCACTTATGACCTTACAACCTTGAAACAAGGTCAACAAGCCTAAGTTGCGTGCTCTCACATATACCCTTACAACCTTGAAATAAGGTCAACAGACTTAAGTCGCGTGCTCTCAAATATTGTGACTTATGACCTCATGACTATATGACCTTACAACCTTGAAATAGGGGCAACAGACTTAAGTCGCGTGCTCTCAATTATTGTGACTTGAGACCTCGTGACTATATGACCTTACAACCTGTAAATAAGGTCAACAGACTTAAGTCGCGTGCCCTCAATTATTGTGACTTAAGACCTTATGACTATATGACCTTACAACCTTGTAACAAGGTCAACAGACCTAGGTCACGTGCTCCCAATTATTCTCACTTATAAACTCCTGACTATACGACCTTACAACCTTGATACAAGGTCAACAGACTTAAGTCGCCTGCTCTTAATTATTGTGACCTACGACCTTATGACTTTATGACCTTTCAACCTTGAAACAAGGTCAACAGACTTAAGTCACTTGCTCTCAATTATTGTGACTTATGACCTGATGACTATATGACCTTACAACCTTGTAAACAAGGTCAACAGGCCTAGGTCGCGTGCTCTCAATTATTCTCGCTTATGACCTCAAGACTATATGACCTTACAACCTTGGAACAAGGTCAACATACCTAGGTCGCGTGCTCTTAATTATTGTAGCTTAAGACCTCATGACTATATGACCTTACAACCTTGAAATAAGGTCAACAGACTTAAGTCGCCTGCTCTCAATTATTGTGACTTATGACCTCATGACTATATGATCTTAAAACCTTAAAACAAGGTCAACAGACCTAGGTCACGTGCTCTCAATTATTCTCACTTATGACCTCATGACTATATGACCTTACAACATTGAAACAAGGTCAACAGACCTAAGTCGCCTGCTCTCAATTATTGTGACTTATGTCCTTATGACTATATGACCTTACAATCTTGAAACAAGGTCAACAGACTTAAGTCGCTTGCTCTCAATTATTGTGACTTATGACCTGATGACTATATGACCTTACAACATTGAAACAAGGCCAACAAACTTAAGTCGCGTGCTCTCAATTATTCTCACTTATGACCTCATGACTATATGACCTTACAACCTTGAAACAAGGTCAACAGACCTAGGTCGCGTGCTCTCAATTATTCTCACTTATGACCTCATGACTATATTACTTTACAACCTTGAAACAAGTTCAACAGACCTAAGTCGCCTGCTCTCAATTATTATGACTTATTTCCTCATGACTTTATGAACTTACAACCTTTGAAACAAGGTCAACAGACTGAATTCGCTTGCCCTCAATTATTGTGACTTATGACCTGATGACTATATGACCTTACAACCTTGAAACAAGGTTAACAAGCCTAATTCACGTGCTCTGAAATATTCTAGCTTATGACCTCATGACTATATGACCTTACAACCTTGAAACAAGGTCAACTGCCTTAAGTCGCGTGCTCTCAATTGATGTCACTTATATCCTCATGACTATATGACCTTACAACTTTGAAACAAGGTCAACAGACCTAGGTCGCGTGCTCTCAATTATTCTAGCTTATGACCTCATGACTATATGACCTTACAACCTTAAAAACAAGGTCTACAGACCTAGGTCGCGTGCTCTCAATTTTTCTCGCTTATGACCTTATGACTATATCCCCTTACAACCTTAAAACAAGGTAAACAGACTTAAGTTGCGTTTTCTAGATTATTCTCACTGATGACCTTACAACCTTGAAACAAGGTCAACAAGCCTAATTCACGTGCTCTCCCTTATACCCTTACAACCTTGAAATAAGTTCAACAGACTTAGGTCGCGTGCTCTCAATTATTGTTTCTTAAGACCTCATGACTATATGACCTTACAACCTTGAAACAAGGTTAACAGACCTAGGTCACGTGCTCTCAATTATTCTCACTTATGACCTCATGACTATATGACCTTTTAACCTTTATACAAGTCAACAGACTTAAGTCGCCTGCTCTCAATTATTGTGACTTACGACCTCATGACTATATGACCTTTTAACCTTGAAACAAGATCCACAGACCTAAGTAGCGTGTTCTCAATTATTGTGACTTATGACCTCATGATTATATGACCTTATAACCCTGAAACAAGGTCAACAGACCTAAGTTACGTTCTCTCAATCATTGTGACCTATTATTTTATGACCCTATGATCTTACGAGATGCCAAAATTTTAAAAACTCATCGAAAAGTTAAACGTGTACCATCCAACCGACCAACCTACGGACAGAAATAGAACTTTAGAGTCGCGTAAGCGCTAACGAGTCCGATAGTATAAAATGTTTAAGCGAAATCAAAAGACTAATTTAGTCGTATCAAATCTTCATGATATTTCCTGATAACTTCACTAATATAATCAAAATCTATATTAATTATATAATTTCTATAAGATGGCAATAAATCTGTTTAAAAAAACCGATTAAAATAACATTTTGTGAAGTATATCTTACTTAATTCGTAAGTAAGATAAAAGTGATGGCAGAGAGAAATTATGTGCCTTATATGGTTTGCCATATTTTCTTGCGCTTTTTCGATTAGTACATTCTTGACTCCATCCCTTCCCCCCTCCCCCCCTCCCCCCACACACATCCACCTCCACCAAGAGGTTGGCCTGGACGAAGATCTTATTTAGACTATGTTTAGTGTGCGGTTCTTGATAGTACTTTAGTATGTCCAGAACAATTTTCCTTTCTCTGGTATACAGTTTAGTACTTGTAGTAAATTTCAAATTAGATTTTATTGCATGTCTTCGATTTACATGTAGAGAAATTTGTACTACTAGATATGAAAAATATAAATCAGTATAAATGAATGAATATGATGCTGATTATAAACCTACCTTAAATATTACCTAAGCTGAATACACATTTAGATCAGTAATACCATTTTTTATGTATATACTGACATACCATTGAATTTTCTCCTAAAAATGGATCCAGAAGTTTTTTCTCCTACAGGGGTAAGCCAGCGAGTGGACTCAAGATTTAGTGCTGCCAGTCCGGTAGTTCTATAGTCCTTTTACGAGTCTATTAATTGCGTTTTGTCCCCATAAATCTCAAGGGGTCCTCTTAATCTATTTTCACTCCTGACGCACCCTGTATGAGGATAATCTTTCCTAATACTGCCTCATAATTCGATATGTCCACGAAATATATCACTATCCTTCAGGAGAAAGACGAGGGGAACTTGTATTTAAGATCTTTTTATTTATTTTATTTTTATCGTATCTTTTTAAGAGTTGTGTAACGTAACTTCCAGAAACCAGGGGTTTAGATTGGTAAAATATAATGTTATGTTGTTTTTCACTATTTTTTTATAGTCTTAGCTGATTTATTATGTCAATTTCTGCGCATCATGGGATTAGGAGAAGAAGCAGATAACATAAACTATAAGGGTCTTTGTATTGGTGGTTAAGTCTAAATGAGTTCTTTTTCTTACGAGAATTTTAACTCTGATGCAAAATATGGTACTCTCTTGAGTATTAATACCGTGTGTTTTTAAATTAGTTAATGATAGTTGCTTCATCGCATTATCGGGAAGAATATTCTACCAATTGAATATAATCTTGCATGTAAAGAAATTGACTTGCCACGTTCGTGTGGCATCTCTTTCACTTTAATTTGAGATTAATGCCTCTGGCTATGCTTCCAACTACTAAGGTAGCAAATGCATGTGAATTTTGGAAATGGGGGTATCCTTTGAGCCCTTGTCATTGATTCTTGAGATCAGATGTCACACTCCTATTCGGGAAGTGAAGCATTATTTCTCATTCTCTTTGACTCTTGAGCTCAGATTACACACTCTTAGTTCCTTTTTTCTGGAGTTTTTCTAAATGACATATTTTAATTGTAATCATAATTAGCGTCATGTTTTCCTTAGTAACGTGCAATCCTTTTACCACCCTTAAACCTCCGTCCCGCCATCTTCTATATTTCGAGTAACTTTAGCAGTGCCAAACACCTCTGATATGTACCACTCTGTCCAACTTCGTGTCATTATAAAATTTTACGATATTTCTAAAAAAAATATTATCTACATCATTTTGTTAGAATATAAACAAACTACCGAGAATCCAGTATCGGATCACTCTACCTGAAATATTTAAAATCCCTGAAGACTTTCAGTTATTTTATCTAAGGGGGTCATGTTTTTGCGAATTTGTTCTCTTTCTCATAAATTTGAGGCTTGTGTTTTTAGATCTATTTTTATCTTGCTCTTCGCTCCAAGAGGGCATAGTGAAACTCGCTTTCTAATGCACTCTGCGAAGATCGCACTTTATTTGCGTTGTTTTGCCTTGTTTGTCTTTCAGCAGCTCGATTTACATCGAAAATTCTGTGGACAAATTGTTTTTTGCAGACAGGATTTGTGTTTTAATCGTGATTGAAAGGAACACTGAAAGTTAAGTATATTTTACGTAGATCCACTTTGTTATTCCACTTCTGCTGTTCTCTCTTATATTTATACACTTGATCTACGCTCAAATTATTTATACACTTGATCTACGCTCAAATTTTTTATTTTTTACGTATTTTATTTAGTTATTTACTTTTTATTTGTTTATTTCCTTTGGATATTTTATTGTTTATTTGTCTATTTATCTCTTTTAACTTTTGCAAATTTTCGTTGTTTGTATAATTGGTCTAGGTTCGCGGAGCAAAAGTGTGCAAATTAGAATTCTGTGATTATCCGCCTAAATTCGACCGAGTTACCGTAGGTCGCATCTCTGCCTTATTTAGGCTTAGTCTATGAATGAATTTTGGCGAGACATTACTTACTCGTTTTAATAGGGAAAAGAAAGCCATCACGTTTTGAATAAAAAATATCCTTTATTATTTTTTTAAGAAAATTATATTTCATTGCAGATATTTGGTTTATCGTTATTTTTCCAGATGCGAAAACATTTTTCCCTTTTCTTTTTTTTATATCAATGTTTACTTTCCCTCCAAGAATGGCTTCACAAACACGAAAGTGTGCACCGTCAGTGGCCTTTACCTACTGGTTCATTTCTATGGATCGACTGACAGTTGCATGGGCTGAGTAATAAGTAAGATAATTTCTCTCCAACACGAAGTTCAGATACATTGTTTTGACGTGGTCTTGAGGAAGCAGCTCTGCACCTCAGTGGTAGAGTGCTCACTTGTTGTTGACTGAGACGATGACCAAAAACCTTCGGCTGTAGGTTGATCCGTACACCCTGAGAGTACTTGTCTGCCATACGTTCTGCAACTAAGGGCAAAGTATTCGCTCTAGTTTGCAGAAGAGCTTCACTGAGACTGCCAAAGACGAGATTACAAGTAAAAATAACAAACCAAGGTTTCAATTTTAGGTTTTGAACAGTTTCAAGATGAATCTGAAATTCGTCTTGTAGAGAATTCCATTACTAGGGGGTCAAATAGACCAATTCTGCGGAAGTGAACATGTGATGGGAGAGATACTGCCAGCCAGGATGCAGGTTTCTTCCAATTATACAGGACTAAGACTAGAGAAAAAGAACCACTTAAACTACGGACGGAGAGTTAATGAGTGGTAGCGTTACAATGGCTCGGATGCTAAATAAGTATTTTCTTTCAGTATTTATACTCGATGATAATCTAATTGTACCCGAGGATAAATATAAGGTGAAATATAAAAAGATTTAGAGCTCAAACATATTTTATTAATAAATACAATCAATTGATGCGCGCATTTAATAGTTACAATGATGTCCATTGTTAGTCAGACTGCTTTAATTTGTTTTATCAGGCTGAAGTTCAAATTTGTGATAATACATATCTTAAATACTATTGCTCCAATTTTGTTCAATAAGAACCAGTAACATTACACATTTGGATGGCTTCTGTTTATCAAACGCCAGTTTGATTATCGACCACAAATTCTCTTTGGGGTTCAACTCTGGCGAATTCCTGAGGCAAGGACTCAAAAGTTCGATGTTATCTTCAGCCAAGAACTTTGTTATTGCTTTCGCTTTGTGAGAAGGTGCACCAACATACTGAAAAATACAGTTCTCATCACCAAATTGGTCCTAAACTGTTGGGAAAAGATGATGACAAAGAACGTTTTGGTACCATTTTGAGTTAATGGAAGTGTTATTGGACAAAATTATATTATTGTTCCAATTCCCTTAGATGAGAAGCAGCCCCAGACATGGAGGAGTGTCAGGATGTTTCACCGTGGGCACGACACAGGACTCGTGAAAGCGCTTCAGTTTTCTCCTTCAAACGAGGGAACGTTGAGAAGCTTCAAACAAGCTGTATGGAGCTTCATCAGAGAATATCCATTTGCCCCAGTCTTCAACAGGCCACTATTTATATTTTCTACAAAAGTGGAGGCTATCCGTAATGTTCTTCTGGGTGAGATGAGGCTTTTCACAGCTCTCCTCAACCTAAGACTTTTGTCAAAGTCTCCGCCTGAATGTGCGTTCAACCCTCCTTTCCAAACGTGGCCAAGTTTTCCCTTGGATGTAGCCCATCCTTGACCTGGAAGATTGCCAAGAGGCAATCTTGGCTTCATTTAAAGCTCTTGGGCGTCCATAAGACTTCTTCACTGGAGTGTAACCAGTCTTTTTAAGTCCTTCGTGATCGTAAAGATAGTGCTCCTTGATGCAATACCCTTAGCAATTATCTCCTTCTATTTTAGGCCACTTTGGTGCAGAGGAACAATGGTTGCACGCTTTGCTTTCTAAAGAACCGTTTCTGGAATTGAAAATGATTCAAATATTTATTTTTACAAAAAATATTACTAAATTGATTATAATCACACAACATCGCTCATTTAACCCACGTTTGTCATCATTTTACCCTTTTGTTCGAATAGCAAAGCTCAAGAGACTGAACATCACTTCCTACAGGAACAGGATCAGAGCGTGATTTTGGATTTATCGATGGAATGCACTGTTTTTCTTGTTATTTTTGAACCGTGAATAATTTAAATATTAAAATAATTATTCGTATCACGTAAATTTTATAAACGGTTGAAAAAAAGGAATATATATAAAGGGCAAAATATTTGTCTCTGACTGTACTTCCCCCATGCATAATATAAATTGAAGTATATAGGATCAATGTAACGATTTTTATTTGGATTAAATCTGGGTAGGGAAATGTTACTAGTGGTGTTTCTCAGGGGTCGGTGTTGGATCCGCTGTTGTTCTTGATTTATATTCATGATTTTGACCTTGGTACCAGTAGCGATTTGAGCAACTTTGCTGTTGACACTAAGTTCGGTAAGATGATAAGGTCTGATCCGATGTTGGGTAGAGGAATACAAATTGAAAAAAACTATTCCATTAGTAAAAGAAATGGAATGTAACATAAGCAAGTGTAGTTTAATTAGTATTGTGATAGAACGGTCTGAGTCCACTTTTATTCAGCCTCTATCACATGTTAACCATGCTTACCCACATGCTTGCCCACGTGCATCTTGCCTGCGAGAGAAAGCAGAAGCGCGTTATCTCCCATCATAGCTAATGTTTAATCAAGGAGGTCCACTCTCCCGATCTCGCCAAATTGAATTAGGCTTATGGGCAGATAAGGTATTTTCCCAGGAGCCACCGGGACATTCCCCCGAAGTCCCCCCCTCAATTATCCCCTACGCCACGGAGATGGCTCCGGGTATTTATACAATAGCTTTTTCCAATTGAAGCACATCCCGATTATCTTCGCGAGGCATCACGCCGATCTGGTCTCCCTTGTGCACCTAGGAACTCTCTACCTCAAGAACCCCCTTACTGTCCAGAAAAGGACAAAATCCCTTGAGTGCCAAGGTTCGTGCCTTCAAGACGCCAAGTCAACAAGGCCCCCTTGTTGTTCAGAAAGAGAACAACGTTAGAACAGCCATTGTTCTTTGAGCCCATTTGACAAGAGACGGGTCTTACCCCTCCCTGTGTTGTTCAAAAAGAGACCCACGTTAGAACAGCCATTGTTCTTCAAGCCCGTTCGTCAAGAAACGGTTCTCGTTCCCAAGACATCACGTCAGGATAATTTAATCCCCCCTTTTAACGTTCTTCAAGAGGACGCTTGGTTTCAACAATAACCTCTATTGTTCATCTAGAACATCTCCGATTTGCTGTCACAAAGATCGCTTGTACTTTCAAACCCCACTTCGCTCTCACAACCCCCCGAAGAACCCTTCTGCTGGAAATCGCCAGTGGACCGAAGATTCCTTGGCATCGTCTTCCTCTGCACAACTTTGTAATTACGTAAACTGAGCATTACCTTTAATCATTTAACCTTTTGTCAACGCAACCATGTTCTTTAAATGGTTTAGCGAACCATTCCCCCCTTTATTTTTTTGTTTGTTTACCTTTTTAAATCTCTTCAGATCTTAATCCTCAGATTGGTCAGATATTCCTACGACCCTTTTTCATTCCCTGTTTATGTAAACATTTTCTTTGTGTGTTGTTGATAGTTTAAATAATAAAACTCTATTTTATTAATGGTAGCCATATTATTTATCCTTGTGCACCGTTCCACTTCTTAAGCATATTGAAGATAAATAAGCCTCTCCAGCCCCCCTCCTTTTGGACTAACTTCGGTCAATCAGATTACCACGCACTCGAAATATTAGAATAATTCCCTCAACGAATAGTTATATATGGTATATCGTCGAGAGCCTATTCTACGACAAGTATAGATAGGAGCAATCAGCTAAATAATTATTAATTGAAAGAGAGAACTTTAGGATGATCAGAATGCAAAAGAACCTTAGGTGTACTTGTAAGTTATAATCTCCAGCCTAAAAAGCAAAGATTGAGTGTTAAGAATAGAGCTAATAGGGTATTGGCGTTTATTGGAAGGACAGTGAGAAATAGGAATGCTGATGTCCTTATGTATTTGGTGTTAGTTACACCTCATATTGAGTCTGTGTAAAGAAGGGTAACTAGGATAATTCATATGTTGATAAGCTTACCATATGGTGAAAGGCTTAGTAGAGCAAATCTAGGTACGTCAGAAAGAAGAAGGGTTCTAGGGGCCTCGATTGAGGTCTTCAAGTAGATAAAAGGTTTTTAATTGGACATACATAGGTAAGGTACTAATTCTTAGTGAACAGGATAGGACAGGTAGCAATGGCTTTAAGCTGGGCAGCATTAGGCTTAAGAAAGAGATTGGTAAAAATTGGTTTACAAATTGAGTGGTAGATGAATGGAATAGGCTCACTAGTCCTGTAATAGTAGCGTGCTCCCTGCTGACCTTTAAGAATAGATTGGATACATGTATGGATGAGGATGATAGGAAGGACTGAACTGGATGAAGGGAACTGAAGCTACCTCTTCAAGGTGATTGATTAATCTTTTAAGACTTCTTCTTTTTATATTCTTAAGTTATAGATCCTTGTTCGCAAAAAACGTAATCGTACACCTAACACAAAATTTGAAAAATTATAACATCCATGATTTTCAGCGTTAATATTTTTACTATAAGTGAGGAAATAGCGACGTATAGAACTAAAGCATCTAAATCAGGTGCCGTGGATAGATAGTGTGATTAAAAAGTGCACAAAGGAACATAACTATTTGCATAAAATTAGAAAAAATGGATTATTTGTTTTGAGCGAAGGACATGATGCCATTTTTTCGCAAGCAGGCCCTTATAAAACGAGTTTTTACAATAAACATTACCGGAAACCTTCCTCATTTAACTAATAAAGATTACTGGATAACCTACCTCCTTTACACTAATAAAGATTACTAGACAACCTGCCTCATTTAAACTAATAAAGATTACCGGATAACCTTCCTCCTTTACACTAATAAAGATTACCGGATAACCTTCCTCCTTTACATTAATAAAGATGACTGGACAACCTACCTCCTTTACACTAATAAAGATTACCGGATAACCTTACTCCTTTACACTTGTCGTGGTATGACATTACATTATATCAATACCATATTATATCTATGAGGGAGAGACCAATAACTTGAAAGCGAACCGAGAAAAGGGACGGAAAACCTGAGTTTAGACGGGATGAGTAGCGAGAGAGTGCAACGAGGTCAGGTAAATTATGGACAATGGCAAAGCTCAAGGTTATTTAAAGAGGGAGGCACAAAAATATAATTTTATTTACACAAAAAAATATGAGAATTGATGGGTGAAATTATCTCAGAGAATTAACGGATAAAATCACATCAGTAAACGAAAGGGGAAATTGTACTTACAAATCAGACTCAATTGGGTTACTGACTGCTTTACACTGAAAGAGAATTACGAATAAACTGCATCCTTTACACTAATAAAGATTACTGGACCACCTGCCTCTTTTACACTAATGAAGATAACTGACCACCTGCCTCATCTACACTAATAAAGATTACCGGACAACCTGCCTCCTTTACACTAATGAAGATTACCGAACAACCTGCCTCCTTTACACTAAAAAAAATTACTGGAAACCTGACTCCTTTACACTAGTAAATATTAACGCATAACCTGACTCATTTACACTGATAGAGATTACTAGAAAACCTGCCTCCTTAACACTAATAAAGATTATTTTTACAACCTGCCTCTTTTACACTAATAAAGATTACAGGATAACCTGCCTCCTTTTCTCTAATAAAGATTACTGGACATCCCTCATTCTTTACACTAATAAAGAATACTGGATAAGCTACCTCCTTTACACTAATGAAGATTAACGGATAACCTACATCCTTTACACTAATAAATACAACCGGACCACATGACTCATTTATACTAATAAAGATTACCGGACAAACAGGCTCCTTTACACTAATAAAGTATACTGGACAACCTGCCTCCTTTACACTAACAAAGATTACTGGACAACCTGCCTCCTTTACACTAATAAAGATTACCGAACAAACTACCTTCTTTGCACTAATAAAGATTACTGGACAACCTGCCTCCTTTACACTAGTAAAGATTTCCGGATAACCTGCCTCCTTTACAACGATAAAGATTACCGCATAACCTGCCTCCCTTACACTGATAAAGAAGACCGGATAAACTCCATCCTTTGCACTAATAAAGATTACCAGACAACCTACCTACTTTACACTAATAAAGATTACCGGATAACCTGCCTTCTTTACACTAATAAATATAACCGGACTACCTGCCTCCTCTACACTAATAAAGTTTACCGGACAACCTGGCTCCTATACACTAATAAAGATTACCGGATAACCTGCCTCCTTTACACTAATAACCGGAAGAACTGGCTCTTTTACACTAATAAAGATTAACGGACAACCTGGCTTCTTTAGACTAATAAAGATTGCAGGATAACCTTCCTCCCTTACACAAATAAATATTACCGGATAAACTGACTCCTTTACACTGAAAGAGAATTACGAATAAACTGCATCCTTTACACTAATAAAGATTACTGGACCACCTGCCTCTTTTACACTAATGAAGATAACTGACCACCTGCCTCATCTACACTAATAAAGATTACTGGACAACCTGCCTCCTTTAAACTAATAAATATTACCGGATAACTTGCCTTGTTAACACAAATAAGGATAAGCGGAAGACCTGCCTCCTTTACACTAATAAAGATTCCTGGACAAGCTACGTCCTTTAAAATAAAAAATATTACTGGAAAACCTGCCTCCTTTACACTATTAAAGATTACCGGACAACCAGCTTTATTTAAACTAATAAAGATTACCGGATAACCTGCCTCCTCTACACTAATAAAGACTATGGGATAACGTGCCTCATTTATGCCAATAAAAATTTCTGCAAAACCTGCCTTCTTTACACTAATAAAGAATTCCGGATAAGCTACCTTCTTTACACTAATAAAGATTACCGAATAACTTACTCCCTTTAAACTAATAACATAACCAGACCACATGCCTCCTTTACACTAAAAAAGATTACCGGACAAACTGACTCCTCTGCACTAATAAAGATTACCGGACAACCTGCCTCCTTTACACTAATAATGATTACCGGATAACCTGCCTTCTTTCCCCGAATAAAGATTACCGGAAAACCTGCCCCTTTACACTAATAAATATTACCAGATAACCTGCATCATTAACAGTAATAAAGATTACCGAACAACATGCCTCCTTTACACTAATAAATATTACCGGATAACTTTTTTCGTTTACACTAATAAAGATAAGCGGAAGACATGCCTCCTTTACAGTAATAAAGATTACCGGACGAGCTACCTCCTTTACAATAATAAAGATTACTGGACAACCAGCATCCTTTACACTAATATAGATTACCGGACAACCTACTTCCTTTACACTGATAAAGATTACAGGATAACCTGCCTCTTTTACATTAATTAAGAATACCGGATAACTTACCTGATTTACACTAATAAAGATTACTAGGAACCTGCCTTCTTTACACTAATAAATAATTCCGGATAAGCTACCTCCTTTACCCTAATAAAGTTTACCCGATAACTTACCTCCTTTACACTAATAAATATAACCGGACCACATGCCTCCTTTATACTAATGAAGATTACCGGAGAAACTGGCACCTTTACACTAATAAAGATTATTAAACACCTGACTTCTTTACGCTAATAAAGATAACCGGGCCACCTACCTCCTTTACACTAATAAAGATTACTGGAAAACCTACCTCCTTTACACTAATAAAGATTACTGGAAAACCTGCCTTCTTTACACTAATAAAGATTACCGAACAACCTGCCTCCTTTACACTATTAAAGATTTATGGATAACCTGCCTCCTTTACACTAGTAAAGATTACCGGATAACCTTCCTTCTTTACACTGATAAGGATTACCGGATAACCTGCCTCCCTTACACAAATAAAGATGACCGGATAAATTGCATCCTTGTACCCTAATAAAGATTACCGGACAACCTACCTACTTTACACTAATAAAGATTACCGGATAACCTGCCTTCTTTACACTAATAAATATAACCGGACTACCTGCCTCCTCTACACTAATAAAGTTTACCGGACAACCTGGCTCCGAAACACTAATAAAGATTACCGGATAACCTGCCTCCTTTACACTAATATATATTACCGGACAACCTGCCTCCTTTACACTAATTATGATTACCCGATAACCTGCCTCCTTTCTACTAATAAATATTACCGGAAACCTGCCTCTTTTACACTGATAAAGATTCCTGGAAACCTTCCTCATTTAACTAATAAAGATTACCGAACAACCTACCTCCTTTACACTAATAACTCGGAGATGAGTCAACTCGATTAAATCCATAGCTTTTAATGTTCTCTTCTAATTATCGTAAGCTGGGTTCGTAGTCGTCTCGCTGTAGCCAGTTATCTAGCTACAGCAAGGTGATTGCGGTCATTTGTAAATACAGGGAGGCCACAAAATTCCCTGGAAATATACATTACTAAATGTTTATTATATGTGCATGTATATACAGATAAGGTGCATGGCGTAGGGTCTAATTTTAAGCGAATATTTATTAATCAATAAATTTTCGTTCTGCGCATCGATAAGAATAAAGGTTAAGAGAACGTTGCCTAGCGCACCAAGTAGTTACCTTTTGGAGGTTTTTTTTAATGTACAGCTATTACACATTTAAACATTCCCTAATTTCCCTGTTATCATTTTTGTAATAATTTCTAGCTTCTTTTTTGACTGATGAACTATTATTCATGGATTTCCACCCTACCTCATCGTCCTTTTCAATTACAACTCCCTACATCTATTCAAATACTCTCTCTCAAAGCTCAAATTTTTATAAATTTTGGAAATTTAAAACTGCTCGCCTCCCTTAATAATTCCAAATCCTCTCCCCGCTCCCATTAAATGAAATGACTCGCTTTTTCCTGGAAAAATCGTGATTTTCCTTCAAATCGCACCTGCGCTGATCGTAAGCCTAAATCCCTTAAATTCCATTACATTGGCACTTGCCGAAATAGCACAGTGCCTCGAAACCAGGAAAGTTCTTTCGTTTTAAGCCATTTTTAGCAGAATTCGGCCTAAAGAGGTAACTTAAGGAGGACTTTGGGGGAAAGGGGTGCTCTGACCCCTTCTCACGGTGCCTTTTTACGTCCTTTGGGGCCAAAGATCAATTGGGGGTCTTCGTAAAGAGCATGGGTAAAATTGACCCCGGAGAAAGGTGGTGGAAAATTTACTTACGACGGTTCCTTCTTTAAATCTTTTTTGTGTTGTTTATTTTTATATCTATCTATCTATCTATCGTAATCTGACATATTACTTATGAAAAACGGAACCTAATATATGCCACTCTCTTTAAATAATTGTAAATTATTGTCGATAATAATAATAATATTTCAATCAATACTTTTCCAGAACCCAAAGTGAATCGAGATGGAAGTGACGTCATAACCTCCCTACATAAGATGGGGAAAGGTGTTTGTAAGGGTCTCTAGCTTTTTTTTATCTCCATTTTACGGTATAAATCTGAGATCTGGCCAGGTTAATATGGGAGGAACTCGAATCGGGGTGGTGGGGTGATGTGTTTATTCGGGAGTGGAGGGGGCTGGTGTAGAGTAAAGTCGATATGGAAGGGTCACTAGAGAGCGTCCCCGCCCCACCTCTCTCGGTAAAAGGAAATATCAGCGTATTGGGTGAATAACTCCTTGGTGTATGTGCGAGTGAGGGGGAGATATGGGAGGACCGTTTCGCCAGTCATTCCTGATTTACTCACCTCGTTCTGATATAATTGGACAGATGGAGGACCAGGTTCCTATTACTCTCAGCGACAAAGTAAACAGAGTAAGATAGCGCCGGGAGGGGGGGTATACAGAAAGTCAACGGAGAAACAGACAACAGATAAGCCTAAACAGAGAAAAGAGTGTAAACAATGTATACAATCCACCATAACTCCAATTTGCATATTAAATCCAATTACAGTCTCGCTGAACTCAAATTTCAGTTAAAAACATCAATTTAATCCCAAATTGGAAAAGCGGGAATTCTACTTCAATCTTTTTCACAACACTAAAGTATTTACATATATAATCGAATTTTATTCATATTTATTTTAGTTATGGCGTGTAAGAAATACAGGTAAGATGATATTTAATATATGTCTTTTCTCCATATAAGCACGAATATAAATTTAGAAATACAAACGTTGGAAAACATGTCTTGGGTTATAAGTTTAAATTTTATTCATTTTCAGTCAGAAAATATTAAAAATAAAGACTAAGGAAAAAGAAAAAAACCCGAGTCGATGACGCCTTAAGAGAATAAATAAAAGCCATGGAAGGAGTATGACGTCATCGAGTGGTGTCACCACGCACGCGCCGGTTTTCGTCTATCAATATGAAAGCGACATAGCGAAAAATATGATTTTGACCGAGTTTGGAGATGGAATGGTTAAGATAATTAGAATGACAATAGTTGATCCTCATTCTTTATCCCCGTCCTGTCAAGGAGATATTAGAACTCGACCTTGTAGCTATTATGAGGCATCTTTATGCGAGTAAATGCGATTATTATGTAGATGAAGACATTTATATTCAAATTTCACATCTTTTAGGGTTCCTAGACCCAGATACATTCGTGGGTGTTGTTAAAGAGAACATTTTAGGAGGGTGAGAAGCGGTAGGGAATCCTGTCCTACTCTAAGACCCACCACTTCATCCTCAACTACCCGGTGGGTGATTTTAGCCGTAGGTTTCGTCCATCTCATCCAGATATTAAGGGATTGTCTCGGAACTTTCGTATGTCAGATTTTGTAATCGTCCTTATTGTTCCGTTCTATATTAGAATATTATATATCTATATATTTTATCTAATTTTTTCGACTCAACTTTAGCCATATTTAGTCGTGTGTACGCGATTCTAAAGTTACTATGCCGGTATGTAGGTCAGGCGTTCGGATGGTAAACATTTTACCTTTCAATGAGGTTTTTGGCAATAACATCATAACTATTCAGCCTATTTTAACGAAATTTAAAACTCTTATGTTGTTTTAGATTCACTTTCGAATGATATAATTGGCAAGGTTCTTCCAAGGTTAGTCCGGGAATTATTAAAAGAAAATTAATTATGGGTCGGATTGTCCCTCCTTTGAAGATTTGAAGATGGTAAAGTCATATGGTCATAAATCAGAATAATTAAAAGCCCACGATTTAGGTCTGCTGACCTTGCTGACCTTACAGATTTTGTGAAAATCCCGCGTATGCTTAAGTTCAATGGTGTAAGTATAAATTTTTTTAAAGGTGATCAAGACCTAACATTTCCAGTCATTACCAACCTTGTCCAAATAACGAATATTTCAAGCGAACTAATAAAAAGTATCGACCGATTTCATTAGGGAATGTATGTAATCAACCTGCTTTGTGACCTAGCTATTGACGGGTCGAATAAACTGGCGACTTATAGGCTTGCTATGAACTAAGTCAGGGATAGCCGAGTGGATAAGGCGGTGTTTTTTTTTATCTCAGTCAGTGGTTCGATTCACGTTACCGTTTCAAATTATTATCCTCATGTTCTTTCTTCTCTCTCTTTAACGTCATGAAATGGACGGACCCTATGGCTAGCCCCTCTCGTCAACTTGGATTAAATTCATATCGATCTGGTTTAAATAATGAAGTTTTATTAGTAAATTTTGTATCAATTATATGGGACATCATAGCTCACACTTAACACTTACCAAAACTAAAAGTCTTGCTTGCTGTATTATTATCTATGGTTGGAACCGACGAAAAGCATCTACATCAAAAATTAACTTTAGGCTCAAGAACTTACCAATAAATACAATTTACTTGTCCAATGAAAGACCATGCCAATACAACCATTTCACCCCCTCCCTCCAAGGGGAAAGAAGACCACCACTTCGTCTAGAATTACTAAAAACATTCTCACAAACGTACAAACATCCGAAACCCCAAATAAATCTAATTCCATGTTAAATTTATCTTCCAAGTGAGAGCGAATTTCCTCCGAGACCATGTAGGGCTGCAAATTAAATATATATCCTTCAAGACAGGACGGGTTTGGCTTGCTTCTTCCAAACCTAGGATGGTATCCAAGTTTATTTTCTCCTGCGGGATAGGGCGGGCTTACTCCAAGAATTGGCCGGTTTCCTCCAAACAAAGAATGTCTCCAAATTCAATATTTACATCAGGATACAGTGTGATCCTCCAATACAAACTAAGACTCTGAATAATATATCCTCCGAGACAGGGCGGGATTCGTCCAAAAAATGGCGCTCTTGCTTCAAAACTTGTTAGGCTACAAGCTAAATATGTATATCCTCCAAACAGAGTTGGCTTCCTTCAAGATTTGTCAGTGTTCCTCTGAGACTAGGTATTTCTGCAGATAAAATATATCCTCCAAAACAGGGGTGGTTTGCTCTAATAATTTCGTATGGTTCATCTAAGACTAGGTAGGTCTTTTCTAAGATCGAACATCATGCTCTAAGCACAAGTAGGTCTCAAATTAAGTGTATCCTGCAAGACAGGCTGGGCTACTTCCAAGACTAGTGAGGTCCCTAATTAGAAAATATCCAGACAGGGAGTTCTTCCTCCAAGAATTAACACGCTGCTTCTTTCAAGACCAGTAAGGTCTTCCAATATTATTATTTCCTATAAGATACGGTGTGCTTCCTCCAAGAATTGGCAAAGTTTCTTTGAGCCTAGGTAAGAATCCAATTTAAATATCATCTCTAAGAAAGGGCGGGCATCTTAAAAGTTCAGTATGTCTCCAAGTTGATATCCCTCCAAAGACATGATGGGCTTCTTCCAACAATTGGCAGGTTTCTTCCGATACCAAATAGGCCTCCAATTTAATTATCTCCTGAAGGCAGTATGGGTTTACTCCGAGAATTGGCAGGCTTTCTCCAACAATTGGCATGTTTCTTCTGATGCAAGGTAGGCCTCCAAGTTAATTATCTCCTGATGGTAGTGTGGGCTTACTGCAAGAATTGACATCCTATTTCCAAAATTAGCTAGGTCTCAAGTTACATAAATTCCTCAAGAGAAGACGAGCTTCCTCTAAAACTGGATAGGCATCCAAGATAAAATATCTCCTAAACAGTACGGGTTTCATCCAAGAATTGGTGTCATTTCTCTAAGACCAGGTAGGTCTCTTAATTAAATCGCTCGTTCAAGGCCAGATGGGCTTCTTCTAAGAACAGAAAGGTCCCAATTTAAATATTCTCCAGGAAAGGGTGGGCTTGTTCCAAGATCTAGTAAGTCTCCAGGTTAAATAGCTTTTTCCAGACAAGGCGGGCTTCTTTTTTGAATTGACATGTTTTATCCAAGTCCAGATATTCTTCCAAGTTAATTATGTCCTCCAAGACATGGTGGACTTCCTTCAAGCATTGACCGGCTTCTTCCAAGACTGGCTGAGCTTCCCTCAAGATCAGATGACTCCAATTTATGAAAATATCTTCTCCAAGACATGGATTAATTTTTCCAAGAATTGGCCTGTTTCCTCGAAGACCAGGTAGGTCTCCTCCACGGGGTAGATGGGAAAGTGATCACTTCCATGACGGTTTTCAACGTCCTCTCAGCCAAAGACCGCTTGTGCGTCAAGTGTGCACATGTAGGCACATGCATGCACGAATTAAGCGGTTGTTGCACAGCGATGCGTAGACTCGCCCACACACTGAAGATTCTCCAACCCTGGTCCGGCGAATTAAGCATCAAGTACAAAGACGACAACAAAAACAAGAACATCTGGGAGACCAAAAACAATATAATGAACAAGAACAGCTTTAATAAAAAGAACTACTCTAAGAACAAGAACAACTCCGAGATCTGGAACAGCTTTAAAATGAATAGAACTCCTAAAACAAGAACAACTCTAAAACCAAGAACAACTTCACGAAAGAAGAACTTTAAAAGCAAGAACTATTCCAAACCTATGAACAACTAGCAAACAAGAACAATTTCATGAACAATACTACAAGACAGAAAAGCACTCCAAAACAAAGAACAACTCCGGAACGAGATTACTTCAATACCATGAACAAGTTCAAAACATGACAAACTTCAAAAACAAGAACAACTTAAAGACTAAGAACAATTCGAGAACAAGAACAGCCTCAAGAACGAAAACGTGAACTAGCCCCTAGTGAAAGAACAACTTCATAAGCAATAACAATTTAAAGATTAAGAACAAAACAAAAGCAAGAACTCCAAAAACCAATAGCAATTTGAAAATAAGAACAAATTCAAGAACAATAATATCTAATAAACCAAATAAAACGCAACTTCAAAAACAAGAACAATTCCTAGAACAAGAACAACGCCCAGATCAAGAGAAACACCAAGGTATCTTGCAAGGGGGAGGGGGGAGCCGTGTAGATAGTTTTTACTAGTTCATGGGATAGTTGCCCGCCCTACCTACCCCAGGGCGGAAGCTAGATTGAATTTAGTCCTTCTCTACATTTCCTTTCACCCTTATTTCTCCACTTTCTTTACAACTCCTTTCTCAACTATTTTCTTCTAGCAACGAGATGTCAGCTACAGCTGGCATAGTGGAGTACTTTCTATCCCTCCTGGTCCGAACGTCTGCAAGGAAGACCTAACCCTTAAGCTTTCCTCCCCAAACCTCAAGGGTGAAATGTGGCCTCTTCACATCATGGTTGAATAACAAGTGCAAATCAGCTAAGCAAGAAAGAAATAGGGCAGAAATAGGGCACCAAGACATTTCCGTACTTCAAGATCCGTCGCTGATTACATAATATAAAAACCACTATACCCGCCATAAAATCGGTAGTCCTATGTATCGAACATGTCTTCAACAAGCCCCCATAGGCAAAGCCTGGCACCGGGCTCGTAAAAGGAAAGGCAGCTCTTTTACCACCCATCATCCAATTCTAACGATCAACAACAAACGAATTGGCCGCCCTGACTGAATGGCCACAACCATCAACACTGCTTTGGGCATCTTCTCTAAAAGCTCATTATGTCGTAGAATACTTTTTAGATCGAGTAATACTTTTGTCGAGTATACCTTTTTGTCGTGATATACTTCGTTTTTGAAGTATGCTTTTGTCTAAGAGTGCTAATTTTGTTATTTTTAAGGAAGAGCCGCTTCAACACATAAGGATATAAAGAAACGCACAAGAATTCCCAAAAAGTAAGCATTATTTTAAATTTAACAATTTACTACACAAAAAAAACATGAACCACAAAAATACTACTAATTTAAAATACACAATAATGACTTCAATTAACTTGACCCTCTAATATTGGCTAACTCGCTACTCACTTCAAGATAAAAGAAATAGGCTAATTGTCTCTACTGGAGTTTAAATACCTTGGTTGCTCTGGCGGCGGGTTTGAGTTTGACCTTGAACTCAATGAGTCTAGACACCACAGGAATCTGGTGGGTCCTTTGACGCGTGCTTCGACAGGATTGTTGGAGGTGGACTGAAGGACTTGGCAGTCATAAGATACTTTGGCGATTGTAGCAGATGGGGGTCCACACGGTATTCATGGGGGGGGGGGTCTTCTTCAAGGTTGAGAACTATCACGGTGCTTTAAGAGGCACCAGGATAGGCGGGGTCTCTCTGGCGAGAGCAAGTTTAACTTGGTGCTTAAACCAAGTTAACTTAGAGTTCGGTGTGACCACCGGGTAACTGGCTCGAGGAGGAGCTTTTTTTCTTCGTTTCGTAAGTCCTCAAGGTCAAGGACTATCAAGGTGCTTTGTGCTACACCAGGATAGGAGGGGGGAAAGGGTTCTCTGAGGAGAATCAGTTGAACTTGGTTCCTAAACCAAGTAAACTTAGAGTTTGGTGTGACCACCGGGTAACGGGCTCTAGGGGGAGCGTTTTCTTCTTCGTTACGTAATTCCTCAAGGGCTAGGACTATCCCTGGGCTTTAGGATTCACCCGGATAGGAGGAGTCTCTCTGACGAGAGTAAGTTGAACTTGAACAAGTTAACTTAAAGTTCGGTTTGGTAACCAGGAACTAGCTTGAGGATGAGCTTCTTCTTAGTTCCCTTAGTTCCAGTCTTGGTAGCCCGGCCTCTATTGTGGGAGGGTTCTTACTCCAACGGTTTTTCTCAGCAAGTCTTAACTCTGCTCCAGCTGGCCTTCGAGCTTGAGAGAAACGCATCTCCAATTTCGTACTTAAGGGGAAATTGAATATACACTCGTAGGGCAGATTTGCCGTTTAAAACCGTTCGGCTTTTCATAGAGACGGGTGGAGAGGGGCTGTCGTTACGAGCTCGATCGCGGTGCCGGGCCCGGATGTTTTTGCGGTCACCGTCCCGTGTCTCAACAGGGAGAGAATGGGAGAGTGACGATTTCCCTACACATTATATCTTACCTTCTGGGCCATCAAAAGAGAGAGTACGAACCGTCTGGCAGCAACTAAGCCTCTAATAAATATATCGAATTAGATTCTTTGGCCATCTAGCCTGTTCATTCAAAACTTTATCTCCAACAGGCTGCGGACTTTCGAGGACTCGTTCACATATTCTGTCCAAAAATGAAGGTGTTACAAAGGGAGACGTACTAAGCACAACCCTGTTTAACTTCACAGTCAATTAATTAGCCTTCAATGTCGCACTACCTATAAAATGCTCTCTTTATGCTGAGGAATTTGTCATCTGAGATAGGGAACGCAACCACAGGATGTCGCTATTTACCGATTACACAGCGAAATTGTATCATCATCTACATATAGTGAAAAAACTCCACAATATAAAATTCACTAAATAAGGCGAATCCCTACGGCCTACAGTTTCATCCTCTATGGCAGGAAATCCCATGTCCTATAAACGCGCCACATTTTTTGGCCAAATTTTCGAACAAGAAAATGACATGGAGATACTATATAGAGGACCTGTGGAGCTGAGCCATGCCTGTACTCAATTTTTTCACCAAACTGTAGCAGAAGACCGTAGAACCTTAATCCACATAGATCAAAGATTTTTGCTCTGAAAAATATATGGAAACCAACTCTATGCAGTAGCAGACAAATGCTTATTAAAATACCGTCGATCCAATTGATCATGAGAGCCTGAGAGTAGCCACAGGAGCTTTCTAAAGCTCTTCTATTTTATTTTTCTGCCCAGAAACTGGATTACCACCCATTTTTCTCATAGATGAATATGAAATGCGATATTTCAACCACAACCGCATGTAAAACTCTCAAATACTAAGGACCATTAGAAATGCAACACACCCAAAATTCTAAAGTCTCGCACATGATCTCCATACGTGGTACGCATCGTGATGATATTAGAAGAGCTACAACCCCCACAGCTGAATTTCCTTCTCGAAGTACACATACCTGACGGCTTCGCCCTGGAAGACAACCACTCCAAAGGTACTACTGAAAAAAATACATTAGCGAAGATCACATTGAACGTCTACATCTGAGTCACACACACAACAAAGCATAGCTTCCGTTTTTTCAAATTCTCCTTACCACCACCTGAACTATCAGACTGACAATAAATCATATAGTAATAGTCGATTGCCTACTCTACAACCACGAACGCACTCGCTATTAAAAAAAGTGAATCCAACCATGAATATGGTCAATACAGATAATAAGCTTCAAATAAACAACCTCATCGAACACTTAAAAACAGTTAACATTGAAAATAACACTTAACATTAAAATCATAGCCACATCCTACTAGCCAAGTCCGGGTCGACTATAAAAGAGTGAAGGCTCAAAACCATTTTAAAAAAAGAAGAAAAAAATCCATAAAAGAGTTATTACTGTTATCTATTGCTATAGAAGCAAGTGAATGGGCTGATATTATCTTAACCATAAAAACACATAGACGACCTATTAATATTCTGTATGTTAGCATCGAAACACGGGAATGAGGAATTATGCTTCGGCTGTTACCAAAAGAAACACGTGAATGGTTTTTACTCGTGTGCGAGTCTAGTCGCGAGCGACTCTATAGCTCACTATGTCGGTCGGTCAGTGATTTGCCTTTTTTTGTAATAACATCATAACTATTCGGCTGATTCTAACGAAATTTGAAACTCCTATGTTGTTTTACATTTTCTTTTTAATGATATAATTGCAGAGGTCCTCCCAAGGTTATCCTTAGAATTATTTTGTTTTGGCAATAACATCATAACTATTCGGCCGATTCTAGGCAAGGCTATACTAAGCTAGGCTAAGCGAGGTTATACTATAGTATGCTAGGTTAGACTAGGGTCTACTAAGCTAGGCTATGCTATAAGGCTATACTAAGCTAAGGTAGGATAAAGTAGCCTATACTATACTAGGTTATACTAGGCTAGCTAGATTATATTAAGCTAGCTAGATTATACTAAGCTAGGCTAGGTTAGGCCCGGCACAGCCAGGCTATTCTATTTTAGGCTAGATTCTAACGAAATTTGAAACCCTTATGTTGTTTTACATTATCTTTCGAATAATAGAATCGCCAATGTGACCCCAAGGTTAGTCTGGGAATTATTAAAAGTTTTGAAGGGCGTAAGGTCATAAATCAGAATAAGTGAGAGCACGCGACTTTTTGGTCAGCAGACCTTGTTTAGTCTCCTTTTTGTTCTCATTAAACATGGGAATGAGCCATCTTTTTCTTACCTATCATAGAAACGTTTGAGTGAGCCATCATTGTCATACTTGTTGCTATAGAAACGAGTTCAATAAGGCATCACCCGCCGGGATTTGTAAAAGACGAAAATATTTCCATCCTCCGAAATTTGACCCAACAACCTTTGCAATGACCTTGCACATCATTCGAGAGGTCACTGGTTTGAATCATAGGTTTTATTTTTCAAACCTATCAATTAAATATAATTAAATCATATTTGCAAGGTGAGTGTTCGTATGTGTAAGAGTAAAAGTGTAAATTCCTTGTTTGAATACACATTTTCTATATAATGAAGATAATTATAGCTACATACATATTTACATCGTGTGTATGTATGTGTGTATTACTTTGCATTTATAGACGCTGTTGCCTCTGCCAAATTACGCATTGTTTTGGCATGTGTGTGAATGTGTAATTGCGCGAAAGCTAACCCTAATTTAACCTGTGTATTATTGCTCACGGACGAATTTAATCGTGTGTGTATGTGCGCTATTATCTGTGTGAAACTACATGTAGCAGTGGGTTCATATGTGTGTATAAGTGAGTGATTGCGCGAAAGCTGCCCTTAGACTTATTTAATCTGCGCGTGTGTGTGTGTGTGTGTGACTTTGTCTGTGTATACGTTTCGTGCGTGAGCTTGTGTGCGGCTCTCTGTAGTATGTGTGTATAAATTGTGTGCGCGAAAACTTTCTCTAGACTTAATTAATCTGTGTGACTTTGTGTGTATTTGGGTTAAAGTGAGTAATTGATCTTTGAGATCCCTTCTGGCGGACACTTGCGAAGGTACGGCCACCGAGTGTGCGTGTGATATTGCAGGTGGTTGTAGACATGTGTGTGATTGTGTGGTTGACAAAAGCTGGCTTTAGACTAATTTAACCCATGTATATGCGTGGTATGTGTGAATTTGAGAGTATGCATGTTTTTATGCGCGTAAATTACGTGTGGTTGTGGTATGTTTACATATACGTGTGTGAATGTATGATTGTGCCAAAGTTGCCCCTAGCATTATGTAATGACTGTAAGTGACTCTTACACACTCTATCCGTATGCAATTATTTAACTATTTTACTCCTCCCCTCGTATTACACATCAATCATGCGTTTTATCATCCCTAAATAAAACATTTACATCATGAAAACTCATTGGATTACTTTTCATAGCCCAGCAATTAAGGCTAAGTAATCAATCATGTCTTTCTGTCACGAACATTTTTATCGCTTCAAAATACATTTCAGGGAATAATAAATTTATTTCACTTTTAATTAAATACTCATATAACCAATTAATCCCAACGACGCTCCAGATTCCAATTAATCATCTACACACTTCGTCTGGTCTAACACCATTCCGCCCCCCTCCCTCCAGGGATGAGTTGGGGAATTGCGTCCTCTCCCAACATTTAAAGTAGTCTTGTTTTATTGTCTTTTCGGGGTGTGTACCTTCTTTATATATTCGCTTGCCCTAACTTGACCATTTCCATAATAAATCTCGCTTCCCACACCCAAATTACTCCATTTAATCTAATTAGTTAATTATTTGACATTTGCTTGTCTCCTACACCCAAATTACTCACTTAGTCGAATTAGTTAATTATTTGACATTTGCTTTTTCCGATGCCCAAATTGCTCATTTAGTCAAATTAGTTAATTATTTGACATTTGCTTGTCTCCGACACCTAAATTACTCATTTACTCTAATTAGTTATTTATATGACATTTGCTTGTATCTAACCCCTAAATTACTCAATTAATGTAATTAGTTAATTACCTGTTGGCAGTTACTGGTCTCTCATAGAAAAATTATTCGATTATTATAACTTAATCACATGCTTGCAGTTGCTCGTTTCTGCACTCAAATTACTTAATTACTATAATTAACGAACTAATGGATGAATGTTTCTCGTTTGTTACACCCATATTGCTCGATTGCAGTACTTAATTGATTACGTGTTAAGAGTTGCTCGCGTTCGCCAGACCAAGTACTCAATTATTGTAATTAGTTAATTACAGTATTACAGTTGTTCGTTCCATACAGTCAAATTACTTAATTATTGTAATTAGTTAATTACACTATGAACGTTGTTCGTCTCCCAGACTCAAATTACTGAATTACTGTAAGTAGTTAATTAGTCGATGACATTTAATCGTCTCCTACATCAAATTTTACTCAATTACTGCACTTTCTTAATTATTTGGTGGGAGTTGATCGTTTCCTACACTCAAATTAGTCAGTCACTGTAATTACTTAATTTAGCATGAGTTGCTCATCTCTTACACCCAAATTATTTAATTAGTTGATAACAATTGGGCTTATCCCACACTTTACTTATTCAATTACAGTAATTATTAGTTAATTCCAGTATTACAGTTGCCCATCTCCCGCACCCAAATTATTCGATTATGCTAATTAGTTCATTATCTGATGAAATTTGCTTGTTCCCATACCCAAATTATTTGATTATGCAATTAGTTCATTACTTCAATATTATATTATGCTAATTAGCCAATTAAGTGGTGAAAGTTGCTTGTCCCCATACCCAGATTATTCGATCATGCTAATTAGTTAGTTAGTTGATGGCGGTTGCTCGACGCTCCTCTTCCACACCTAAATTATTCGACTATGCTAATTAGTTCATTAACTAATGAAAGTTGCTTATCCCCATACCCAAATTATTCTATTATTATAATTAGTTCATTACTTGGTAATAGTTTTTCCTCCCCACATCCAAATTATTCGACCATGCTAATTAGTTCATTACTTGATGACAGTTGGTCGTCCTCATACTCAAATCACTCAACTATTGTAATTAGTTAATTATTCAAAGCCAGTTGCTTGTCTCTCACATAGATTTACCGGTTCGTATCTCTAAGCCTCTGTTCATACGAACTTGCCTTAAGTCAATCTTCCCGGATTGGCTGTACAGATTCGGAGGTTTCTATTGTGTTGCCACGAGATTCGTATTCTCTCTATTATTTCAAAGGCGTAATAACTCTTGTTTCAGAACAGTCGCATCCCAAGGGGTGGTTCTGGACAATTGTTCGCCTCAGCCACCCTAAATCTCTCACTTGTGGCTCCCAGCGCCACACCCTGCTACACCATCTCAACTGATGGACCAAACCAAGTGAGGAGGTCCGCTGTCTTGTGGGTTAGCCTCTTTTGGGCAAAATACTTCAGGAGCATAACCCTGAGGAAAAATCATGCCCCGGAGGTAGGCATAAAGACGACGCCAGGATACTTACTTCCTTGGCTATCGGCAACCTTCTAGAACTACTAGTTCATCCCAATTGTCTCGGTTCTCCTTGCCATTGGGGCCATGGGCTGTTGGACAAGATAGTGGGTCTGAAGATTGCACCCCTCCTTACCCACTCAAACTTGTAGTGCAGGTGCCTGTGCCTTACATGAGTAGTCCGGTGACGATGGGGACTGGTGACGGGGACAGGTTGTGGCTGCGACTGGCGGTCCCTAGCTGGTAGTCTACACGTCCTTGCGGCGTGGAGCTAATGGTCGCTCACTATCCGGGACGAGGCAGCGGATGTGTTCGGCGTCTCTCTGCGCGAATGATCAGCCTTCTTTAGGACCACACTCCTTACCCCTACACGGGGAAGAGGCATAGAAAAGGTTGCCCCCAAATTTTCTGCTTCACCCTTAACAGGGCGGGTGGCCACGCTCGTCAGGTCACCCCATAAATGTGGCCGAGGAATAAGAAACAAAAATGGACGCACCAGCAGATGATGGAAATGACAATCGACCCCCACGGAGAACAGCTCTGGTGGTCCTTGAACTTCAGAGATATGACATTGATATTGCAGCATTGAGTGAAACAAGGCTGCCCAACGAAAGTTCCTTGGTGGAGGATGGTGGCGGCTACACATTCTACTGGATAGGCTACTCAACTCAGGAGCGACGCAACCATGGTGTTGGCTTCGCTATCAAAAACCGTATATTGAAATCAATCACTAACACATCGATAGCAATAAATGCACGTATGATGAAATGGAGAATTTCTTTGACTGAGGGACGATATACCACCATTTTTAGCTGCTACGCACCTACTCTAAATAGTACCGAAGAAGATAAGGACTCCTTTTATGACTTGCTTGATGCACATCTTTAGCTAGTAGACAAAATTACAAGATAATCCTTTTTGGAGATTTTAATGCCTGCGTTGGTGTGGAACATCATGTGTGGGAAAGATTACTTGGGCATCATGGCATTGGGTAAATGAATGAAAATGGACATTGCCTTCTTGTGCTATGCTCAAAACATTCCCTTGCGATTACCAACACCATCTTCCAGATGAAAAATATATACAAGGGCACATGGATGCATACGAGATCTGGGCATTAGTACATGATAGATTATGTGATTGTTAAACAACACCACAAAAAAGACGTATTAATTACACTATCGATGCGTAAAGCCGAATGTTGGACCGACCACAGGCTGGTCAGATCTATCTTTCAGCTACGAATTCGACCTCCCTGCCGACGCAGAACCCCGCAGAAGAAATTGAAATGCAGAAAATAACAGATTCACATAAAAAACTGCACTAGCTGCAACAATATGTAGCAGGCTGAACGAGCTCCCGCCGTTCAATGAAATGGGCACCGTTAATGATGCCTGGCAACAATTCAGTAATGCTATATCAAGTGTTGCAAAAGATACTCTTGGTTACGCCACGCGAAAAAATCAAGACTGGTTTGACGAGAGTTCTGAAGATATTAAAACATTACCGAAAAGGAGAAATGACGCCCAATCTGCTTACTTGAATAACAGAAGACCTCAGTTTTTATTACAAAAATGGAGACTAATTGGGGGTGAGACACAGAGAGACTTAAGAGAAATGCAAAACAAATGGTGTATTGAAAAAGCCAGTGAAATACAAGGAATTGCCGACGTGGGAGACAGCCACAACTTCTATGATGCGTTAAAACAAGTATACGGCTCATTCAGACACAAAATAACACGTTAGATTAGCTAATAGAAGCACACTATACACTGAAAGAGATGAAATTGTTGCAAGATAGAAAAAGCATTATAGCCAACTCCTAAATACATGCAATCATACTGACCCCACAGCGCTAAACCTCCCACAAGATTACCCATCAATAAATGAATTGGATGCTGAGCCTACAATAGAAGAAGTTTACAGAGCAATCCAGAGTTTAAAGAACCACAAATCACCAGGCCTGGATGGAGACCCCTCAGAAATATATAAAAATGGTGGAAGAACATTGATACATAGGCTACATGATCTAATAGCCCTCATATGGCAAAAAGAAGACCTACCACAGGATTGGAAAGATACTAATATCATATGTATATATAAGAACAAAGGTGACCGTGCAGACTGTGGGAACAGCCGAGGAATATCTTCGCTAGTAGTGGTAGGGAAGGTTCTGGCAAGAATCATACTATTCAGAATTAATCAGCATCTGATTGACAGAGTTGTTCCTGATCCTCAATGTGGTTTCCGCAGGGAGAAAAGCACAGTTGATATGACTTTTGCTGCGAGACAACTTCAAGAGAAAAGCCGAGAGTAACAACAAAATCTCTGTTTTGCATTTATTGACCTCTCCAAGGCATTTGATACAGTGAATAGGGACTTGCTTTGGAGAATATTAAGGAAATATGGATGTCCTCAGAAATTCTTGAATATCATCAAAGCCTTCCATGATAGGATGATGAGTCGTGTTGTGATGACTGGTGCAGAAGCAGAGCCATTTCCAGTAAATGTTGGGATCAGATAAGGCTGTGTCCTAGCTCCGGTAATATTTAACATTTACAATGCAGCAGCCACCCAACTATACCACAATCTGCTCGAATCTCAAGATGGGATAAAAATTTCTTAGACTTGATGGCAGTGTTTTCAACCTGCGACGCCTACAGGCCCATGCAAGAACACAACAAGAATGTGTGCTGGAACTCCAATATGCAGATGATTGCGCTCTTGTTGCCCACTAACAACAGTCACTACAACGAATGTTTGGACTAATACATACAGTTTACCAGCAGCTAGGTTTAGAAATAAACTGCAAAAAGACAGAAATCATGTACCAGAGGGATGAATTATCTCACAACGTGCCCGTCACTGCATAAAATGAAAACCCTGTAAAAGTTGTGCCCAATTTTAAGTATCTGGGCAGTATTATGTCTGCAAACTGCACCAGAGACAAAGAAATACAAAGTAGAATAAACCAGGCATCATCTGCCTAAGGTTTCTATAGAGATGTATGCTTGTCCATACTATTATATGGTTGTGAAGCATGGACATTGTACAGAGAACATATGAGTATTTACGAAAAATTCCATATGAGATGTTTAAGAAGAATTCTGGGGATAACGTTGCAAGATAGAATACCAAATACAACGGTCTTGACAAGTGCTGGAATCACCAGTCTCGAGTGCATACTGTTGGAAAAACAGATGAGATGGGTCGGCCATGTAATTGGAATGCTAGATGAAAGAAAGCCAAATAAAATAATGTAGGGACAGCTAGAGCAGGGTGTTAGAAGTGCTAGTGGTCAGAAGAAGAGATATAAAGATAATATAAAACAGGCCTTGCGCAGCATAAATATCAACCCAAGTGAATTGGAAACATTAGCCTCGGATAGGACACTATGGCGGACAAGATGCTGTGAAGGAATAAACAACTTTGAACAGCGACGGAGGAATGTACTTATTGGACGTTGATAAGAGAGGCATGGGAGGGCTGCACGGCCTCCACCGTGCGACCCTGATATCCAGTGCAACATTTGTGGACGGCAGTGCAAA
The DNA here is from genome assembly GCA_963969495.1 of Ceratothoa steindachneri. Classification (NCBI taxonomy): domain Eukaryota; kingdom Metazoa; phylum Arthropoda; class Malacostraca; order Isopoda; family Cymothoidae; genus Ceratothoa; species Ceratothoa steindachneri. The sequence goes on from OZ018327.1 coordinate 35,182,800, forward strand.
TCCCGTATTGGTCTTCTCAGTCACCATCGCTCCCATCAAAGAAGATGACGCCGAGACACAAGGTCATCACCGGATTACGATGGACTGCCTTAAGCAAGCAAGTAAGCATTATCTCTATCTTTTTCATCGATTTTCCCCCTCTATTTGTCCCATTCATCTGTTTTTGTTCCTTTGTCCCAAGAACGTTTGGGGCATATCACGCAACAAAAGTAGTGAAATTAGGTGAAGAGAAATACGTGGAAAGCACAGAGAAATCTGCACCGATGGAGAAGAGATGGGGAAGGAAGGAAAAACCAGGTAGATAAAAGTTCAATAATACGACTAAGGTTAAAAGATAGGAGATAGATAGATATTCCACATAAGACCATTAAGTCAAAGGATTATTATTATATATATATATATATATATATATATATATATATATATATATATATATATATATATATATATATATAAATATATATATATATATAAATATATATATATAAATATATATATATATATATATATATATATATATATATATATATATATATATATATATATATATATATATATATATATATATATATATATATAAACAGGGTGGGCCAAAGATTTACATACATAATTTCTTCATTGACCCGTTTTTTCTTGATTTGCAACGCTTCCAATTAAGGGGAGGGGGCGGAGGAACTTTTCAATAAGTTGGAGGAAGGCAATAAGTTTGAGGCACCTTTTTAATAGGTTATGGGAAACTTTCAATTAATTTGGAGAAACGTTGCAATAAATTTCGGGAACTTTTCAAAGGTTTTGGGGAACTTTTCAATAATTTTTTTTTGGGGGGGGTGAAATTTCAATAAGTTTGGGTGAACTTTTCAATATGTTTGGGAGGACTTTTCAATATGTTTGGAAGGACTTTTCAATATGTTTGGGGGGACTTTTCAATATGTGGGGGGACTTTTCAGTAAGTTTGGGTGAGCTTTTCAATAAGTTTGGGAGAACTTTTCAATATGTTTGGAGGGACTTTTCAATATGTGGGCGGACTTTCAGTAAGTTTGGGTGAACTTTTCAATAAGTTTGGGTGAACTTTTCAATATGTTTGGGAGGACTTTTCAATATGTTTGGGGGGACTTTTCAATATGTGGGGGGACTTTTCAGTAAGTTTGGGTGAACTTTTCAATAAGTTTGGGTGAACTTTTCAATATGTTTGGGAGGACTTTTCAATATGTTTGGGGGGACTTTTCAATATGTGGAGGGACTTTTCAGTAAGTTTGGGTAAACTTTTCAATATGTTTGGGGGACTTTTCAATATGTTTAGGTGAATTTTCAATATGTTTAGGGGGACTTTTCAATAAATTGGGAGGGACTTTTCAATATGTTTGGGGAGACTTTTCAATATGTTGGGGGGAGGGGGAGATTTTTCAATAAGTTTGGCTACTGTTCATTTCCGCTTGTAATTTTCCTCCTGATCCGTTCCATAATACTAAATAAAATTTAAAGATTATCTGAAAAACAAAAGTAAAATATTGATTTCTCCTCTAAATGGAAATTCAGTTCTATTTAGCTGAATTTATCGCATAAATTGTGTATTTGCGTAGATGAGATTTTCCATTTAGGGAACTGAGAGAAGCGCGCAGGGAAAACAAATCCCGAAGAACTGGTGAATCTAACCCATGCACACACGCTTACACTGGTGCACATACATGGCAAGTAGACTCCTGCACACGGATAAATGCAGATCTTTATAGACACGTACACACGAATATACACATAAATTTAAATGTAAGTGATTTAATGAAAAGCAAACAGCGTGAGAGGATTAAGATCATGTAAAGCATAGTCTGCCTTACATCTACACGCATCTCACGCACTCGTGTGGGTTGGATATATATATATATATATATATATATATATATATATATATATATATATACAACAACAAACCGCAAGAAACAGAAAACGGGAAAATCTTTCTTCGGAAATAATATTTCCTAATTCGCAAAAAAATCCCGTTTTCTGTTTCTTGTGGTTTGTTGGATATATATATATATATATATATATATATATATATATATATATATATATATATATATATATATATATATATGGTCAATGTATCGCAAAATTAGACAATCGACTCTGCTTCAGGTTTAGAGGACAACCCCCGTCCTCGATCTGGTAGACCACCGTCAAGGAATCTGTCTAATGTAGCTAAAAAGATGCATTTCCAAAGACCCCCCTCTATGTTAGTTTAGTTTACCGTCGTAGAAAAGTGTTTTTAATTGTATGGCTGTTCGTAGTATTGATCAACTGTCCTCTTAGTACGGATTGGCTCGAAAGATCTCTGTTGCCCTTCCGACCCCAATTTTTTAATGTCGTATAGTCTGCCTGCCCATCTTCTCTCTTGTGGGTGAGGGGGGGGGGGCTTTTATCTAGTGTTCTTCTTGTCGCTCACTCAATCGTCATTGAGCACTTTTTGTACTCATCAAGTCGGAGTGGAGGTGGTTGTTGTGGTGGAAGCCTTCGAATTTTCTATTTATTTTCGTGTTTTTTTTATGATTCTCGGTTTTCTTTGTTTTGCCTCCTTTGTCTTATTTTTATTTTCTTTGTTTCCCATCGGTTGGGTTTCATCCTCCTCTTCATTATTATTATTAATATAATTATTATTATTATTAGTAGTAGTAGTATCTAGTCATCTATGATATTGTTATCATCAGTATTATCATTGTTGTCATTATTATCATAATCTGCTTCTTGTTTTCGTTCCTTCCTTTTGTTTTTGCTCATTTTTATCTCTTTTATTTTCATTTTCTTCTCCCTCCCTTATTCCACCACATCATGCCCCCTAATTGTGGCTCCCCCTTTCAGCAAAGCCCCCTCTCTCCTCTTCTCCCTCGCAGCGTTTTGATCCGAGTTAAGAAGTGCGACGGATGCCAATGGCAACCTTTAACAAGGTCACCTGCGTTGAGTCATCATGGCTCCGAGAGAAGAAACTGTCGGCAGACCTTAAAGATGTGGGGGTATTTTAGTTGATATATGACTATTTTCATGTATTGTACCTTGACAGGGAGAGATTTTATGATAAAAATAATGAAATGTTTATTCGCTAAAATCCTGCAAAGGATATTTCGTATAGAAATATTCTTTTTCTCGTATAGAAATATCCTTTTTCTCGTATAGAAATATCCTTTTTCTCCAACAGGTGAATATATGCTTGCCTAATAAATCCGGCACTTAGTTGCCAAATATCTTCGCCCGCTTTCATATTGATTCGTTCGCGGGCTTTTTTTTTATTATATGAGCGAAAGTCGGGGAAAGGCCATTGTAAATTTTATCCTGAAATTAGTACAGTGACTCAACATAATCATTTTCCCGAAACACAAATATTCTTTAATGACGTAGCAACAATTTCGTTGTTTTTTTCTTTGTTTTGTTTAGATTTTATTCCTGGGTGTTTTTAGTTTTTTTCTCGTTCGCTTTTCTCTTTGTTTGTTTTACGCGCGCATTTTTTTCGCGGGAATTTCTGTATGGAACAACGTTTTAGGCGGGAAGCAAAAATATGGCCCTGTGACGCTGATTGGCAGTTTCGTTAATGCTGACAAAGGTGATGTTAACGTCATTGGTGCCAGATGGAAACATATGGTGTAGTAAATTAGTTGTTCAGCAATGTGTGTGTGTGGGGGGGGAGCTATTGGGGCGTTTCCACCCCTTAGAAAAGAAATGTGAAAAGGTAAAAATACTCCCAAAAATCCAAGGACGTAAAAACAAAATCTGATACAACAGACCTTCCCCACTGAAGATGATGGAACCGTAAAAACGGGAAAAAAATAAAATAAATTAATAGAAAAGAAAAAAAGAGTTATAATCATATATTATCATCAGTGTATAATATATGTAAGGCTAATTCGTGGGCGTGTACGTCCATATTGATCGATGTATAAGTGATAATTTTTAAGGAATGACTTAGCATCTTCATAAGTCGTCACGACAAGATGGTAAACAATACCCCAATTTCCAGATAAATACCCCTATAAACAATAACTCCCCTCCCCACACACACACTCACGCCCTTCCAAGTTAATACCCATTGGGGCAAATTTCTGCGAGTCATTATGACTGTGGCAAGATTTGACTGAATTCAGTAAAATATAGGAGGCTGAAATATGGAATTCACAGACACATTTTCCATTGGAATGTCATCATATTGTATTATATAACATTTTGAAGGAAATATTTTTCTGAATTAAAATATTATATAGACATTTAATATTATTTGACATTAAAGAAAATGATTTAATTAGCATTCAGTGGCCGGTCTCATATATTTGAAGTCAAGAATCACGGCATCAAAACAATGAAAAATAGAGCGCCTAACGAAGTCTGACAATGGCCTTTGGATTCGAACCTAATGCTTGGCTTTCGAATTGTGTATACTACTAGCTGATTAAAATTAGAGGTGTGCCCCCGCCATTTGGGGGATATGGGGACGAAGCTCCCATTTGGAAATAATCACCTTAGAGATCGAATTTAAATCTGTTGCCAGGCGCTGGTAAGTACTCTAATTTTTATTGTTTTTATGCAGCGCTCGTCTAGCTCCGCCCATTCTTGGTGGAGCTAGAAATGGAATTATAACATTTCCAAATTTGCCCAAGGTAGATTTGCGCTCAACCAACAGGGTGGAAAAGAGAAAAAAAAACAGGATAGGAATAAATATTGAGGAAAATGGGAGGGAGGGGGGGGGGGCGGGGGGGGCTAAAAATTATACTTAGGACCAATCTAAAAGACCACAAATTATTATTATTAATAAACGAGCCAATATGATTTTGAAGAAGTTTTAAATGAAAATGGTAATGTTAGGGGATGTGAAAATCTGTGGAAAGTACCTCACCCGATTAATCGTAGGGAACTACTAGGTGCGCTAGGGACCAGAAAAAAGCGCAGTTCTCCTGCACTTAACAACCTCTGTAATGAAAGCAGATTCCCATGGTTAGTTCTCAGAATCATGGTTGCAAATTTAGTTCAATTTGGACAGTTTTTTTCTTTTAAAGAGACATCTTGGCATTAAATTTATGGTTTGGCCATCCTTACTCTCCGGGTGGTTTGGTCATTTTTACTTTTCGGTGGGTTAGCCATCTTTACTTGGGGGGTAGCTATCTTTACTTTCCGGTGGGTTGGACATCTTTACTTTTTTCGGAAGTTTTTGTCATCTTTCTTATTCGGTGAGAGCCATCTTTACTTTCTCGGGAGGTTTGGCCATCTTTACTTTTTCGGGGAGAGCCATCTGTACTTTTCGGGAGGGTTTTGTCATCTTTACTTTTCGGGGAGAGTCATCTTTACTTTTCGGGAGGTTTCGCCATCTTTACTTTTTGAGGGATGTCCTTGCATTAGTTTCCCTCTGACATTTTCTTATTATTTAATCCTTACTATTTAATTCTTACTATTTAATCCTAAAGACGATAAGAATCAAATAAATATAGCGCGTAGTGCAATAATGGAGTAGAAACATGTCTCAAACGTGTAAAAGGACTTGCAGTTATAAGAAATGGGAATGCTGACTGCAATGAAAGCCGCTGACGTCATGCGTATGCTCACTGCGGACATTTTAAACTAATCCGTAGACTTAATCCTTTTGGAAAATATAAAGTTTTAATACATAGTTTTATTAAATCTTGTATCCTCGTACGTTGATTTTAAGTTGTTTTAAAAAACAAAATATTAAGTTTTAATTGCCAATTTTTCCCCTCCACTGACTTAGACAGGAGTTAGTGAACGCATGAGTCGGTGTCCAGTTAAAGATTGAAGTGGCAAATCTAAGGATAAAATGCTGACTTCATAAAGAGCCAAGTTTATAGACTTGAAATGGAAATTTTGTAAATAATGGAGATGGATATTACGATGATGGAGATGGATATTGGAAGAAGCTCTATGATCTGGAGCTTTAAAATGAGTAATATTATGTAACTTGTATTATTTACAATATATTTTATCATCTAATATAATTAATAAGCAATCCCACTAAGTTAACTTTTGGAAAATATACTTCCTGGTGCGAATTTTATTTTAAGGGGAGTTTTGAAATTTAGTTAATTCATAATTTTTGATATTACAATAATAATAATAATAATAATAATAATAATAATAATAATAATAATACCTAGATCCGTGAAAATTTCACGGTAAATTCCCCTCACCATCACCTTTATATTAGTTATTAATTATATTATCAGTAATGTTTTGATTATTCATTATCATAATCATCATCATCATCATCATCATCATCATCATCATCATCACTGACTCTATAATTTAAGAAGGCGATTTTTTGAGTAATAATTTCATCTTAGTTTGATTATGACATGTTTTTTTTATCAAAGTTCAGAAATAAATATAAGTATCGAAATTTTTTGAATTTTTTGAAACCCAAAGAATTATTACAAATGGTGAAGTTCAGAAAATTTATTTTTATATATCTTCTATATCTATAACTCTATATTTTAGCAACGTGATATTTTGAAAGGGGGGAAATTTAGTTCAGAGTTCCTTTTTAAAGTTATTATATTAGCGAAGTTCAGAAAATTTATAAAAATTTAACCATGGCTCCGTTTTTTTAGATTTTAAATTCTAATCTTGGTAGCAAAGCGCAACCTTCCCTCCTACGGGAGAAGTGGCGAAGACATTGCCTGGTTATTTACATAAATTTCCAGCCCAAATCAATTTTAATATTTCTTCTTTTTTTTTTGTCAAAGTGTAAGTTACAATTGCCACAAGTATTTATGTCAGACTCTCCGCTGACTTTCGTTCACAGTGATAATATAATTTAATATACAGGGTGTCCCACCAAAAATGTATGCACAATATGATTAAGTATAAAGGCAGTGTTTATTAAAATACATTTTATTTTCAAAATGTTTATGATTAGTATTATTATTATTATTATTATTATTTTTATTATTATTTCCTAAACTCTTTTGGAGACACCCTGTAGTATTATTTGAGGAAAGATGGAGTTTGGGGGGGGGAGGAGGGTATTTAGTTATAAATATACTTAATAGGGAAATAAAAATAATTAAATTAAGTGAAATATTTTACGAAATTTTGTTCGATATTTTATATCGTAGTTAACCTAATTTTGTCCGCTTTTTTTCATTGTAGCATCACTACTTTGAGAAACTATACGTGCCAACAAGATGGGAGAGAACCAGCAGAATTATAATAAGATATTATTAATGATAATTATTAGCCAAATATTGACTTCATTTATGACGCCTCAGTTACAATGGTATATTAGGTTAAGGAGAAACATTTCCATGTTACGTTTTTTTTTATGATTCCAATTGTGCAGAAATTCAAGCCCATTTAGACCGTCTTCCGTTTTTACTTAACCATTTAGCCATTCTTCCCGTTTTATTCAAAACCTTTTATTTGACCTTTTTCATTTGGTCTTTTAAATTTGGCCGTTTTAATTTGTTGTTTTTTTTTATTTGGACTTTTATATTTAGCATTTGGGCCATATAATTCAGTCCCTTTTGTTTGACCTTATTTATTTGGCTGTTTTATATTTGGCATTTTCATTGTTTCTTTTATGTGGTCCGTTTTATTCAGCCGCTTTTATTTAACCTTTTTTATTTGGACGTTTGAATTTAGTCTTTTATATTTGGCATTTTTATCGTGCCCCTTTTATTTGGTCCGTTTTACTCGGTCCCTTTTGTTTGACCTTTTTTATTTGACCTTTTTCATCTGGCATTTTGGTCCCGTTTTATTCGACCCCGTTTTATTTTGCCTTCTTTATTTGACCGTTTTCATTTGGCATTTTGAATTGGGCTTTTTCTTACTTTTCACCACCCAGTCTCAAAACTAGATAGATGGGCTTGAAAGACATACAGAAATAGACATTAACAAAAAAAAAACGTAGACCCCAGAAAAATATTAATATATTAAGAGTGAATGAAATCAATGAACTAAATTATCCGCATTTGAATAACGAAAGTAATAAATAAAAATTTCTTGCCTCATACTGTTCTTTACCCCCCCCCCCTCCCCCTCACCTCTTCGGTCCCGTGACCGTAACGGGTTGATCGCTATACAAAGAGAAGCGACCTTAAGCTTGAGCATGAAGAGGAATTAATGTAATTATGAGAGGACACGAGTAATGAACTGCCAAGCTCATTATATTGGGAGACCGTAATTAATTACTTGGCCAACTGTCCACCGTGGTCTGTTTGGGGACCTAGCTAACGTGAAGTTAATCACTGGTAATTGGGAATTACTTCTTGGTAATTAGGGGTATAGGGGTATCTGAAGTAATAAGAGGGGAATGTTGGAAATAATTAAATTTTGTGGACTAAAATAGGGGGAGGCAGAAACGGAGATAGAGACAGAAACAAGGGGACGGTGTCGTGTAGGAATTATTTAAACAATTAAATAAAGATTAACGAGGGATTGTCCTTAAGAAAGATTTTTGGGAGTGGTTTTTAAAGGATGTAAAGATAAGTGAGTTAAAGATGAGTGGGAGAGACATATTCTTGCAGACAAAAAGAACAACGGGTGGCTTTCGACGTTCCACCTACTATGAAAACCAAGTTCCGCCAAACTGTGATGGTCTCTGGGGTGTGTCTCCAGTGAGGGAGACCTCATGCCGCCCCACATCTTTGAGCAGGGTCTTAAGCTCAATTGAGACGGCTATGTGGAGCTGGTGGTCATTGTGGTCAAACCCTGGCAGGAGAGGGTTGCTGCTGGAGGGACATAACTCCAGAAATAGTCAGAAGTGGTTGTTGGAGAATTTCAACTTCAACAGCACCACTTCTTAGTCTCCTTAGTCCCAGAATTTAATCTCATAGATTGCTATGTATAGTGCGCCGTTGAGAAAGAGCCACCACCCGCTCTGTCTGCAACTGCAAGGCCGAGTTAGTGGCCGAGATCAAAGAGGTGTTCGAAGATCTTCCCAGAGACACAGTGAAGAACTCATACGCAAAGTTCCGGAGCCATATTCAGGCCGGAGTGGAAGTTGAGGGCTGCTACTTTGAGTAAACTGTCATTCCCCAGCCATAATCCATCAATATTTTTTTTAAAATATAAAATACATTTATTTTTGGCTAAGAATTTGCCTGAACACTCAGAATAGTTGTCCAACTTGAGTCAATTTTGTGGTGGATAATTTTAGTGACGTGTATCGAATCCCACGTTAACTGAAGATGTCTACTAACCTCAAAATAAAAATAACGCGAAAACCGTTGCTAAACCTCTACCAAAAGAAATATTAACTTCCCAACTCCTCTTCATTTATTTAATTTATATTATGTATCCACTGCCATGTGCTTCACGTTTAAATGGCATTTAATGGCTTAAGACTTCCGATATGATATTTCAAGGTTCGATTGGACTTTCTAGTCTCTCATAGCAACCCTTATTGCTCGCTTGGGGCAGAGAAACCCCAAACGCAATGTCATTCTTACATCATAAATTGTAGCGGCCCCATGACACAACCTTTTGGTAGTCTCCTTGCTATTAAGGCCATTTGGTACTATTGCCACGATTCTCCTGTTAGGAACATAGATTTCCAAGTATTTTGACACCTTACCAAATTCCAAAACTTTCGTTTTTTACCTTTGCCATTTATCGTTAGGGTGGTAATTTGTCAAGGAAACGGACAGGCCATTAAAAATTTGCTCCCGATAAAATCCAACGATGACATAGTCAATCTTTAATAAATTGGGAGATAGGGCAATGTTCATTAAAAAAAGGTGAATGGAGAAGATCGAGAGATTGAAAAGGATTTGCATTAAGATAATTGTCAAAGATAATAACGCTATTGCCTGTTTACTTTCTCTCTCTCTCTCTCTCTCTCTCTCTCTCTCTCTATATATATATATATATATATATATATATATATATATATAATTTATTTTTTTCCGTGGAAACCCTGATCGGACGGCAAATAAAAAATAAAGTACGCGATCACATAAAAACATCGACACCTTAAAATATACCACAAGCTTAAATTTTACCTACCTATCAATATTTGGTCATTCCTCCCGTCTTATTTATCACCTTCTGGAGTCGTCTCGGGATGCTTTGGGCAATTTTCGGAAGTAACTGGCTTCCATATCGAGGATCCGCATATTCGTGATGGCGTCCTCGAGTAGGGGCAAAGAAGATGCGGGGGTTATCTCTCAGCTTGCTTTCCATGTCCCCCTAGCAGTTTTCTATGGGATTCAGGTCTAGACTGTTGCCAGGCCATTCCAAGACTTGAATCTTCTTCTCCGTTAAAAAATCACGGATGTTTAAAGCGCGGTTATAATTTTCACAATGGACAGCAATTCTTTCTGCGACAGAAGCTGAACCTTTCAGAATTGCTCACAAATTCTCTATTAGGTTTAAATCTGGCGAATTTCCGCACCGAGGTCCCAAAATTTCGATGTTATTTCGAGCCAAGAACTTTATTATTGGTTTTGAAATAATATGAAATGGAAACCTTAGGAGGAGCGAAGAGAAATACAAAATAAGATCATTTACCTGATTTAATGATCTTATTTTGTATTTATCTCCGCCCCTCCTAAGGTTTCCATTTCATATTAATTCATTTCGTTGATTGGTTTTTGGCTTTTTTGTAGGCGTTCCCTCCCCTCTGTATCATCCTTATAAATATTACAATTTTCAATACTTTTGTTATTCCTTGATAAATAACTCGCAATAAAGTTGGAAAGTACTTGGAATCTTCGTACGTATTAATTTTCCCTGTGGGCTTTGTTGCATATATATATATATATATATATATATATATATATATATATATATATATATATATAAAAGGGTTGGACAAAATAATTGGAGCACGTGTTAAATTCAATGAATATTTATTTAATACGGAGTTAGTCCTCATTTTGCTTTCTGAACAGCGTCGGTGCGTCTTGGAATTGTTTCATACAGCTTCCTGACTTCACTGAGAGGAATCTTGAGCCGTTCTTCTTGCAGTACCTGCTCCAGTTGTTTCAGACATGAGGGTGGAGTGTAACGACTTCTAACTTGTCGCTCCAAGATGCACCACAAATGTTCAATAATATTAAGTTCTGGAGATTGTATGGACCATTCCATCTATTTTTGCTCACTCCTATTCTCTTCATACCAATTCTCAACCACATGAGCGGTGTGTATTGGGGAATTGCCTTCTTGGAAAAAACACTCACCATCAGGGAATGATGTCTGGACTATGAGATGGACTTAATCTTCCAAAATATTCAGATATTCGTTGCTGTTGATCCTACCATGGAGGGCAATGATTGGACCAAGAGAATTCCAAGATATGGCTGCCCAAACCATCACTGACCCTCCTCCGTGCTTCATTATAGGAAGAAGGCAGTCAGGATTAAAAGCTTCCCGGGCTGCCTCCACGCAATCTTGCCCTGCAGTGGGGAAAAGAGAAAAACAGGACTCGTCGGAGAATATTACTTGGCTACATTGGTCTGTCGGCCAGCCCTTGAAATCTCTACACAAGTTCAGCCTTTTCTGAATGTTTTGATGAGAAAGCAGAGTTTTCTTGATGGCGGCTCTTCCATGACATCCGGCTTTATTGAGTTCACGATGAACAGTTTTGGTCAAAACTGGGCTAGTGAGATGCTGATTCAACTCTTCAGTCACTTTGGAGGGAGTTGTCGAGGGAATTTTCATCACAATACGTTTCAACACTCGTAGGTCTCTTTCAGCGAGCTTCTAAGTACTTCTGGAATTACTCTTCCTGCTGGAGGTTTTACCCTGCTTCTTGAATTCTCTTATGGTTCTTGATATGGTATCTCTCGAAACACCAAGGAGTTTAGCAGTTTTGGTGACGGAAGTTCCTGCAATTCGAGCTCCAACAATTTGCTCTTTTTCAAACTCAATGAAGTCACTCATCTTAGCATCTGTACCAGGAACTGAAAAAGAAATACAAACAATCATTAAAGTTGATAAATAAAACTATGTATCCACAATAAAAACAAAACACTCACAATGAAATTTGGATGGACATTTCTTAATATAAGCTCATTGAAATATTGATGTTAAATTTCTACTTATTCCAATTATTTTGTCCAATCCCTGTATATATATATATATATATATATATATATATATATATATATATATATATATATATATATATATATATATATATATATATCACGAGTATATACAAATTTAGTTTTATCTGACTATCAGACACGCCCAATCTCGCTCAGTCACGTCCAGCCCTGATTTCCCGACCTCTGCTCCAGGCCATCCTTCCCCCCCCCCTCCTGTAAAAAAGGCCATCCCCTCCCACCCTCCACTCAGCAGCCGGCCACACCGAGATAGCAACCACAGGGCTGGCAGAGGGAACGCACGGGTCTCTAAGGCCCAAATGGGCTTGAGTTGCTGCACCAATTAATTTGTCCACTGTCATCTATATTGACCTATGAGTTCGGTGTCTCTTGCCATCCGGGCTGCACGTTTGCCTCTTTTATCATGTGCACGCCCGCCTTTCAGCCAATGTGTGTGTGTGCATTTGTCTCTCCCTGTGAGTATGAGCATGTGTGTCTCTCTCCCAACCGTGTGTGCGTCTCAGTGAATATGCGTGCGTGTCTCAGTAGAAGTGTGTGTATCTCTCAGTGAGTGTCTCTATCCGTGTGTTCGAATGTATATTCGTCTCTCTCACTGAATGTACGTACGTCTCTCAGTCAATATGTGCGTATGTACGATTCTTAGTGAGCTGCGTGTCTGTCTTTTCGTCTCACAGTAAGGTGTGTGCGTATATTTGCTTTATTTTTTATTGTGTGGATCACATGTGTGCTTCTTTCTCAGTAAATTTTTGTTTGGTCGTAATGTGCACAATGGAGTGTGTGTGTGTGTGCATATCAGCGATTTTTCGTCTTCGTGTGCATCTTTCAGGGAGTCTAAATGTGCAAGTGGCTCTCATAAGTGCGTGTATTTTGGGGTAAAGATCCGTCCATGCATGTGTGCATTATTCAGCTAGTGTTTGCATGAGTCTTTTAGTAGGCATGTATGCCTTTGGGTGAGTGTGTGTAGATCAACGTTTTTCCCTTCGTCTCTTAGTATGTTTGCCTGTGAATTTGTGTACGACTGTCATAAGTATGAGTGTATATTTTTCGATCACTTAGTGTGTGTGCATCTTTCAGTAATGATTGTGCGTATCTTTCACTGAGCATGTGTGTATATTGCTATGTCTTAGTAAATGTTTGTGTGCGTCATTTTAAGTGTGTATTCGTTTCTCTCTCTCTCTCTCTCTCAATATATATATATATATATATATATATATATATATATATATATATATATATATATATATATATACACAAACCATACTTCGTATTCTTTCTTACAGAAAAAACTTTGTTCCACAGGCACTCCTTCGGTGTGTGGCCTACGGCCTATTTGCTATTTTAAACCGCTTTTTTTAATCCCCTTTATAGACTCTATATTTTAACACCCTGAACACCTTTTTCAACATAGATACCCTTAAACATTTTTTTAAAGTTATTTCACCTTTTATTATATTGTCTTTATCCCTTGAAGATTTATATATAGTTGAGAATTTTCCCAAACCTTTTTTCAACATAGACACCCTGAAACCTTTTTTTTAAGTTATTTCACCCGGTTTGATATATAGAAAAACCTTCGTCAGATCTCTTTTTTCTTCTAAATTTGTTTTATTTACGAAATTATAGTAAAAAAGCGCCAAAGCCCTAATTTTAATACATTTTTTGAACTTCACGATTTGTATGTTTTTTCATTCCAAATCATTCGATAATTATATTTATTTTTTTCTGAACTCTTAGAAAGAACTTTGATAAAAGCTCGAAACATACAAAAAACAGCCCTGCGAAGAAAAGTTTCAAATAAAACCTAAACTCAAAAACATGAAAGATTACTTGTCCACTAAGCAAAAGAAATTTTTCAAAAATTTAAAAAATTCACCAATTTAAATTCTAGTTAAAAGAGGAACAGCTTCGCCACTAATCCTTACAGAAGGAGCTTGCGCTTCGCTGGCAGACTTTCGATCTGTGTCCTACGGCCTATCATGATTCTTTTTTTCTCCATCTAAATTTGCTTTAATAATTTCGATGCCAAAATTTTAAGAAATTCTCTGAACTTCACCATTTGTAATTCTTTTAGTTTAAAAAAAGTCAGAAAAATTCGATACTTATATTTATTTCTGAACTTCACCATTTTATTTTTTGATATTATAAAGGAATTATTAAAATTAACTTTGATAAAAAAATTAAATCTACTTAGGTAACAACCGAACTAAAAGAAAAGGAAAAGTATATATATATATATATATATATATATATATATATATATATATATATATATATATATATATATATATGTGTGTGTGTATTTGTATGGTCCTGGATTACGTACATATGATATCTTTGTTTAGCTGAATATACATACATAACTAAATTCATGTGCGTACACACAAAATGTCAAGGACTAAAAGCATAATTATGTGTCTGTGTGGACATTTTTAGATGGGTTTGATAGACTTATCAGCATCAGAGTACGTAAGCTTGTATACTTACACATACGAGGAATGTTTGTGAATATACGAGAGTGTATGTACGATTTGCGTGTTTTGTCAGCATAGACACTTAAATCTATGTTATGTTGTGTATCAAAAAGAAGTGATTTGATGTTATGATGTGTATAAGTAGGAAGTAATTTGATGTTATGATCGAATGGAGCTCCCTTTAAACTTCCTGCTAATGTATCTAATTACTTCCACTGAATTACACGTCATAATAACATCAGATCACTTCCTCCAATTAGACAGCGTTTCATCAAATTCAGTGGCGTGAGGTGACTTTTGAAGACGAAGAAGGAATTCAAGTTGTAAAAAATAAATATGTTAATTGAAGTAAATATGTTGTTCATTAAAAATAACTATAAAATTATAAGCTACTCACTTTATTTAAATGTTATTTTTTTAACTTTATTTTAATGTTAAAATAGCTTCTGTAAGTATGCACAACCAGCTAGCCAAGATGTTCTATCGTATTGGCCTACAATGTATTTGCGAGTGCAACACTTTGCTTTGGAAGAGAGATCGTTGGCGTAGGCCTACTTGTTTTAATAATAGTCTCTCTTACATTATGTCATCGCACTGAACTTCCTTTTTAATAATTTTTCAATAATATAATCGTATTTTCTCCCAACTTCATTTGCATCCATTTTGTTTAAGGGGGGGGGTTGAGGGTCACTTAAAAAAATAAATAAACAATAGGCCACAGATATCTAACCACGGCCTCGCAACTACTGACCTCAGAGATACGAGGGCTGCCAGAATCCTTGAAATATCAACAAAATGCGGCGCTTTTGTGTTTAGGGGGAACACACCAAAATTGGCTGGTGACGTCACCGGGTGGCTGCCTGTGAGACAGCCATTTGATTTTCGAGTGTGAACGAATACTTAAAAGCGCCTTTTTCTTATAAAGACAAATTTCCCGATTTTGGTACTTGTTTGGTTATATAACCTAACCTAGCCTTAACCTAAAAATAAATGTAATGTACCGAGTGAACCTGATTTAGTGATAGTGAAAAGTAAAGGAGCAGCAAAAATTTATTATTTTAAAGGATAGAAATTTCTGAACCAAGTCCAAGCGAAGCAGAATATTATTATGGAGTCACAGTGGCCAGGCGACCTTTCTGGCTGGTGACGTCACCAGCCATTTTGGCTTTGTGTCCCCTAAACAAAAAAGCTTAAGACACAAGAGCGTAACCATACAGAATTTATGCTTCCTTTGCTTTCATTGACTCCACGCCACTGATCACATCACCTCTTAATTCGTATCATAAATTCAAATCATCTCCTCTTAATTCACCTCATAACATCAAATCACTTTCTTTAAATTCACCTCATAAAATCAAATCACTTCCTCTTAATTGACACCCTAACACCAAATCACTTCTTTTTCAGTGCCGGATTAACCACTAGGCAAACAAGGTAATTGCCTTAGGGTCAGCCAAAAAAACAAGGACACCAAAAATAAGGTAAAAAATATATATCATTTCACTTTAAAAAAAATAAAAAATTCGAATGGAAAAGAACTTCCTAATAATTTAAAACATTTATTGACATACAAAGAAGATCCATGTAATTGCCTTAGGGTCAGCCGGAAGACAAGGCCACCAAAATACACTATGTACAAAATATATTAAATCTATTTACAATATTTAATATATTTTGTACATAGTGTATGTTGACACCTAGATAGACTTTCCATGGATCTTCTTTGTATGTCAATAAATGTTTTAAATGATTAGGACGTTCTTTACCATTCGATTTTTTTTTTAAATTTATTTATACTCTATATGACTAGCACTTAGTATTAAGAATTAACATCAGTAATAAGTAATAAGCCTAATCATATTAAATCACTATTATTTAATTAATCCTCTCTAGATCATGTTGAAACTTAGTGTTAGCGTTCTTGTTGATCACTAATGCTTCTAGCTACCTTGTATGTTGTAGAAAAATTGCATTTTATAACCCCTTCCCTCATGAGGGTCTAGTAGAAATTTGATGTTAAGTTCTTCCTTTCAATTTCAAGAATTAATTATTATATTAAAATTATAGAATTTATCTAGACTAGAAGCTACAAATTTTCACGTATTACAAGAAACTCTCAAGGATCTTCACTAGAATTTTACTCAAGCCTGCCTAAATCGAAGTGCCCGATAAGGCGAGCGAGCTCTATGAATAAATGTATAGACCAGGAGTCGCCAAACTTTTTTCGCAGTGGGCCAGATAACTGAGAGAATAACGAGCGCGGGCCGCATAACCCTTTTGTTCAATACAATATAGTGAATACACACAAAAATAAAGACAACCAACCTATTTATTCACCAATACACAAAAAAATAAAGACAACGATCATATTTATTTACCAAAAAGTTATCAAAGAAGGCGTCGTTAGCAAGTTAGCAATAAGATAGTATTATCACACCCAGTATGCAAATATCCGAGTCTCACAAACTAAGCAGCCAAAAAGGTTAGTGAGATTTGTGAAACTGGCGTTTAGCTTTTAAGATATCATCAATATCTGCTTTGTAATTGCAGCATCCAATCAAGAGAATTGCTTTCAAATGTTCATTTGTAGCAGCACGGGCCGGATGAACTGACCTTACAGGCCAGATTTGGCCCGCGGGCCGTAGTTTGGAGACCCCTGGTATAGACGATTGGCAAGGGAGAAAATCCACCAAGTTCGCTGTTATTTAGATGTCATGATAACGAAGCATAATGAAAATTCGTATGAGTTTTTAGTCTTATATTATTAGAGATATCTATAGTCACATGTAATAAATTAAGGTTATAGGTAATTAGATGATTCCAAGAGTTGTAATTTAATTTGTAAATGTGAAGTAAATATGTTAAATTTGGTAAACAGTTACAGGAACTTAATCTATATTGCGAGTGTAAAATTAAGTTAAATGTTCCTTTAAGAGTAATAATTTCAGAAGAATAATTTCCTGAATTCTTATCCTTAGTAAAGGATGAGTGGAAGGATAATGAGTTAATTATTTTTGTGATTTTTGTAATACCCTGAGGATATTTTAACTTGTGAAGCTGTAATTTTACCAGGGCATCAAGGGTTTACTAGAAGTAGAGCCAGAAGCTGTCTAACCGTCAATAGCTCTGGAAGTCCTTCATGCAGCATCACGACTCCTCTATTTGAATTTCGAATCCGAGATATTGGTGAGTATCCTTGACGCACACCGAATCAAGTACGTATTAGCTTGTTTTATTTTTGTATTCATAATGAGATTTTATCCTGTGTATTTTTCTTCATTTGCTCACTGTCCCTGATTTAAGGAAATTTTCGACATCTATTTTGGTCATAAGTATTAATATTGTCACAGCTATTCACAATTCTTCACAATACAATATATTTTATACCATTTAAAATAAAAGTACCTGCTTCCATTTGTTCTATGTAGGAAAATAGATATCCCACCCTCAAAACAGTGGCCCAGTTAGGTAACCGCAACGTAGTGGCATTTTGGCGCCTAATCCTATTACTTACCCCCCCTCCCTCTCTCCCCTCGCCTCGAGTATAACCCGAAAGGGCTTCGCCCAAACACATAATGCACTAATCATCACATTTCGGGTCCAACCCGCCTAACATTGATTAAACCATCAGTATTGCCCCTAATAGTTGGTATTTAATTTCACTTCATTGACGAAATTAGAGGAGAGTTGACCAAATGCCAGAAGGTACCTTTGTGGCTAGGTGAAAGACGCTCTGAGAAAAACCGTTAGAGTGGGAGACTTAATTCCGCCGTCCTTGCCCTACCCCCAGTGGGGTGGCGAAGTATATAATCGAATAACTACAGAAGAACGTGGAAGTTCAAGTTAGTCATCAAGACAACGAAGTCCGGCTAGAGGCCCGGCAACCAACGAAAGGGACACAGAAGAAGCTCATCCTGAGCCAGCTCCTGGTGGTCACAATGAAAATTAAGCATCTTGGTCAGAAAGATCGAGTTTGCGATCGAGACAACAAAGTCTGGCGAGTGCCCGGCAACCCTATGAAAGCAACACAGAAGAAGCTCATGCTGAGCCAGTTCCTGGTGGTCACACCGTATTGAGAAACAAGTTCAACTAGTTCTTGTCAGAGAAACCCACTATCCTGGTGTACAAAGAAACCCAGAGATAGTCCTCGCAATTGAGGAATACCCCAAAGTGAATTCCCTGAAGCACTCCCCTTCGTCAAAGGATTCATTCGTTTGCTCATCGCTCGCCAGTGCGAATTATTCTCAGATTAACCCGAAGAGTGGAAGAAGCATACTTTTCGCGTCCCGTTGGTGAAATCATCTTACCAAGACAACGTGCTTAACGCCATCCCTCACACGCACCGAATTCATCTGTGGTTTAAAAATTATCCCAGCGCCAGACAAATATCCGGAACGGCAGTCGACGCGCCTGCCCGAAAACAACATTCTTGAGGCGACATAAAAAATGAGGCCAATTCAGTCTGAAACCTGATTCCCGTGTGTGTTTTTTAAAGGTAAATGAATTCCATAATCTCTTTTTTTGGAAGGTCAATTAGCGTTCAATATTAAAGTGAGCTTTGGGTCAACCATTACTGTATATTCAATTGTGTAATTTAGTAAGCTTCACTCAAACTTGTTTAATTCAAAACTGTGTAGTTTGTTTGTTAGATTTCAATTTTTGTTCATGTTGCAAATTAAAGGTCTATTTTTCTTAAAAGCATTTAATTCAATCCTCGAAACGATGAGCATGGCCCTAGAAACCCTCACAGATTAAAAATAACGTAATAATAATATTAATCAAATATAGCACTCTTAGAGAAAACTTAATCACTGAGTTTTGAAGCACGTAACAAACCTATACGTACGTACACCACCACTCGGTCCTTGCAATACCACGACATTCTACAATACATTTTGTAATCAGAATTTTCTCAATTGTTTTAATAAATTGGAAAAAACTAAATTTTGTTTCATATATCTAGGTTGAAAGAGATAGGCAGCAATTTCGCTCTCAGTGCTGCTACTAATAGGTAAAAGTTACACACCAGTAGCAGTACTCTGAGCAGAAATTTCATTTGGACTATGTCTCCTATAAATATTTTATGAATATATTATAATTATTTTATTGACGTTAATATCATTACTAAGTCAGTCATTATTAATTAAGCTAACTTCTTTCTACTTGCAGGAACGGCAATGTCAAAGTGAAAAGGTGTTTGGGAGCGAGCAAAAGGAGTTGGAGAAGAAGAAGTACAATGAAGAAAAGAAACTCAAAAGGATACCTAAATTTACTTCATATTTTCATGTCAGAGAGAAAAATGCTACTGGTTCTACTGATATTGGCGTTTCGCCTTCATTACAAGTGGATAGAAACCATTAGGAGCCTACTATTGAAGCCGAACCATCAGACGCTGCCGAAGGCAGGCCTAAAACACCGCTTAAGTAACAATTAGAACTTATGTTGGGGGTTTTGGCTTCTGTGCTCTCCAGCCAGAGTCTGTGTTTTCCGCATGCCTTGCATTTTGTTTTCGCCTGACCGAGTACAGCTTTCTGAGTATGGATTTACGGATTGGGAGAATATGGCTCAGTACTTAAAAACGTATGAAACCAGTCTAAAGCACATCATATCAGTTCCGTCATTATGTCAGCGCAATGTTAATGCTAGGCGAGTTGATGAGAAATTACATGAAAACATGCTGGATGAGACCAACTACTGGAAAAACATTCTGTCACGCCATGTTGAAACAATTATTTTTCTCTGTGAAAGAGGGGTAGCTCTTCGCGATGGTAATCAAATTGTTGGATCTAAAGACAACGGCAATTATTCGGGTGTCTTAGAGCTTATTGGGCAGTTTGATCGTTTTTTGTCCCAACATATTCGTACATATGTCAATCGCGGACATGGCCCCACACCTTACCTGTCAAAAACAATTTGCGAAGAACAAATTACTATAATGGGTAAGCGAGTTCTTAGTGTCATCAAGGATGAGATTGCCAAGTCACGATACTTTTCATTTTCTGTGTATTCTACTCCAGCTATTACACATTCTGACCAGTTAACCATCATTCTGTGCTATGTAATTATGGTGGATTGCCAGCCAATGGAGCGTTTTCTGACTTTCATACCAATCTTCAGCCACACAGGACAGAATCTAGCTGTCATTGCTTCAATACTTACGGGATCAGGAAATCAACTTTGAAAATTGCAGTGGTCAGACTTACGAAAATGCTAGTAATATGTCTGGTAAATATACTGGCATGCAGCAAATCTTGAAAAACAGGAACAATCTAGTGGATTATTTTCCTTGAGCAGACCATTCTCTATATTTAATTGGGCAGTCAGCTGTGGATTGTTGCGTTGAAAGAGTTTATTTTTTAAATTCCTTGGAAGCTTGTTTTCATTCCTTGTTGCATCAACACATCGTTGGCATATCTTGTTAAGCCACGTTAAAAATAACCTTGAATGACAAGTTCTAAAACACTTATCGGATACGCGGTGGTCTGTTCGGTATGATGCCACAAAAGCAGTTTTAATGCGGTGCCATCAGTTTCAAAGTGCTCTGCAGGAGAGGTCGGCACAATAAATAAAACAGGTTCACTGGTCAACTGCATGGACATCATTGACTTAGCCTTAATGTGATAACTATGGAATTACATTTTGCAGCGTTTTAACTGCTGTAGTAAATTTCTGCAAGGCTCGACCATCAAATTAACACCCGCTATTGGTTTGCTGAAGAGCTTGAATAAATTCTTAGATGAATGCCGAGAGAAGTTTGAGTATTATGAACAAAAGGCAACTAAACGCAGTGGCTGCAGCACATACAAATTTGAACGTCGGCGAGTGCTTAAACGTAAGAAGAATGTTAATGATGGGGATGCTACAAATGTACTGGAAGGGATGTTTGGCCAGGAAAAGTTTAAAGTTAACACTTTTTATGTCATCATCGACCAACTTAAGAGTGCAATGTCTAAAAATAATTGAGGCATATTTTACAGTACTACAGAGGTTTAGTGTTTTGACTCAGTATGACTCTTTGTCTGATGAAGATATCGATGCTGTTATTACAAGACTCGTCGTTGTTTATCAGAATGACCTTTGTTCAGATTTCCCTGCTAAATCTCATTAATTCATATGCTGGTATGGAGAGCAGATACGCGATGACGATAAAATAGCATCAACTGGAAGTACACATAAAATGTTTACAATGTTTCACACTACTGGTGTCTCTTATGCTTTTCCAAACACGGAACTAGCACAAATTGTTCAGGGAAACGTTCTTTTTCTCATCTGAAATGAATTAAAGACGTGAAACGATCAACGGTGGAAAAACATCGACTTGGAATGATAGCAATTCTGTCCATTGAAAGTGATTTTCTGCGTAAAATTTACACAAAAAAACTAATTCATTTGCAGTTGCAAAATTGCTCAAAGTTGTGATGTAATTTATGTAAAAGGTATTTGATATAGTGTAATCAATTAATGTTCAAATGATTTGTTAAGAGTAGTAAGAGCATTTTTTTTAATTTGAGTAATAATTTTACGAGAGGTCATAACATAAAATTGTACAAACGCCTCTGACGAACTAATGTTCGTAAGTGATTTTGGTCCAACCGGTCAATTTTAAATTTTTGTCAGCATCTTGTATAAATGCTGACTCACTAGTTACTTTTAAAACAAATTTTGACCAGTTTGATTTTCTTTTCTGTAAAAGAATTATGTTCGATGAGTAATCATGTTCTGATTTTTATTGTTTGTCTATTTTTCTTTTATATTTCTAAGTATCATATCACATATAATGTACATGGCAATGACCAACCGGCATACGATACAAGATACGCAAAATTAAAGGATAAGTGCACACGTCTGCATACGCCTTTATACAAGTAGAATTGTAATAGTGTATTTTTCATTGAATAAAGTATTTATTTGTTTTTAAATACATACAAATAAATGTTAAGATGTGAAAGCAAATGGTATTAATGGAAGGTGTGAGTGAATATTTTGTACGTGCATTTTCAGGCCACTTTTCAAAGTGTGCCTTAGGGGCGGAAGAGTCTAATCCGGCACTGTTCCTTTTAATTCAGCCCATAACATCAAATCACCTCATCTTAAATCGCATCAGAACATCAAATCACTTCATCTTATTATACATCATCCCTAACATTTTAGCAGTAGTATATTGTGTCAGGATAAGAACTTAAATTGTGTGGTCAGTCCTCCCAAGGTTAGCCCAGGAATTATTCTGTTTTGGCAATAACATCATAACTATTAAGCCGATTCTAACGAAACTTTGAAACTCTTATGTTGTTTTACATTCTCTTTCGAATGATATAACAGCCAAAGTCCTCCTGAGGTTAGTCCGGGAATTATTGAAAATTTTGAAGGTAGTAAGGTCATAAATCAGAATAAGTGCGATCACGCGACTTTGATCAGCAGACCTTGCTTTTTGTTAATTCACATTTTCCGTAAACTTTGGGGATTCTCTTCCTACACTGTAGTTGTATTTTGTGTGGGTGGCTGTTTATCAGTGATTTTATACATATATTTATATATGCGTTGTGTATATTGTATGCATGTATGTTGTGGCGTTTGTTTTAATTTAAGCAACAATTTGCACCTTCTGATACTTATCACAGAGGGAAAGGTAATTCGAAATGGGAAGTGAGGTCATATTTGTCCTTCATCCGACCACTAACCACATTCGAGGATGTTTAACCTCGCCCTGCTGGATGTGAGCTGCTTCCACTCGGCTATGCCGTAGCCTGAGTGAGGACCTACATTCTATAGAAGGGTTTTGAAACACATCAGCATTGCTCGAATGACCTTGAAGAGAGACATTCAAAATGCATATTATTATTATTATTTTTATTGTTATTTATTATAATTATTTTTTATTAATATTATTATTATTATTATTTTATTATTATTGTTATTTATTATAATTTTTATTATTAGTATGATTATATTTTTCATTATTATTATTATTACTATTATTTTATTATTATTATACTTTTATTATTATTATTATTATTATTATTACTTTTTATTATTATTATTATTACTATTATTTTATTATTATTATTATACTTTTATTATTATTACTTTTTATTATTATTATTAATACTATTTTATTATAATTATTATTTCTAGCCCATACTTGACCTAATAAAAGAAGAAGACCATTAAGGCGTCCAAAGCGCCCAAGGAACTAAGCTGATAATAATAAACACTGATAATTCCACCCTTTCCATCGAGCGGGTCAATTAAGAAATGGAGGTGGAAGCGAAATGGCCATGAAACCGGGCGTCTAAAAACTTGATAAGGTTGTCAAGAAATTAGTGTCTTTTTTTCTATAATGGGAAGAGGAAATGTTATTAAGTGGATCAAATGTCAACTATGATAGAGGAGTTAACATTATTGTTAACGGTCTACCAACGCTTAACTAGCTGGAGGATAAGTGACATAAAAATCACGCAGATTTGATGACATATAAACATCGATATGAATCTCCGCTTCTTTGATACAAGAACACCTTTTCCATTGAGATGGTGTTGCAGTGATGGCTATGGTTGCTAATTAGATGTTGGAAGTAGCGGTGTTATGGTGGATAAAGGAGAACCTCCCAACCTATGTACAATAGTATTGGAGCAGTTTACAGTATGATAGGAATATTTAAAACTAAAATATGAATCTCCGATATGAATCTCCGCTTCTTTGATACAAGAACACCTTTTCCATTGAGATGGTGTTGCAGTGATGGCTATGGTTGCTAATTAGATGTTGGAAGTAGCGGTGTTATGGTGGATAAAGGAGAACCTCCCAACCTATGTACAATAGTATTGGAGCAGTTTACAGTATGATAGGAATATTTAAAACTAAAATAATTTCTTGACAACCTAATAGATGCACTTCAACAGTTCAGCGCTGAAGACCTTATGTAAATATAATTATCCCAATGTAATTATATCAAGCGAAAAATATTTTCACCCTTTGTAATTATATCAAGCGAGAATTTTTTCACAAAATGTAATTATAACAATATAATTATATCAAGCGAAGAGAAATTTCGCCCAATATAATTATATCAAGCGAAAAATGTTTTCACCCAATATAATTATATTAAGCGAGAAAGGTTTCACCCAATGTAATTATACCAAGCGAGAAATTTTGAAGCCAATGTAATTATAGCCATATAATTATATCAAGCGAAAAACTTTTCACCCAATATAATTATATCAAGCGAGAAAGGTTTCATCCAATGTAATTATATCAAGCGATAAAATTTCCAGCCAATGTAATTATAACAATATAATTATATCAAGCGAAAAAAATTCACCCAATATAATTATATCAAGTGAGAAATGTTTCACCCAATGTAATTATATGAAGAGAGAAATGTTTTCACCCAATGTAATTATATCAAGATAGAATCTTTTGACCCAATGTAATGATTTCACGAAAGAAATGTTTTCAACGAAGGTAATTATATCAATATAATTATATCATGCGAGCAATATTTGCACCCAAAATAATTTTATCAAGTAAAAACTTCTCTCCCAATGTATTTATAGCAAGTAAGAAATATTTTTCATCCAATGTAATTTTATCAAGCGAGCATCTTTTCACCCAATGTAATGATATTACGCTAGAAATGTTTTCACTCATGTAATTGTTTCACCACAATTATATTAAACGAGAAATGTTTTCACCCAATGTAATTATATTAAGGGAGAATTTTCCCTTCATGTAATTATATCCACTGTGAAATGTTTTCATTACTTGTAATTATATCAAGCGACAAATGTTTTCAACACTGTTATTATACCAATGTAATTATATCAAACTGGAACTATTTTCATACAATATAATTATATCAAGCGAAAATGTTTTCAACCAATGTAATAATATCAAGTGATAAATGTTTGGGGCTAATGTAATTATATCAAGTGAGAAATATTTTCCCTCAATGCAATTTTATCAAGTAAGAATTTTTTTCCCCAAATGTAATTATAACAAGCGAGCAATTTTTTCACCTACCCAATGTAATTATATAAAGCGATAATTGTTTTCACCCAATATAATAATATCAAGCGAGAAATGTCTTCGCCTAATGTAATTTTATCAAGTGAGAATCTGGAATCCAATGGAATCCATCCTGGAAAATCAAGGAAATTAAGGAGTGGTGTTGGAGTACAGTGGGAGAATTAAAGCCTCTGCCCGAAATCACTAATAATAATAATAATAATGATAATAATAATATTAATTTTGATGATTATACTAATAACAAATAATTATAATAATATTAATAATATTCGTACTAAAAATAATAATTATGATGATGATACTAATAAAAACAATAATAATATTAACGATAATACTAATAATAATATTATTACTAATTATAATACTAATATGCAGATGCACATAAGAATATAAAATCACTAACGTTAATATACATATGTACACAGTTTTACACACGATCTTGTGGACACAAACATATTTACAGATAATCCCCTACACACAAACATACATGCTCACATAGACACCCCCAAATAAACATGAATCGTATACACAAATATACACACATACAAAAACACACACAAGCTTCTTGGGCTGGTTGCGTCGCACTGTTCCTAATAGGCCCCGTCGCATCATGAGTCCTTCAAAGATAATACCGAGTGAGTTAGGCCCCGGATCTTAACCCTAAAAGATCCCCCAGGGCCTCACTTCCTTTCCCCCGAATGGAGGGAAGGGTAGTAAAAAGTGAAAAATTGTTTCCTTTTCCTTGATCTAATAGTTCTTATGACTATCACTAGGATAGCAGTATTTAATAGCGATAGTTTAATTAGTGACTTAAATGAAGGTGGACAAACCCCAAACAGGCTACAACTTTCAAATAGGCTTCGTTTCTTATTGAAATTTGGGGTCCTTTTTGGGGGGGAAGGGGGCGTCATCCTGTATTACTTGTAAGGAGTTTTTTAAATGTGGAATTGCTTTTTTAAGTCATATAATAGTAAAAAGTAATGATTTTTTACAATTCAAAAAAACAGCAGTTCATAAATTTGCCATTCCTCTGTAAGGACATTTAATGTTTCTCTCTCTCTCCCTTTCTCTTTCTCTCTCTCTCTCTCTCTCTCTCTTTCTTACTCTTTCTTTCTCTCTCTCTCTCTCTCTCTCTCTCTCTCTATATATATATATATATATATATAATATACTAATGTACACCTGAAGTAAAAAAAAAGTATAGCGGACTATTTAAGCAATAATAATAAGTAGTAGTGATTGGTAGGTAATACGAAAGTGTACGTTTTATTTAAAGTCCCCTAAATGAAATTCTCTTTCGCTTGGAAGTCAATTGCGTAAAAGATAAGAAAGAAAACACACTCACACACCAATACACACAAAAGGTATAAACCAACGAGTGTATGCACGTAAGTGTGTGCCCAATAAAGGAACAAAACTCCCAAAGTTAAAGGTCATCTTGGCCGAGAGAGAGAATTGTCCAGGATCCTCCCGCCTCTTAAACTCGATTAGGACAAAGAAAGAAACCAAAGTTTTTGGTAATTTATTTACATTTTTTAGGCCCTTGAGTCACCCCCCGGATCGACTTCAGGGCAAAACTGGAGTTTGGGTTATGGGGGGGGGGGGGAAATCAATATATGCTATATTCTTCGTTCTTTCTCTGAGTTCCCGGACTTTTGGAGCTCATCAGGAGGGAAGAATTGAATTAACTTGGTGAGATGAAGAAGATTTTCAGAAGTTACCTGGATCGGGGGCCAGATACAGTCGTAATGATTAAGGAGGTGGAGTTGCACGGGGCTGAAGAGGGGAATAAATTGATTGGGCCTATCACGCTGATGACCTGAGGGGGTTTAATTATATAAAATTCTTACGAGTTTTTAATGGGAGGAGCAAATCAATTTCGCATATAAATTAACAGGAAAGTTAAGCACATTGGGTGTGGTTAGTCGCTGGATGGAAGACTCGATTCGGGGCGGCTGCTATACTTTGCAGATACGAGTGTTTCGGATCCCACGGTACTCAGTATGCCCTTCTGATAAATAATTGAAGCTTAAATGGGTATTGATTGGTGGGGAAATCATTACCATTTATTTGTTTTTTCATCCCTAACTTTTTTTAAAGTTTGAGAATGACCATGTTTTTTTTTAATTATTTAAAAATTGAAGGAAAATGAAACTTTTTAAGAATAAATATGATTATCGAATGTTTTGTATTTGTTAAAAAACAAAAAGAATTTCAAATGATGACGTTCAGAAAACAAGGAGAAAATTTATTAAAACTAAGTTCTTCCTAAAATAGATTTTCCATTTTAATCTTTAGCCCGAGGAAATATCTCTTGACCCTTAAAAACGAGTAAAGCAAAATGAAATTATTAAAGCAAATTTAGATGTAGGAAAAAAGCTCTGAGTTTTTTTTTTTTCTGTATTTCAAAAGAATTCCGATGTCCTTTTTTCTTGCATTTAGGCCTCGGAAATCAGTATCGATCTGAAAAAGATAGACCAAGAGTAAATATTAAAATAAATAACATAAATGAAGTAGATTCGAGAGCGTTCGCTAGCCGAGAGGATACGGCGTTAGTTTGCAAACATCGCAGTACCAGGTTCGATCCCGGCACGAGCGGAAACAAACGTCAGCGCACGGCGAGATCTGGCTACCGACTGGTGGACGCGCTGTGCTCAGCCCTGTATTCGGGTGGGTAGATCTTACACCTCACACATTGCTAATTACGACACTGCTTTCTTTCCTCTCCCGCCTTCACAACACAACACACACACACTCTGTTCCAAGGAATCCTGCTGATAGGTATCTATATCCACATACCTCTGACGCGGAACAGGTGTCCCTGCCCCGGGGCGACGAAGGTTCCACCTGAACGCTGTTTAGTGTCAAAACATAATTACGCTTCCTGGCATCTTTCCCCAAAGAGGACCGGCCCCTGGTGCCCTCGGGCTCACCAGTGATTGTCATACTGATCTTTATGTTTATTTCTTTAACCGGCCAGGATCCTCCCTGACCAAGGCAGGATGGCGAACTACTACTACTTTTAGATTCTCTCTCTCTCTCTCTCTTCTCTCTTTCTCTCTATCTCTCTCTCGGGTCGTCCTTTGCGCCTCTCTCAAATTTCCCACTATTATTTTTGGCTCCTTTTCAGACGCATCAAGAAAAATGGCGTTAAACGTTTCTATAAAAAATATCGAAATAAAGCTCTGTTACATGTAACGTAGTACAGTCACGAAATTCGTAATACCGAGAAAAAGACGTTCTTTTTCTAGGCTCGATTATTTATAACGATGGAAACAGGATATTTCTGAAACCTAGTCTCGCTTTTTAACTAAAAAACCTTCCCAAAGAAGCGTCTTTTTCTCTGCTCTCTTTAATCACGATGAATCGTATTAATTACATAAATTCAATAACAAAAAATCAAATTTTGCACCGAAATGAAGATTGGAAGGAAAATATTTAATTAAATATTTCAAGTAATTCCTGTTATGTTTCTTAAAAACAAGATCAACAGACCTAAGTCGCGTGCTCTCAATTATTATGACATATGACCTTACGACCTTCAAAACTTTCAATAATTCCCGGCCTAACCTTAGGAAGACTTTAGCAATTATATCATTCGAAAGAGAATTTAAAACAACATATGGGTTTCAAATTTCGTTAGAATAGGTTAAATAGTTACGATGTTATTGCCAAATAATCTTCCACTAACCTTAAGAGGACTTTGGCAATTATATAATTCAAAAGAGAATGAAAACAACATAAGGGTTTCAAATTTTGTTAGAATCGGCTGAATAGTTACGTTGTGATGGCCAAATAATTCCCGGACTAACATTGGGAGGACTTTGGCAATTATATCATTCGAAAGAGAAAGTAAAACAACATAAGGGTTTCAAATTTCGTTAGAATTGGCCAAATATTACGATGTTATGGCCAAATATTTTCCCGACTAACCTTGGGAGGACTTTGGCAATTATATCATTCGAAAGAGAATGAAAACAATATAAGCGTTTCAAATTAGGTCAGCATCGGCAGAGTAACTTATAAAATCGCGTCGAAGCGACTAAAATCGGATCTTTTGAAGAATGGTACCACATGACAATTTTTAACAAATGGGGTTCCAGTTTCGGCCTTTTGAAGAATAGGAGCCCCAGTTTGGGGTCAATGAAGATTATAAATAATATAAGGTAAAATAAATAACAAGGATTAGTAGTTTATTTAATGCTTTATTAAGTAAATCATATTAAAAATTACACAAGGAAATGTTTTAGTAATACTTTATTACATAAATCAATTTAAACTTTTCACAAATGCTATTTCGAAATTTGAGCACAAATATAATCATATACATTTTTCTTATGGCGTTCTGTTACATAAATTCCTGTAAATAATTTATGTTGGTTCCAAAAGAATTCTACATGCTGAGTGTGAACATCTGTTATACAGGGTGATCAAAAACTCACTGCGCACTTTATTTATTTCACACTACTAATGGCTATTTTTAGAAATAAAATAACAAGAATCAAAGCCTCTATCTATGCTAATGGAGGTCACTTTCAACATTGTTTATAAACTTTATTCATATTCATAAGATTCTACTGGTCTGTTTTTTTTTTTCAATATTAAAACATGTTTCGGTGAATATAAATATAAGTGCATAGTGACTTTTTGATTGCACTGTATTACATATAAACAAAATGTAACGAATGATTTACAGTTGTATATAGGTATCCTAGGTTACTGATCTTTGGACGCTCTCCATTCGTCTGGGTGCACAGTCGATTTTAATTATTGGTCAAAGAGTACCAGCATCGCGTTGTTGAAACATTTCCATGTAGTCAAGGGATGGTCTCGTCGATGTATTTACAATTCCTTCAACCCAAATTTGGGAATAGTGAGATCTTCCTTTGTGATGTTTGGGTTTGTGCGAAAAACATGATTCCTCTACTTGTACCGTAATACCAGGCTCAGCTAATTGAACTGGGGTCTTTTCAAAATGCCTAGTAGAAACCTCACGACAGAAAGTATATAATTCTACCATAGATTTAGTGAGTCATTTAATAACTTGATGCTCTTCTTTCACCAATTTCAATAGCTCCAACCGGTGATTTTAGATTTTTTTTTTTCTAATTGACACTGTTTGTATTTTTGACAAACCTTGTTTTGGCACTTCCAAATATGTTTATCCAAATTCAAAGCACATTTTGTCCAGTTCATCTCAATATCACAACCTGAACATTTCATTTCACGCGTCATAAGTTCTTTATTTTTCTTCCATGAAATCCCTGGAAGTGTCTTCGATTAGTAACGCCTTAAAATGACTTTCAAATTTGCTTCGATCCATTCTTGCTTAATGGCTGCTCACTATTGAACACTTTATAATAAAAAAATCAATGTAAACTATACCAAAGTTTTTCCTACGGGTCATTCACTTTTAACGGTGTTACTTTGAGTTTGTACGAAATCTCAGAGCTGGTGTTCTTTTTCTTAATGGAAATATCCATGAATAGAGCAGTGCCTCTACCAGGAAAGTCTACCTTTCTAACGGTGAATCATCAAGAATACTATGTGGATCCAGTGACAGGAGCAAACACCAGGCTATGAACGATCATTGGTGGAGGCCAAAACAGCAATGTAAAAAAAAAGCAGGGATGTTAGTAATGAGCTTTTCCAGTCACAACTTGATCACTTTTACTGAAGAGCACTAAGAAAAGATGCATCAGATTTGTGTGTATATCATAAATGATATACGAAGTGTGTATGGTAAATTAAAAGATTTTAGTTAAATCGTTTGTATCAGTTATGTGGTAAATTCAAATGTACAAAGGCTTGCTAGACCGCACGCTGGAGTAGCACCCTATTAACTACCCTTTTAACAATAAGGGTCCCATTTTTATCTGTTTGAAGAATAGCGGTCACTTGCTCATGTGGGACCGCTATTCTTCAAAAGATTAAAAAAAAACAATTCTTGGTCGAGAATGAGGGAAAAGATCGTTTTAATAAAAAAATTACTTCAGTTAAAAAAAAAACGCGTATATTATTGTTTAAAATTAAACTGTTTTACTAAATATTGAGATAATTTAAATTTATAGTTAACATTTAAACTAATAACTTTCTTTTTCTCTCTTTCTTTCACTTTCTTTGTAGTAGTTGTTTTATGAAATCGAAATATGAAAAAGCAAGTGTTAATAAAACTAATATAATAACTCTAAATATATTGGCATGACAACTACCACAATTTCAAGACGTTTAACGATGCATCTGCAAAGCGGAGGACCTAAAGATCATATGGAAAGTGCCCATAACATTAATCTAACGAGAGATATTCTAGTTGGCAACATCGTAATTAAAAAAAAAGGAAATGAAGCTAAGCTGAACATCTTAGAAGCCATTTTAATAAGCGAAGAAAGGCTAGCCATCAATAGTCAAGCGTTAAGCTGAAATCGAACATTAAAGGTGTTTTAAAATTCCACTCACCGGATTGGCTCGTTTCCTCTAACGTTACAATCAACCAGGTGAAATAAATACCACCTAAAAACAGTTTTCTTTCATGAACTGAAAGTGGCGAAGATGATATTCATACTCAAGGCGGGAATATCCCTAGATCAAGTGGGTAACTACCGCCCCGTCTCGCTGCTTGATTTCATCATTAAGGTATTGGAAAAAATAATAAATAACAGACTGTCCAAATTCCCCGATGATAGTGGCCGAAGAAACAGTTGCCAATTTGGCTTCAGGAAAAACAGAAGCACGGAGATGGCCCTTGGAGTCATCCTTGAAAAGATAGCGAAAGCAAAGAGAGAAAAAATGAGCGTAGACATCGTATGCCGGGACTTGTCCAAGGCATTTGACAAAGTATGGCAGAGAAGTATGCAACTCAAGATACTCAGATTAAGAATGAACAACCAGATCGAAAGGATTTTATGTGATTATGTAATGGAAGACGTGTTTATGTGGAAATAGGACGACATCAGGGAGAAATATTCGAGCTCACTGCGGATTTGCCCCAAGGCGGATGTCTGTGTCCATCTCTTTATTCAATCTACACAGTAGATATACTACCACCAAGAAATGAAGGCTGCTTGAACATCCAATTTGCCGACGACGTCACTCAAATCATAGTTTGCCTCTACAGGAACGGCCCAATGCAAGCTAGGATGACTGCAAAAGAGATAAGAAGCATTAATAGATACGAAGACAAATGGAAAATTAAAACCAAAAGCAATAAATTTAAAATGGTCTCCGTGTACAGGAGGAGCATCTCAGATGTATATGTAGAAGAACAGCGCTACATATACGACAAAGAATGTAAGGTGCTTAGCCTAACAATTAGGAAATCAGGTTATAAAAAGCACGTAACTGAGAGGGTAAATCGTTAGAAGTGCTGCCTGGCATTACTCTACAAGTTAGTTAACCTAAGCATGAAAACAAGAGAAAAAATTATCAAGTCATAGTACAGTCCGCGATTATTTATCCAACCATCGCGATGTACACGATCTCGAGAAGTAACTTATTAGGACTCCAAAAAGTCGAAAACAAAGCTATCTACTTAATAACAAACACCAGAAGAGGAGAAAGAAGAAAACTAAAAGACCTGCACAGGGAGGCAAGGATAAAGCCACTTAACAGAATAATTGCAAAAAGAGCAAGGAAGGTCTTAGAAAAAAACACAGAATAAAGTAGGAGTTGAATTAAGCAATCAAATTGCCCAGATAGAAGGATGGAGATCACAGAGATTATTCCCAAGTTTCCCAAGGATAGATGTGGGAAGACTAGAAGACGAAGAAGAAATCTACACCTAGAGGAAGAGAATAATACTCGACGACGACTAAGAGTAATTAATTAACCGAAGCAACACCAGAGAATACCATATAGTCAATTATAACTAGAATAGGAATACGGAAGAATAGATAGAGAGATAGAAACTGTCGTAGAATGACTCCCGACGATATACCATATATCACTATTCGTTGAGGGAACTTCCTTAATTATCTCTAGAGTGCGTTTTTACTGTCTGGCGGCCGATATTATGTATCTTCAAAATGCTTAAGAAGTGGAACTGAGCTCAAGGATAATAATATTGCTATCATTAATAAAATAGAGTTTTATTAATAATAACTATCAGCAAACACAAAAACGGAAAATCTTGATAAACAGAATGGAAAGGGTCGTGGAGACTCGGGCTAATCCAAGGATTTAAGGGATCAAAAAAGGTAAAACAAATATGGAGTTAAAGAGATGGGATGGTTCGATAAACCATTTAAAGCACAGGATAGAATTGACAAATAAGGGATCAATACTCAAAAGGTGACGCTTGGCTTACGTAACTTCATTAGGGTGCAGTGGAAGGTACTTGAAGGAATATTCGGTCCGCTGGCGAGTTCCAGCCGAAGGGGGGGGATAAAAGGATCCTGACGTGGCGTCTTGGAAAGGAGAACCGTTACTCGACGAACGGCTTGACGAACAATGGCTGTTCTAGGTTGTTCTCTTCTGAACAAAGGGGGGGATGAGAACCGTCTCTTGTCTACGGGCTCAAGAACAATGGCTGTTCTAATGTTGTTCTCCTTTGAACAACAGGGGGGGTGAGAACCGTTTCTTGGCGAAGGGCTCAAAACGAACAATGGCTGTTCTAATGTTGTTCTCCTTGAACAACAGGGGGGGATGAGAACCGTTTCTTGGCGAAGGGCTCAAAACGAACAATGGCTGTTCTAATGCTGTTCTCCTTGAACAACAGGGGGGGGATGAGAACCGTTTCTTGGCGAAGGGCTCAAAACGAACAATGGCTGTTCTAATGCTGTTCTCCTTGAACAACAGGGGGGGGATGAGAACCGTTTCTTGGCGAAGGGCTCAAAACGAACAATGGCTGTTCTACGTAATGCTGTTCTCCTTGAACAACAGGGGGGGATGCCTTGGGGACTTGGCGTCACTAAAGGCTCGAACCTTTGGCACTCAAGGAATATTGTCCTCCTTCTGGACAAGTGATGGTGAATCTCGAGGTCGAGGTCCCTTGGCGCACAAAGGGAGAGAGGGTCGTGGTGATGTTTCGCGACGAAAATCTGGATCTCCAATCTGATCTTAGTGGTAAAGTTTCCATATAAATAGCCAGGACATCTCCTTGGCGTGGGGGAGAATGGGGTGGAAGCTTCGAGGGAACGCACAGCCAAGCCGGGGAACAATGCCTTATCTGCCCATAAGCCTAACTCGATCTGGCGAGGTCGGCGTATGGGGGCGAACGGGGGGGTCGATAACCTCCTTGTTTAAACATTGGCGTCCGGTAGCTGTTGATAAGACTCCAAGCCTCGAATCGAAGATGCACGTGGGTAGCCTCATGGTTTTAAATAAAATGTGATAGAAGTTGAAATGAATGCAGCTCTGAACTCGTTCTATCACACCCCTCCATTCCAGGGGAAGTTGTCACTTCGAAAAAAAAAGAGAGAAGGGACAACGATAGAGCTCCGTTGTAGGGAACTCGTTTTCTTGTACCAACCGTATCTTCCTGCACCTAACTATTATTACCTCAATACATGATTATTTTGATCTTTAGATTACAGGGGAAAATAACCTTTAATACAACTTAATAAAAAAAAAAGGCATGGAACAATGAAATGATATAAACTTAGTACATACGGGACAAAATAATTTATACGTAAATTAATAAGAACAAATATATATACATCAAAAAAATTAGACATTGAGCGTTACAAAATTCAGACATATACATTAATTAATTATATTACAAAAGAATCTTAAATTAAGTCGTACAAGACGGTATATACCTACATGGGGATACTAATCCTATGAATACAATTGTTCTACGCTATTCGGTAACGCATTCCTACTGAGTGCGTCAGCGACCTGGTTATCGGAACCTTTGATATAATTTATTTTAAATTGATACTCTTGCAAGAGTAAACTCCAGCGCATGATGCGGCCGTTTGAGTGTCTCAAATTCCTAATATAGGCTAACGGACGGTGGTCGGTTCCTATTTGAAAATCTTTACATATCAAGTACAGCTTGAATTTGTCTATGACCCAGATAATTGATAGAGCTATCTTTTCTCTAGTGGCATATCTCTTTCCGCGTGGTAATAATTGACGACTAGCATATGCAACTGGATGACTCGTTCTGTCATCCACGTATTGAAGGAGTACACCTCCAATGCCCTCGTTGATCACGTCGGTCTTAACCCCAAAAGATTTTTCCGGGTTGGGCAACTTAAAAATGGGGGCAGAAATGAACTTACTTTTGAGCTGATTAAAATGGGAAACAGCGACATCATTCCAACGTAAACGATCGGAGAAATTCTTTTCCTGAAGGGGGCATAGGGGGGCCGAAATTGCAGCGAAATTCGGAACAAATCGCTGATAGGGAGAAGCTGATCCTAGGATCGATCTTAATGGCTTCTTTGTAATCGGGAGGGGCATGTCGGCGATTGCCTTAATCTTGTTCTCTTGGGGACCTGACTTGCTTTGTCCTATTTTGAAACCCAAATATTTGATGGTTTCGTGGGCAAACTGGCATTTGCTGGGGCCAATGGTGAGGCCATTTTCACGCAGTTGCTCGAAAAGAGCTAATAGGGCGGGTAAATGGTGATTCCATTTAATTAGTTCTTGGAGCTGACTCTTCTGGCGTGGTGTTAGCTGCGCGTCACTATCCAGGTCAGAGGGTTCCAAAGACTTGCCTGGTAGGGAAGGAGGAGGGTAATCGGCATCAGGTTGGATGCACACTGTCTGGATTACCTTAAGGGACTCCGCGGGGCAATCCTCTTCAAGCGCCGATGCTTCGTCCAGTTCTACGAAGGTATCTCCATGGGCGCGTTGGGGGTTCTTTTTTTCTTGGGGTCCAGGGACAGTCTCCGTGTCCTTGTCTGGGGCCTTATCACCTAAGGGTTTTAGTGATTCACACTCCTCTTTTGCCGTCCTAAAGTCCTGGTTAGGGGTCTCCGAGAAATCGGACGGTATCGGGGTTCTGATGGGGACGGGCTCCTGGGCTTCTTTCTTATCTCGGCCTTGAGGAAGGGCGGCCTGAAACACAGGGTCGAAACTTACTTGGGGGCTCTTTCCTATAAGTACGGAACAGAATTTTATTGGTGCTACAATGACTTCAGCCCAGCCATTATAATATTGACACTGCAGGTAACATCTAGCGACGGGGAATCGGTTCGCCCGCCCAAGTTGGTCATGTACCACCGCAAATTTTTCGTGGTTAGAGGCCACTGGGAGGAGTTCGTCGGACACGATGAAGCACGTACATCCTGTGTCCCTGACGAGAGTCGATACTCGACAGCTGTCCACGCTGCCCTCCTCATATTTAAAAGTTCCCGATGAACTTTTACCAAAAACAAAATTTACCTGGTGGCCTGACGGAGGGGGAGAAGTTTCTGCTTGGGTCTGCACCACCGGGGGAGCCGGGGTTGCATTAATCTGGTGAACTTGGTGGGCTGGTCCGCTCTTAAGCCTAGAATTTTGGGGGCAATTCCAGCTCATGTGGTTTTCTACACCACAGGTGAAGCATATGGTTGGTCGCTTCGGGAAGAGAGATGGAGGAGAAGTCTTAACGGGAGGTTTGGAGTCCCGTTGTTGGTTTTGGGGAAAGAAGTTTTGGGGTTTTACGGGGCTCGGAAACTTTGTCAGCTTTCCTGGGAAGGGGCGCGAATCCGTCCTTCTTTCTTCTCGTTGGATTACTCTTTCCCGTTCCTCTCTTTCTCTTTCTTTTTCTACCTTTTTTCTTTGAACTTCTGCTTTAATCCGAGCTAATTCAATCTGAAGCTCAGCTTGTCTTATCCGTTCCCCTCTTTCTTCTCGTTGGATTTCTTTTTCTCGTTCTATTTCTCTTCTTTGCTCCTCTTGAATGTACTCAATTAGTTCTTTTCCGGAAAGTCCACAGGACTCTCCTTGCGCTTTAAAGATTTCAAACTGAGTCATCTTTGCACTTGGGGGCGCACTAGTCAACCAACTAAAATTCCTCGCAACAAGAATTATGCCTCTATAGAATTAGCCTACCTAAATATGGGCACTGACCTATTCGTACTTGGTTTCTCAATCTAAATAACCACTGACTAAAATCACAAAAAAAAACAAACAAATTATTATAACCGTTCCTTGAGCTACTCCAGCTTCTTAAGTTTCAAAAAAAAGGGGATAGCAATCGTTAAAACAAAAGGGAACTACTATATTCTATTATTATAACGAATAACACTATGCTTTACTCGACTGAGACCAGTGTTTGCAAAGATATAGCGTTAAACCCCACACCTGACACCAAATTTAAATAGTATATATATATATATATATGTCGTAGAATGACTCCCGACGATATACCATATATCACTATTCGTTGAGGGAACTTCCTTAATTATCTCTAGAGTGCGTTTTTACTGTCTGGCGGCCGATATTATGTATCTTCAAAATGCTTAAGAAGTGGAACTGAGCTCAAGGATAATAATATTGCTATCATTAATAAAATAGAGTTTTATTAATAATAACTATCAGCAAACACAAAAACGGAAAATATTGATAAACAGAATGGAAAGGGTCGTGGAGACTCGGGCTAATCCAAGGATTTAAGGGATCAAAAAAGGTAAAACAAATATGGAGTTAAAGAGATGGCATGGTTCGATAAACCATTTAAAGCACAGGATAGAATTGATAAATAAGGGATCAATACTCAAAAGGTGACGCTTGGCTTACGTAACTTCATTAGGGTGCAGTGGAAGGTACTTGAAGGAATATTCGGTCCGCTGGCGAGTTCCAGCCGAAGGGGGGGGATAAAAGGATCCTGACGTGGCGTCTTGGAAAGGAGAACCGTTACTCGACGAACGGCTTGACGAACAATGGCTGTTCTAGGTTGTTCTCTTCTGAACAAAGGGGGGGATGAGAACCGTCTCTTGTCTACGGGCTCAAGAACAATGGCTGTTCTAATGTTGTTCTCCTTTGAACAACAGGGGGGGTGAGAACCGTTTCTTGGCGAAGGGCTCAAAACGAACAATGGCTGTTCTAATGTTGTTCTCCTTGAACAACAGGGGGGGATGAGAACCGTTTCTTGGCGAAGGGCTCAAAATGAACAATGGCTGTTCTAATGCTGTTCTCCTTGAACAACAGGGGGGGGATGAGAACCGTTTCTTGGCGAAGGGCTCAAAACGAACAATGGCTGTTCTAATGCTGTTCTCCTTGAACAACAGGGGGGGGATGAGAACCGTTTCTTGGCGAAGGGCTCAAAACGAACAATGGCTGTTCTAATGCTGTTCTCCTCGAACAACAGGGGGGGGATGCCTTGGGGACTTGGCGTCACTAAAGGCCCGAACCTTTGGCACTCAAGGAATATTGTCCTCCTTCTGGACAAGTGATGGTGAATCACGAGGTCGAGGGCCCTTGGCGCACAAAGGGAGAGAGGGTCGTGGTGATGTTTCGCGACGAAAATCTGGATCTCCAATCTGATCTTAGTGGTAAAGTTTCCATATAAATAGCCAGGACATCTCCTTGGCGTGGGGGAGAATGGGGTGGAAGCTTCGAGGGAACGCACAGCCGAGCCGGGGAACAATGCCTTATCTGCCCATAAGCCTAACTCGATCTGGCGAGGTCGGCGTATGGGGGCGAACGGGGGGGGGACGATAACCTCCTTGTTTAAACATTGGCGTCCGGTAGCTGTTGATAAGACTCCAAGCCTCGAATCGAAGATGCACGTGGGTAGCCTCATGGTTTTAAATAAAATGTGATAGAAGTTGAAATGAATGCAGCTCTGAACTCGTTCTATCACAGAAACCTACACCAGTTTTTAGTAAGAATATTTCTAATAACGGTTTGAACGCCTCATAAATACCAATACTACTTTCTAACTTTATCACGCTAGCTATACTACCTAAACTGGGCAGATATAAGCCTGACCTCCAGGCAATTAGCATCTCTTTGCAAACCACTTACTTCCTTCAGTCTTCAGCATCTATTCGGTTTTTTATTATCACATTCGCACATGGGACTCACAGTGAGACAAGCGACACATGGAGGTTCGGATTCCACGTTAAGCTGTAGGTCCCATGACTAACTAATTCCACTTTTGTCTTCGCTGTCCTATCCTAAAACCTTCTTTTTCCTCTCCCTCTCACTCCTAACCCACCGTACTCACATTGATTGGAGCCTACTTTGGCTCTATACAGTGTGACTATGGGGGTCTATAAAGGAGTACCGGGCCTTCCCCCTCCTCCCTCTTTGGCCGCTCCATGAGCGCCAAGGGGGAACGGGGGAGGTTCAGAAGAGCTGTTCTTTGTCCCCCACCTCTCTTTTCATTTCATTTCATTTCACTCTGATTCCGACTCCACATTTCATTGGTAAAGGAGGAAACAATATATCAAGACGCTCCGAAGATGATCGAATAAGATCGTAAGCTCAACAATTTAGTTTGGTTTTTACCAAACCCATTCATTTAAAAGAGAGATGAATACAGCACAAGTGATCTACCATCTACAAGATGGAATAAAAAAGACAGTTAGAAGAATAGAAAGTTGGCAAAGGAAATTAACTAAGGCGAAATACACCATGGTCTTCAACAAAATTTGCATATATATATATAAATATAGTACAAAGGCAGAAAATGAATATGGCGAAAGCCCTGTGGTGGTTGTTATCATCCGCAGAACTTGAATATATATATATATATATATATATATATATATATATATATATATATATATATATATATATATATATATATATATATATATATATATATATATATATATATATATATATATATATATATATATATATATATATATATATATATATATATATATATATATATATATATATATATATATATATATATATATATATATATATATATATATATATATATATATATATATATATATATATATATATATATATATATATATATTCGTTGTAGATCAATTTATTTCTATAATGAATTTTAAATTTTCATCTTAGAGAAAAATGGAGCTAAGTATCTGGTGCCCCGAATTTACAAAAATTGCTACATATTTTCGTTTTAAGGGGGATCGCATTTTAACAAATATAGCGCCATCTTGCTCCGTTTTTTTTTTTTTTTGCTTCATTTGATTACAAAATAAACAAGAAATTTCTAGCGGCTTAATAGTATGTATATAGATAATAAAAATATACATTCTCGTTACCCTAAGACACCGCCCACATCTCCCCCCCCAAAAAAAAACAAAAAAAAGATGTATAGAAAGATTTTAATTAGCAAGTGTGTAATTACGGCAAAAAGGTTTGAAGGAGGCAAATTTGGGGGTTTCTAAGTTTATTGATTCTGACAATTCAACTACACCATTCACTCGGTGGTGGCGCATCCAGCAGGACAACCCAAATTATATCTATAGGTTTCTTAGGTTTTGTGGCCCCCTCCCTCAAACTCGAAAAGAGAGAATGACTTCTGGGATTCGTGGTGGTTGAATATCAACGCGCAAGTCTTGAGTTATGGCTCGTTATTTTGGCTTAATGACAACCTGGGGTTGTTATAATTTGGTTCCCGTGCTACTGACCTATGTAAGGAGTGGTAGTATCCGAACAACGTTGTACTTATAACCGACGACATCCGCATCTCTGTCATGCTGCAAAAACGCATTGATCGGTCGAAGAAGTTTCTCTTTCTGGTCTTTTTCGGTGCCATTTTTGTCTCGAAAAGAAACTAAACCTTTTGGCTGTGAGTTAGGGCGATAACCTGAGAAACAATTAGCGATTAAAGCTTTAGGTTTGAATCATCGCAACTTCTAAGTATTGGTACGTTAACAAAATGGTTACAAGAGTATTGATTGTGTTTTTAAATTTCTTTATTTCATTATTAGTCGAGTGAACGTGACTCTAAAAGTTACTATGTCGGTTCGTCGGTCAGTCGGTCAGATGGTAACCATTTTATTTTTTAATGAGTTTTTTGGTCATAACATCATAACTATTCGGCTGATTCTAACGGAATTTGAAACTCTTATGTTGTTTTACACCCTTCTCCTAATGATATAATTGTCAAGGTCCTTCCAAGGTTAGTTCTTGAATTATTTGGCAATAACATCGTAACTATTCGGCCTATTCTAACGGAATTTGAAACCCTTATGTTGTTTTACACCCTTCTCCGAATGATATAATTGTCAAGGTCCTTCTAAGGTTAGTTCTTGAATTATTTGGCAATAACATCGTAACTATTCGGCCTATTCTAACGAAATTTGAAACCCTTATATTGTTTTTACATTCTCTTTCGAATGATATAATTGCCAAAGTCTTCCGAAGGTTAGTCCAGGAATCATTGAAAGTTTTTAAGGTTATAAGCCAGAATAATTGAGAGCACGCGACTTAGGTTTGTTGATCTTGTTAGTATCCATGTGGGTTAACTACATCCCGCTGCCTAAATATCTTCCCTAAGTCTCCTTTTGACGCATGTGGACTGTAGCTATGTGCTTAGAGCGCTGGCCTGAAAAGCTAAAGCATTGGTTGGAATCCTCTAAATGGAGTATTGAAGGAGGATCTCCACAATAGGATATAAAGGAGGTTCTAATGAAAAAAGTAGATATTGATTTTGTGAGTAAAAACGGAGGGTAAGAATAATAAAATATCCCATTGTCAAATGTTCTCACAGCTGAATTCCCCCGGACGGTTATATGAAATGGGTGGTTGGTTTATTTGATGTTATGGGTGTTGTGAAGGAGGCCTTTTGTGGCCCTAGTAACCAAAAGGGGACCATTCGTCCAAAAAGCTGTGATTAATGAGGGTGTTGGAACCATTTAGGGATTTCGATTCGTCGAGCAACACAAAGGAAGCGAGATTCCAGAAATCCTGGAGCCGCGTGAGAGTTGAAAGACAGACAGAGACAAATATACGATAGAACAAACTGATGACATCTTAAACTATCGACAATGTATATACAGGGTGTCTAAATACTGCCCCCCCCCCCGATAGAAATTGCTATATTTTTGGAATACTACCAAATATATATATATATATATATATATATATATATATATATATATATACATACACACAATTGGAAAAGCCCAACATCCCTTCTTTGAGCGACCGAAAGCTATCGGCCCGTGTGGTTGGCGCGCAAACTAGCACGCATCTACTCCCAAGCTTAAACGCTTGATATCAGTATGTATGGAGAAGTGATAGACAGAAACAAGAGAAAAAAGATCCTACTGGAGCTGAACGCGAGAAAAATCAAAGAGAAAAACCCATTGCCCTACAATGGGCGACGGAATAATCTATGAAACTACTCATATCAAATTCCTAGGCATCTTTATTGACAAAAATCTGAGTTTTAAGCAACATATTACGCATATCTCAACAAAACTATCAAAATTGATTGGAATATTATATAAATAAAATAAGTTTCTTCCTAAATCTATTCTCCACTCTTTATATATGATAATGGTGCAACCTTACTTGACATATGGCATAGAGAGTTGGTATGGAAAATATCAAAATTATCTCAATAAATTAGTCCTATTACAGAAAAAAAGCCATTCGAGCCATCCATCAACTTGACTACAAAGAGCACACTAATCGATATTTTAAAGAATCCAGAATTATAAAATTAAATGATCTCTTTGTTTTTCAAACATCCTTATTCCTTTACAAAACAATAAAGTGTTCCTATAATAACTATATATTTAATATGTTACAAACAGCTGATAATACCCATAATCACCAAACCCGCAATAGAACAAAATTTATTTCACCCTTGTATTCAAAATCAAAATCACAATGTAGCTTTCTGTACAAATCTATCAAAATATGGAATGGCTTGGACGACAATATCAAATCCCAAACCAATTTAGCTCAATTCAAAAAAGCTCTTAAAAACAATATAATTTCGGCTTACTAAATCTCTATTCAGATTTTGTTATTGTGTATTTATTCGTTACCGTACACTATTATATTGTGTACTATTACTTTGATTTATACATTATAAATATGTTATTATTTATATAAGACTGTTGACTATGTTAACTACAGATCTTTTGAACTAATCGCTGGCAATAAAATAGTTTTTTTAATTTATCTCAAAATTTAAATAATATAATTATTCGTTATTTGCAATCTTTACAATGGTTAGGTTCTCAAATGTATACTAAGTTGTTTATATTTGTATAAACATGAAGGGATTTTATTCTTGATAATTTTATGCTTAGTCTTAAGTTTTAAGTTTCTGCCCTAAAAGTCACTGACTTATTTTGGGCCATAACTAATCTTTGTATGTATATACATATATACGAGTATGTATAAGTACTTATTGTAACTTTTCATTAAGATTTAAAATGTAATATGTTTATACTGTACATTGGATTAATACGGAATAAATAAATAAAAAATAAAATAAATAAATAAATGTTTTTTTTCTCTTTGATATTTCTCGGGGCCACCTCCAGTAGGATCTCTTCTCTCTTGTTTCTGTCTATCACTTCTCAATATATATATATATATATATATATATATATATATATATATATATATATATATATATATATATATTTGGAATGAGCGAAAATTAGTTACGATTATTTCTTTGCTCTAAATCTTATCTTTTTAATTGGCTTTCTCCGCCCCTAGCTAATTGACGTTTGTTAAGTTTCGCTCTGCGTATGGTACCATAAATAAACCTAAATAATATAAAACTTGCAATCCTACTCTTTTTAATGACATATTAAAAGATTTTTTTTATAAAAATTTTTACCAATTATTTTCATTTCATATAAGTACCAGATTTAATGGACAACCTATATTTTGTCTTACCTTTGCCATTGTGGCTTAAACCGATAGGTAAAGTTTACCTATCTAGAATTTTACTTTGTATACCAAAGATTTAGATCAGTAGTCTTCAATCTGGTTAATACCACCCCCCTCT
Source organism: Ceratothoa steindachneri (assembly GCA_963969495.1). Taxonomy (NCBI): domain Eukaryota; kingdom Metazoa; phylum Arthropoda; class Malacostraca; order Isopoda; family Cymothoidae; genus Ceratothoa; species Ceratothoa steindachneri. The sequence goes on from OZ018327.1 coordinate 35,227,199, forward strand.
ACTGGGTAATTTGAGCTTCTGGGTGAATAGCAAGAATATATATAAGATTTTGTGAAATTTAACAAATTTACACTTCTATAAAATAAACCAAAAACTGTTAAAAATTCCTAGCTAAATTAAATTGTACAAAAAAATTGTATTATACCTATAATTAATAGATGTATTGTAGCTTAGATAATTTTGAATTGGGGCATTTTAATTCGGAGGGGGGGTCCATTTGCTAATTTCATACCTACGAAAAAATAAAAGTCAGGAATTACCTTGAAAAGGTTGGAGAGTACTACTCTCGTCATACCTGAATTTAGCTAAATTTGTAAAATATCCTTACCCCCGATTAGGGCGGAGAGGAAGATAAAAGAAATTTGAGTAGTTTTCGGTCATTTGTCCTTCTTTTCTTTCTTCGTTTAATCTTTTAAGAGTGAAAATTATAAAGTAATTTAAAACATTACGCTACATAACGATGGCTATCGATGTTTACTCTCATAGTGGGCCTGGAAATAGGCTTTTCAAATAAGAAAATAACAAAAAAAAACGGGTTAAAGAACAATTCAGAAATGTCGATCGATTTTCAGAGCAAGTAAGAGCGAGGAGAGTTTGCGGCTCCTGATAAGTAAATGGAAAAGGAATTGAGTAAAAATACAAAATTTGGCTGCAGAGTAACGGATAAGCTTAGCTACGTCTTCCAGAGGTAAAAAAAACTAGGCTACATCTACTAGAGAGGTGGAAAAGTTAGCTACAGCTTCGTGAGAGGTAGGAAAGCTTAGCTACATCTTAGAGAGTGATATGAAAGCTTAGTTTATTCTGGAGAGGTAGAAAAGCTTAGCTAAATCTTCATGAGTTACCGGTAGGAGAGATTAGCTAGATCTTCGTGAGAGTTGGAGAGAGATTTAAGAAAGCTTAACTACATATTTGAGAGAGGTAGTTAAAGCTTCGCTACTTCTTCGAGAGTAGGAAGAAGTTTTAGCTTCCACATCTTCAGAAGTGGCGATTTTCTCGGCTTAAAACCCTAAGGAACTGAAACCTGGATAAAACCGCACAAACTGTGGATAAATAAGAGAAACATGAAACGAGTAAAGTTAGGACTAACCCGCAGGAACAATAATATAAATGCATGGAAAAGAACACAAGCACTGCCTAAAGATATAGTAAAAAGAATAAAATTTTCTTAAGTGGAGATCGGCAGGACGAATAACTAAAAGAAACGAGAAGATGAATGAATGCAATGATGTACTCTATGCAGCTTTACCTTAAGAAACCTCGAAGACCACTTCGCAGAACGCGTGAGGTGGAAATTAGATCATTATGAAGACCCAGGAAATTGCTCTAAGCATTTATTGGCCGGACGTTTCGGATCTCAACTAGGACCATCATCAGCGACTAATGAGAGATATATTTTGTTTAATATCTCATCTGGCGACTGCCTTCTAGGGCATAAGTCACCGTTCTCAACCTAGCCTAAATCTATGCTATATTAAAAGCTAAATAAAAAAAATAAAAAATACAAACATAAAAAAATATAAAGAGAGCTCCGTCAACGGGGGAAGGCCTGCCCTCCCTCGGTGAAGAAGAACCCGATCCATAGTCAGATATTAAATAACGGGGAGAAGGCGGCCTCCTCCAAAAAGTGTAAAAGTCCACAGGTCGGTGTGCACGATCCGTCCGAGTACAAGGGACAGGTGGTAGCGACCCCGCCCATCCCAAAACCGGGACAGGTAACGTGCGCGAAGATCACGCAGACTGGGACATTCGACAAGAATGTGCCAAATAGTCTGGGGGACAACGCAGTCGTCACAATAGGGCACAGGCGAGCGCTTCATCAAATGGAGATGGGTCACACGAGTGTGCCCGATTCGGAATAGTCGCGGCGCAATGGCACGCAACTTTAAGTCCCCTTCGACCGTCTCCCATCTTCTTTGCCAAGCAGCCCGAAGAGCTGCCCGTATTCCTGCCATGTAGTCGGTGTGAGGAAGAGCGAAACGCTGGTCCGGTCGCAGAGTCCTCGCGGACTCTTTGGCGCCCTCACTCCCCGCAATTCCTACATGTCCAGGAACCCAGCAGAAGATAATCTCGAAATCCGTCCGGCTTGCCAAAACCGTGGCATCACGGATATCGCGAACCAGGGAAAAAAATATTAACAGATAAGGAGATAGCAAAATTACATTACATAATGGCTAAAAAGCGGGGGAAGGCAGGGTAAATTAATAAAATTGACACATATTGAGAAGTAAGTAAAAATAAAAATAACATTATAGAGAATTACTTAACAATATGCAGTGTAATTTTGAAAAAATACAGGGAAGAAGTGAAATTTTAACATAAACTAACTTGAGTAGCAAAAAATTAAAAATAACTGGATTAAACAATAAAATAACCTATTATATTAAATTATAGGCAAAAACCTAAAAGAAATGTGAACGAAAACTTATATGGAAATTTGTTCGTTTTGTCTGTTGGCTGGTTAATGTATTAATGTGTTGGTTGGTTATACGGGGAATAGTTTAATTGAAGAAGGGTAATTATTTAGGTTGTGGTTTATTTTATTGATGTACAGCGACTCTAAGATTTTCAAATCGAGAGAAGTTGAGGCTGAAGATAGGAATGATTCAGGATTAAGATGCCGTTGGTGAGAATCAGGGTGTTGCCTAATGGAAGAGGCTTCTGGTTTAGAAATGAGGATGCCAGTCCTATGAGACAAACCAAGTGTTTTGCGATCCTGCATTTTAGTTTTGAGTCAGTATGGCCTACATAACGATTGTAGCAGGTTGTACATGTATAATTGTAAACTACACAGGATCGCAAGCCCATAAGAATTGACTCCTAATGGAGAAAAAAGTAATTCAACGAAACAGGGTTAGAATTAATTCAAAAGAATTGCCATTATGGGAAGTGGTTTTGAGGGTAGTAAGAAGGAGTTTATTGAACTTGGATTTTAAATGCTCGAGATAAGAAAGTCTAAGGAAAACCTTCTGTTTAGATACAGTAGTAAAAATGGGTCCTGGATAGTATATTTTAGAGAGAAATTTGGACACTAACCGATCAAAAATAAATTGGGGTAATAATTAAAATTTAAGAAACACCTTAAATAAGTTATTTCTTCATGAAAAGATAACCAGTTAGAGCAAATATGGTAGGCGCTGCTGGAAAATTCTGCATTTAATGCTGGATAACTTAAACTGACTGGGAAAAATCAGTACCCGATTTGGTGGTAATAGGTTTTCTATAAATAGATGTATTATAAGTCGAACCCGCTCGAACAACGTTAACATCCAAGAAAGAGTTTTTGTTATCCTTTTCTGTTTTCATTGAAAACTTTTTGTTCAGATGTTGTTGGTCAATATAATCGATAAATAAGGGAGCATGATTATTGTGCTTAGTCTCTGATGATGGTCCTAGTTGAGGTCCGAAACGTCTGACCAATAAATGCTTAGAGCAATTGCCTGGGTCTTCATATTCCTACTACGAATCAGATTCCCAAAGAACAAATCAATTACAAGTAATATATATATATATATATATATATATATATATATATATATATATATATATATATATATATATATATATATATGAGGCAATTGGTTCTGGTTGGGTGTAGAAGAGGATGAGATAAAAACGATTCTCCACGCTGGCGCTAATATGAGAAGTTGAGGGTTCGATTCCCCAAACCCCATTAATCTCGGAGGGTGATCGATAATCCTGATAACGCAACATTTAATGCCACGACCAGAGATTAAATGGGTCATTCAAAACACGCACATAAATACACACACATTCCTCTTCCCCTCTAACCTACAAAGTGCATGTTTGAAATATTTCTCGCTTGCGTCGTATAAGTCGCTCATTCACACAAATACTGACCGGCCTAACCAAATCCCACAGTGTTTGTGGACAGATTAATGAATGCGGATATGGATTAGCTCGGAACGTTCTTATCTTCTTCTATCTGGCCGAAATTGTGATTGCAATTTTGTCTGACAGAGAATTTCTGCTCTCTATATCGGCATTATTTGTCTATTTGCCGAAATCGAAGCATTGGTGGTCTTCTCATGCTGAAATAGAGGTATTGGTTAGTCTGTTTAGGCCGAATTTGAAATATTAGTTAGTCTGTTTTGACCGAAATAAAACATTAGTTAGTCTGTTTATGACAAAATAAAAGCATTTGTTTGTATATTTAGTCTAAAATCGAAGCAGTGATTATTCTGTTCACGCCGAAATCAGACAATGTTTAGTCTGTTTGTGACGAAATCTAAACAATGGTGGTCTGTTTATGTCGAAATCGAGTTATTGGTTAGTCTGTTTAGGCCAAAACGAAGCATCTGTTAGTCCGTTTAGGCCGAATTCAAAACGTCTGTTACTCTGTTTAGGCCGAAAATGAGGCATTTGTTAGTCTTTTTAGACATGGATCGAACCAACTCTTTGTATGTTTATGCCATAATTTAAGTATTTGTTGGTCAGTTTATGTCTTGACTGAAGTAGGTTTTTTGTCTGTTTACGCCCAGATCTAAGGAGCTGCTTTTTCTGTTTAGTTCTAGATTTCATAAGCTTTTTGTCTATTTATGGCTGAATCTCAACATATGTTTGGTTGTTTATGTTTGGGTTGAAGCAGTTTGTCTGTTTACGGCTGTACTGAAGGAGCTGTTTATGCCTGGATCGAAACTGGTGTTTATCACTTTATTCCTCAATCGAAACAGTTATTTTTCTGTTTATATTATGGCTGAAGTAGCTGCTTGTCTGTTTTTGCAAGGATAGAATCAGCTGTTTGTATGTTTATGACTGGATAGAAGCAGCTGTTTGTATGTTGATGCCTAGATTGAATTATCCCATCGTTTGTCTGGCTATGGCCTAATCGAGCAAGCTGTTTTCTTGAATGTTTATGATTGTTAGTTTGTATACCATTTTATATCTTCATCAAACCAACTTTTTGTCTCTTTATTTGTTTATGTATAGTTCAAACCGACTGTTTGTCTATGACTCTTCATGCCTGAACAGAAACAATTATTTGTTATACTTGAATCGAAGAGGCTGTTTCTCTGTTTATGTTTGGATTGATACAGTTGTTTGTTTTTCTACCATTTTAAATATGGATAGAATGAGCTGTTTATGAATAGATTTAACGTACGTTTATCAGTCTTTTCATGCCGTATGGAAGCATAAGTTTTTATGTTTATGCCTGGATCGAACCAACTGTTTGTTTATTTATGCCTTAATCGAACCAGCTTTTACCGAAACAGTTGTCTGTTGCATGTCTGTCTATTCATGTTTAGAACATGATAGTTGTTTTTTTGTGCCTGATGATTTATGGCAATATCAACACATCTGGGTTTTTTCCTATCCAGCTGTTGATGAATGGAGAGAACCAGCTTTTTGTCTATTTGTCGGCTCATTACTGTATCGAAGCAATTGTTTTTGTTTTGATGCATCAGTCAAACCAGCTTTTTGTCTGTGAGTATATGATTAGATCGAATCATCATTTTGTCTGTTTAAAACTATATCAAACTATCTGTTTTCTTTTGTGTCTATTTATGAATCGAATCTGTTGTCTGTCGTTTTGTCTAATCGATTTTGCTGTTTGCTTTGTATGTTTAGGTGTTCGTTGAACCAGCTGTTTAACTGTCTTATTATGGCTGCATCGAACCAGCTATCTGTTCATCAGCCTAATCATGGTCCCGTCTGTTTATTTATCAACTTAAATATGAAGTATCTGTCAATTTCTTTTCTCTTTTTCTATTTAAGTGCAATATTTTTTTTTGCTATTTTTTTCCACATTTTGAGTTTAGACGGTCTAACATATTTTTTAGGAATATTTATTGTTTATGTGTATATGCACTCGTGTTTGTGCCTTCACAAAAATAATAAGTTTGTTATAATACTCCATTTTGTTAATGCGATCAGTCGTAATTCTCTTCTGCCTATCCAATTTGTCCTGTGAATCTCTCTTACTGCTGTTTATTGATCTGTGCCGTTTAGTCCTAATGTCAGTGTTGACATAGATCGTTCGAAACCCCATATCCACGTTTCTTTTGTCTAATCCAGTCGTCATGCGTCCATAATTTATAAAATAAAAAGAATCTCAATTGAATTCTAAATCAAATTTGTTTAAAAATGTCCCACATCGGTCCTTGAATCAGGTTCCGTTTTCTTTGATGTGGGACGCGAAAAAAATTAATTGGATCCACGAATTTTTTTCATTCCTAAGCAGTTCCTCTCGTTTTCGTTTTCGTTTTCGTTCTCGTTCTTATTATTACTATTATTATTATTGTTGTTGTTGTTGTTGTTCTTCTTCCTCCTCCTCCATTCTATAATAAGTTTTGTGCTTGGAAAAATTTAATAACGCTGAATCTCTACAATCGATTAAAAAAACCTTCGGTTAACGTTTGTGTGGGTGTATTTTAAGTATATTTACCTTTCTTTCATTTTATAGGTTCCTTTTATCTACTTATCTCCTTCGTTCTGCTCCCATCTTCTCCATATAGCAGCCCTCTGCAGCCCTTGAGTCGATACATTTCCCACGCAGCCATTAAATTATCAGGAAAGGGTTTTCTTACGCACGCACAAAAGGCCTTTATAACTACGTAAACAGACTACGGGTAACCGCGGTCTGTTTAAATAGCAATTTATTTCACTCGTTACTATTGTCATGTCAATCCCCCCGCCCCCCTCTCCCCCCATCTCTTTCCAGCCTCCAGTTGTGTTTTGTTTACACAGTGAGCAAAATGAAAAAAGGATATTATTAAGGAGAAACAACTCATAGCGACATAAAAAAACAAAAAAACTCAATAAAATACATTGTATATATATGTTAGATTGTATAGAAAGGAATATTTACTATATCAATTTTGTTAAAATGCCAATTTTTCCGAAAGAAATCGTAGCTTTCACAATATGTCAAATATGAGTGTTTAAGTAGTTGACTAAAATAGAAAACGTTATTGAATGAAATAAAAACTATAACTGTTATCTTATATGTGCCTTTATTGAGGTTTTAACTCCAATAATAACTGATTAATGAATTATTAAAGCATATTTTATTAATTACAGTATCTAAAGATTTGCATTTTAATCGAAGTTATGTTGCAACATGAGTCAGGTTTGATAGTTTGAGTTGCCTGTGATACTTATGTTTATATTGCAGGAGTTGCCTAATATTGCATTTATGACCTTTAGAAAAATTCGGGATTTCTTCGATTTGATAGTGTTTCTAATAACATATGTGCAGTTGTACAAATTAGTCATGTCGCTGTTTACGCAGATTTCGTTCAGAGTGACAACTTAAAATATTCTAATTTGATGTGAGGTCGAGTGTTTTGGGTGTATTAAGTTATAAATAATCTAGATGGGACATTTAGCAATAAAATAAATTAGATTTATTGAAATATTTTTGTTATTGAGGTATTTCAAGCAGAACTCTCGAAACATTTTGAAACAGTTTTGTTTCAAAACAGGGGTGCCAAATTTACCAAAATTCTTACCCATTTCCAGCTTAATTAAAATATGTATTTATTAAATTTTTAATCATCGATATAAAAAATATTCGCATTAACATATAGCTATTTGCTTATTTTATACTTATTATTAATTCTACAACCTAACGTTTTATGAAAAGTCTTATTACTTAGCAACACAGCACAGCAAAACGTAGCGGCAGTTATTCAAAATTATTCGAAGGTTTATAGAACATATAAATAATTGTATAATATTTAACTTACCTTTGTCCGAAACAATGTGAAAAATGTGACATGAAAAATTTGGACAAATGTACATTTTTACTTTAAAAATATTTTTAGTAAAAATTTACTAAATTGTTTTGATGCAATTTCATGGCAAGGATTATCTCATCGAGGAAAGAATTGATAAAATAAGTGGTATTAATCAGAGATTTAGGCATCATCATCATCATCATCATCATCATCATCATCATCACTAACTCTATAATTTAAGAAGGGGATTTTTTTTGAGTATTTGAATAATAATTTCATCTTAGTTTGGTTATGACTTATGTTTTTTATCCTTAACTCTATAATTTAACTTGGTGAATTTTTGAAATTTTTGCTTAGTGGACAAATAACCTTTCATGTTTTTGAGTTTAGGTTTTATTTGAAACTTTTATTCGCAGGGCTGTTTTTTGTATGTTTCGAGCTTTTATCAAAGTTCTTTCTAAGAGTTCAGAAAAAATAAATATAATTATCGAATGATTTGGAATGAGAAAACATACAAATCGTGAAGTTCAAAAAATGTATTAAAATTAGGGCTTTGGCGCTTTTTTCTATCATTTCGTATATAAAACAAATTTAGAAGAAAAAAGAGATCTGACGAAGGTTTTTCTATAGATCAAACCGGGTGAAGTAACTTAAAAAAAAGGTTTCAGGGTGTCTATGTTGAAAAAAGTTTGGAAAATTCTCAACTATACATATATAAATCTTCAAGGGATAAAGACAATATAATGAAAGGTGAAATAACTTTTAAAAAATGTTTCAGGGTATCTATGTTGGAAAAGGTGTTCAGGGTGTTAAAATAAAGAGTCTATAAAGGGGATTAAAAAAAGCGGTTTAGAATAGCAAATAGGCCACACGCCGAACGAGTACCTGTGGAATCATATTCTTTCTGTAAGAAAGAATACTAAGTATGGTTTGTTTTCTAATAATTCTTTTATAATATCAAAAATCAAAATGGTGAAGTTCAGAAATAAATATAAGTATCGAAATTTTGTGAATTTTTAAAACCCCAAGATTTACAAATGGTGAAGTTCAGAAAATTTATTTTTATAGATCTTCTTCTATAACTATATTTGAGCAACGTGATATTTTGAAAGGGGAGAAATTTAGTTTAGAGTTCCTTTTTAAGTAGTGAAGCGCAACTACCACCCTCGTAGGGAGGAGTGACGAAGCCATTGCCTGGTTACTCTTTATTTTAACTCCGTAGTTTTTCTGGATTTTTTTGTTTAAAAAATAAGTTTGTATGTACAAATTGACCCAAAGCAAATTTCGGGATATGGATATACTCGTGGCCAAAAGTTTTGGCATTAGTTTATTGTAAGAGTATATTTTAACTTTGGAATTAAAAGAAAGGAAGATGTTCAGAAAATAAATATGATCATCGAATGTTTTTGAAAAAAAAATTTAACAAAAAGAATTACAAACTGTGAAGTTCGGAAAATTGATTAAAATTAAGGCATGGCTAGTTTTTTTTCGTTTTGCCGAAGATTTTATGGAAGTAATTTCTAAAATAGATTTTCAATTTTAATCTTTAACATGAGGAAATAGCTACTGGCCCCTAAAAACAAGTAATATTTCGAGCAAATTTAAATTTGATTTTTTTAGAACTTATAACGCCATTTTTTACCCTTTTCTGGGTCTAAAAAAGCGCGAAAAAAATAGTGTGAGATTTAAAAGAGACGCAAAAGATGATCCGAGAGAGAGCGCCAATTTCTCATGGGGCAGTGAGGTCGGGATGGCGCGGCGCCCCTCCAGATTCTAGTTTTAGCAGGATTATTTTTTTTCCGTATTTCAAAAGAATTCTGAGCCAAGTTTTTTCATTGCCCTTTGGTAAAAAAAATAAGCATCGATGTAAAGAAGACCAAGAGTAAAATATTAGAAAATATGTACTAGAAACCTTTTATATTCTTTAGACCAAAAGCCCGTTCTCATAGCCGGATGGGCCGAAAGTCTGCCTGCGAAGCGCATGCTCTTCCTGTAAGGAGTGGCGAAGCAGTTCCTTTTATTATTATATAATTCTGAATAAAATAATTCTGAAAAATATTTTGTTTTCTTTTTATATGTCCTCGATAGAACTCTTTTGAGTACAATATTTTGGCTCTTTCGATAACACAGGTGAAGCTCAGATGCTGGAATTTTGTGGCTTAGAGGAACGATGTACCCTCCCTACCTTGGAGAAAAAGGGGTCTCTCTTTCTCTCAATCTCTCTCTCTCTCTCTCTCTCTCTCTCTCTCTCTCTCTCTCTCTCTCTCTCTCTCTCTCTCTCTCTCTCTTCTCTCTCTGGTCAGCTTTTGCAACCACGATGCAACTTACATCTGGAAAATTCCTCGCCCACTCAGTGCCAACACCCGCATATGTGTTCCCTTCCGGCCCCAACGAGACACGCAGGAGTATCTCCGGCTATATATTTTCCACACATTTTCACTGCCTCCAATCTTACCACTTTCTTAACATATATTTCCTTACAAACTTTCTGCGTGGTATGCTCTCGTTGGTTTTCGTTTTAAATCAAATATTGCTATATTTTATTATAATTATTATCAATAATAGTAGTAGTATAGATTAATAACTTACCTCTAACAATTACCACAATTCGCTAATATGAATCGTCACTTTTGGCGGTGTGACGTCATCACTCTTGATATCAAAGAGACAAAGGGGCAGATCGGACATGGCCGCCGAAATGCTGATCAGCATCGATAAAAAGGAAGAAAAATAAATATTATGGTATTTAATGCCCTCTTTCATTCTTGGTTGGGTCTAATTGCACGAAGAGAACAGACAGAATAAGGAAATAAAAACTAATAAACAGGGTGATGAAAAGAACCCCGGATACCCCCTCGGCTCGCACTAAGAGGGACAAGTGTTCACTAGTACGAACAAATTTATACCCATTATCTAGGCCAAAAATACGAACAAGTTCGTTGAGAGTCCTGGCGCTCAAAAGTACAACTTCACACATGTTACACAAGTCCTCAAAAGTACGGATAAGTTCGTACCATGAGACACATGTGGTCAGGAGTACGAATTTAAATCCATCCACCTGTTGGAAAATCAACATATCTACGTAAATGCCTGGATAAGTAAACAAACCCAAACTTCAAGATAGTGTTCATTAATTATAAGACTCCTAATAATATTTAATAATTTCTAAATATTTAATCCAACTTAAAAAAATAAATATATTATTTAAAAGAAACATAAAGTTTAATATATATATTTATTAGAATTTCTTTTAGCTAAATGAACCAATTGTGCTTAAAAGAATCGCGCTCAGACTCTCAAAAGACCACATGAGATAAATTCTTGAATGGAATTAACAATTAATCTGATGCACGTTTTGAATTATAGACATTTTAAAATAAAAATCCTACTAAACTTAATATTAATTAATGTCTAATGACATTTTGAGGGGGGGGGGGGGAAGAGACAAAGAAGTCTTTATAAATTATTAAAGTTTATTTCGGGTCTTTTGTTTAATGCGTTGCGATACGACAGGAATAAAAACAATGGTTGAGCCAGAAGGACCCAACTGATTTGAGTCCACTTAATCAAGGACGACTCAGAAGGAAGGCAAATAACAAGGAGAAATGCATTTCAAAAATACCTAACCGGATCTTTCCTTGATCACGACCCTTAGGTAGTGTTGAAGGTGGTAATCTAGAAAAGATTTTTCTCGAGGGTCGTGATCTGGGAAAGAGGTTTCTTGGGGTTCGTGATCTAGGATTATACGGATTATTTATTTTTGTATTATTATGAAATTTTCATTATTTAATTTTTTACAGGATAAAGTTGTTAAATCAATTATGCCAACTTATTTTTTTTTTAAACTAAAGTACGATAATTTAAAAGTTTGCACATGGCAGCACAAATTTTAACTATTCTACGACTCGATGAATTTCCTCAAAAACTGCCAATCATTCAAAAAAATTTGTTGATTCAATAAATTTTGTTGATTGCCCTACTGATATCAATTTATGGCAGAATTTTAGTTCCTAACCTAACTTAACACATTGACTACGAGTTGGGCCATATATGGTACACTGGTAGTATCAAATAATTTATCTGTATCAGATTTTTTTATATCACTCTTTAAGCATTAACACATAAGGGCGCTGTTCCTAACAAATAATACCTGTATAACTTACTCTTAAGCTCTTTGGAAGCCTTCGCAGTCACCATGTTAACTAACCCTAACCTAACCTAACCTAACCTTAACCTAACCTAACCAAACCTAACCTAATCTTGTCTAACAGAGAGAGAGTGAGAGTAAGAAAAAGAGAGAGAGAGAGAGAGAGAGACAGGCAGACACACATACACAAAGAGAGAGAGAGAGAAAGACAGAGAGGGAGGGGGGGTGAAGGGTAAGTACGGTTGAAGGGATCTCCCTGATGAACTGGTCAGGATGTGAAGACGGTTCCTGGTCACCAGTGGGGGGATTGGGCGTTGGTGGAGACCCATTCAAGTATCTCAATGGCAGGAATTTAGTTCCGCCCGATTAAATCCCGCTCCTGTGTCGGCGGAATTGGCTGGATGTGTGTATGTGTGAAAGAGGAAACGGTGAGAGGAAGAGGGTGGTTCGTATTGTTGAAGTACGAAACATCCCTGGAATTTTTCATTTCTCTCTCTCTCTCTCTCTCTCTCTCTCTCTCTCTCTCTCTCTCTCTCTCTCTCTCTCTCTCTCTCTCTATATATATATATATATATATATATATATATATATATATATATATATATATATATATATATATATAAGTAAAAGAACAACTCAATGGCGAGTTATGGTGTATGATAGTGAAACCACAGTATAGGAGCCAAAAGTTTACTTTACGAGACTAGTTTCAGTATGATAAAATACATACTGAAACTAGTCGCATAAATTAAACTTTTGGCTCCGATATATATATATATATATATATATATATATATATATATATATATATATATATATATATAACACAGACGAGAATAGTAAGCGACAGTCCTGTTTGTGCCTCCTGATGAAAGGAAAATGAGGCGAACAAGATTAGGTCGGAGAGCGAGCGGCAGGAAACCATTGCTGCATTTTCATAAGTGTTGTGCCTTTATCCTTCAAAGTAATGATGTAGTTGACATCTGGATTGTCTGCCTTCCCCTCCCCCCTCCAATGACCTCAGGATGATTTGTAGCTAAATATCTTACGCACGTTTCTACTTTCTCTATGAATAAAATTGAAACATTTTAGTAGATACAACGCTCTCTATCTCCGGTATTGCCCACCTTAGAGTGGGTTTCTGGAATTCAATTACAACGAGACTACAGACATTTTGTGAAAGAAGCATTTTCGGATAAAATAACGCGGAAAGAACGAACTTTCTAAAAAACAGAAGAATTATATTATGAAGGAATTAGATAAAAGAAAGTCTGTGTAAAATTCAAAAGAGTGGTAAAAGCCATTGTGAAGAAAATCGTAGAGAAATGACATTTGTCTAAGAAAGTAAAGGGTTCAACTATAAATTCGAGGCCTTACCTCTAGTAATCTTTCTCAAATCAAAAGAGAAGTGCATAAAAACGCTCATGCTGATAGCAAAGCCATTTTAGAAGCTACTGGAACTGTTTCAATCTTGAGAATCAAGGTCTAAGGATCTCAGAAAACTTTCTAGGATTAGGAAATTTGAGTTCTTACCTCTAGGAATCTTTCTCAAATCAAAAGAAAAGTGGGTATAAACGCTCATGCTGATAGCAAAGCCATTTTAGAAGCTACTAGAACTGTTTCAATCTCGATAATCAAGGTCTAAGGATCTCAGAAAACCTTCTAGCGTTAGGAATAAGGCGATGAAGTCCTTCCTAACTGAAAACACACAAAACAATCGTCTGTTGCAGGACCAGACACATGAAAACTGACTTTAGCAAAGTTATCTTAACTGACAAATCAAAAGTCACTCCGGATAAGTCTGATGGTTAGGCAAGAGGCTGGGTTGTTAATGACGTTAGGTAAAGTAGTTCACCAAGCGACCACAAGGAGGATGCTTGATGATTTGATCTGCAATTTTGGGAGACAAGCTAGTAGGACCATTCAAAGTCGATGATGACTTCAAAATGGATTCGAAGGCGTATTGCGAGTTCCTGGTTAAAATATTCCTACTATTGTTTGAAATAGCCCGTGAGGAGGAAGAAATCACTCGTGTAAACGCAAAATACTGATCCGGTTAATGCCTCTAAGTTCTCTAAGAATTGGTTAGACTCGAAAGGATTTGTAGGATACTCAATCATAGACAGTAGCCCCAAGAGTTACGCCCTAAATCCAATAGAATTGTTGTCAAGCATCGTAAAAGATGGCGCTTATGCAGATGGCAGGCAATTTAACAACAAAAATGGCATTAGGAAATCCAAGATGCTGCAAGGGTTTCTGCGAATTTCATCCAATCTTTATGAGTAAAAAAGACTGTCCAAAGTTCTTCAGAAGACTGGTTCCTTTGACTAGTAACTCTTGAGCATATTTAAAATTAGGTTTCATCATATTTTCCTTCATTGTATGTCTTACAATTCGTATAAGTCGTATAAACTTTTTATACTTTATTATTATAAAATTTTTAATAATTTAGGTTAAAAACTCTATATATTCTTACTAATATAAAATCTGCAAATAATCTCTTGACAGTAAAATAGTCAATACAAAAATAAACTCTCATTTTCCTTCCATGTAGCATATTTTGTCTTTATATTCTCATTACATTTTCTGTTTATTATTTTTACTAACTCCATGAAGAAGCATGACACAATAAGGCATAGGTTTTAACAGATTTTAGCTTATTTTTACTTTTTGAGATTTCACTTTTTGCATATAATCTCTGGACATATTTTACAAAATAGAATAATAAAAGATTAGGAGACGGAATTGAGCCGCTCCCGTAGCTCGGTAATGGACAAAAGGATCTTAAACTGGACACGTTTATACGGAAAGAAACCCTGAAGATTATCTCGTACCAGATTAGAGGATGAAGTTTGCTCTATGGCAGGAGTAAGGAGGCAAACTAGAGCGACGGACTGGATACTGCTTGTTGTAGCCTTTACCTTCGGGATGAAATAGGATGATAATAATGATGGGAGAGATGAGTGACAAGGAGAGAAAATAGAGAGAGAGAGAGAGAAAGATATATATATATATATATATATATATATAGAGAGAGAGAGAGAGAGAAAGAGAGAGAGTGGGAGAGAGATATATAGAGAGAGACAAGAAGAGAAAGAAAGATACATAGAGATACACAGGGAGAGAATGTGAGATACATAGAGAGAAATAGAAAGAGACAAGAAGAGAATGAGAGAGAGAAGGAAAAGAAGAGAGGAAGGAGGAGGGGAGGCAGGGAGAGAGAGGGGGGGGGAATGTAAAGGTAGAAGAATTCAAAATATGTGAATGACAACTGGCACGAGTATCCTAAAGAGGAGACTATTTAGAGCATTGGGGCCCGGAGGGCACGTACCTCTTCTAGCCTTAGCCTTATTTGTTGCGCAATAGCAACGAGGCCTCACGGAAACTAATGCGGGCATCGTTGGGATAAAGTGTGTAAGCAAAGATGAGTAAAGAGAGGAATGGAGATGGAAGGAGTGGAGCTGCAGGTCCAACTACGGGTGTTGGGGTCGGGAGGGCACGCAAGACCCATATGTCAGCCCTCAGCAAGGTTACACATGCTATACCTGAAATACCCTCGTGTACGTAAAAGGAATAGAAGAAGAGGGGGAAATCAAGCGTGTTGCCCCCTCCCTCAACTGGAGCCAAGAGGGTGGGTTGAACCATCCCCCCTCCTACCAGTCCAGGGATGAATGAACGAAGGCTGGTTGGCGAATAGCCTACGACAAAAACAGTTAAAATAGAAAAGTTGAGAGGGAATAAAGCTCGGGTCGTCTCAATCTAGTTTGATAATCCCAGGGTCAGTAGGGTAGGAAGGGCGTGCCGCTCCTCCAGGACCAGGTGTAAAGTTTGACACATGGCACCCCTTGAAAGGGGAACTAAAACAAATAATGCGTGTACGCATGTGCCTATGTGTATGTGGTTAAATGAATGTGTTAGTGGAACTGAAACCAAGTCGCAAGCAACGTGTACATATGTACGTGTGTACGTTTGTGTTCATATTCATATCTGCCACATTTTAAATATTTACATAATCATTAAATATTCATAGGGATAAATTTGCATGTGCACCTGATACTCTGTGCACTAATGTATGTGCATTAGCAATTAGGTTCACAGCTCAGTTAAATCTGTATGTATTACAGTGCAAACATAGGTATCTATGTATACATGTATGAATGAATGAATGTATGTATGTATTAAAGTATGTATGTATTGTAGTTCAAACATATGTATGTGTTACAGTATGTATGTAATTTTAGTACAAACATATGTATGTATTACAGTACAAACATAAGTATCTATGTATACATGTATGGATGAATGAATGTATGGGCGTATGTTTTATGGTATGTATGTATGTATTACAGTATGTATGCACTATGTATGTATGTATTGGAGTATAAACATATGTATGTATTACAGTATATATGCATTATGATTGTATGTATGTACCACAATATGTATGCATTATGTATGTAATTGCAGTACAAGCAGATCTATGTATTACAGTACAAACATAAATATGTATGTATTACACTATGTATACATTATGTATGTCTGTATTACAGTATAAGCATCAAGGCATTAGAGTAAAAAAATCTGCCTGTCCCTGTGTATCGTGGGGATTCGAACTTGCGCCTTCAAGTTCTCTCCCCTCACCCCTACCCCCACCCTACCCCGCCCCATCTCACTCTAGCCACTAACCAAGGAGCAGCAGCACACATCCCTACTTATTTTCCTGGTCCTCGTTGGTGGGTTGAGGGGCTGAGCAGAGATCCCTTAGTGTCCCCAGGAGGAAGAGTAGATATGTTGTGTGCGTGAAGGCCGAGGAGGAAGAAACAGCGGTGTTGTGATTAGCTATATGGCTGATAACATGTGTAAGGGGGTCCCCCCCCCCTCTTCTCATAAGTAAACTCAGTTTGTATCCGCCAAAAAGCAGCCAACTTCCCCCTTACGCTGAGATTTTGTGTTTGCTCTCTCTTGGGAGGAACCCGATACCTAGGCGTTAGAAACCTAACATCTTATTCTCTTGGTTAACAAGAACTCCTCCGACTCTTTAAAAGGAGATAAAGTTGTTTTAAAATGGTTCTTAACTACTTACAAATTTTCTCTCTAGAAGCGATAAGCATCGTTATGTTTACTCGCATATAGAGGTTCAATATGCCCTTTTATGGTCAACCAGGACCTGTAACCTTGACTTTCATTTATTAAAATTTAAATTTAGTTTAAAATTTTGAACTTTTTTAAAGGTTACAATTCAGAAAAAAAAAAACATGTTTTTTTTTTTACAGTATTCTTTTAAAGACTTATTGACTCATTAAATGTCTTTAAGGCGATTTTTACAATGAATAAGTGTTTATTGTTTATAGATAAATGATTCATCTTTCATGTGTTTTGATTTCATGTCCTTAGCTGCAATGGTTATTGAGATATTGCTTCTCAAAGACGGTCCACTTTGAGGGGGGCCACCCTGTATACAACTATATATGATTTAAAGATTTAGAAATTTTAGAAATTTCTCCGTGTTTTTTACCCTTCTGTCTCACTCTCTCGGGCGTCACAGTCGTCGCCTTGGTAACGCGCCATTTCGTCTCGCATATATATGAGTACATCAAATAAGTGATGCATTTTAAATTTTTCCCAGATATATTACATTTATTGATCCCTATGATCTTCAGTAGATTTACTAATCAACTAAATAAAACCACAATCAACTTTTGTCAATTGACAATGAAAAAATTGGTTAAGTAGCGTGGTCTGTGTTAAACCCATATGAACTAATAAATGCGAGTGCTTTCAGGACTCTGTACATCAATGTATGTGTATTTGCAAGTAGGGTTACATTTAGCAAGCGTTGCACAATAACCATGAAATGGAGGGGTTCGAACCTGTTCTTCTCAGTTGCTTCTCGCTTCGCACTGCTCAGAAGTGGAATGAGTTAGATTCTTCACCATTTCCAGAGACGGGTACATCTTATCGTATGTATGTAGTGTTTGTATGTATGAACAGTTCTGTAATCTAAATAACGCAAACTCCACCCACTTGAAATTTACTGAAGGAAATACCAAGTTATGTGTGAGAGAGATCAATAATTCAATTTAAGAAATGCTGCCAATCAAGTATTTTACAGTCTCCAGGCGTGTCATTTCCTCATCCTACACAGTTACACATCATTGCGTACATACATACAAAAACGCACATAGGTAAAGGTATTGCACGACCCCTCCGTTTTACCTACAACTTTCGCTGATATCATCTCTTAAAGTTAGCAAAATAATTGCTGTGACGTCACTCAACGTCGGGGCAACGGAAATAATATGTCAGTTATCGTCATAGCAACGGAGTATTCGGCGTCAGTCATCGTCAGAGAGGGAATGGAGCGGCACTGATCATAATGATAACGAAATTAAAAATGTTTTCACACGATTTATCCTTGGTTAGGTACAAATTGGAATCCATGAACATGGATCGTTCGCAGTCATTTTGAACAGTTCCCCCTTGTAGCCATTGTAATGGATGATGGTCACACACATGTAATGGATGGCAACACGTATGTAATGGATGGTCACAAACATGTAATGGATGGCCATACACATGGCATGGATGGCCATACACATAGCATGGATGGTCACACACACGTAATGGATGGCCACACGTATGTAATGGATGATCACAAACATGTAATGGATGGCCATACATTTGGCATGGATGGTCATACAGACGTAATGGATGGCCATACATATGGCATGGATGGTCATACACGCGTAATGGATGGCCATACGTATGTAATGGATAGTCAAAAACATGTAATGGATAATGACCAAACAATAATGCATGTCACACACATGTAATGGAAGGTCACACTTATAATGGATGGTCACATATATATATATTAGATGGTCACACATGCACTGCAGGCCACATGCATGTAATGATTAGTCATATACAGATGTAATGGATGATCACATATATGGTGGATGATCGCACATATAATGGAAGGTCTCACATATAATGGATGACCCAACCCATATAATGGATGGTTACACCCATGTAATGGATGGCCACACCCATATAATGGACTGCTACACCCTTGCAAAATATGGTCATACACATTGGATGGATGGTCACGACACGTAATGGATAGTCGCACAAAATTAGTGGATGGTCACACATATAATGGATGTTCACACACACGCACGTGTAATGGATGGTCACGCACATGTGTAATGGCCTTTGACACAAATGTTAGTGTTTTTTACCCTTACACATGAGAATACCGTCCGTCACACGGGGTTGGAAACCGTAGGGAGTATAGAATCGCCGCCACAGCACAGCGATATGGCGCTTTTCGAGGTGCTCCATGGGGTAAAACCTCGCCCCGACCCCCCCCGCCCCATGCCCCCGCCGACATACATAAAAGGTAAGGTAAGAAAAAAAATCTACTGAGATTTGTGTCTATCCCGAATAAGGAACAAACTGTATCAATGGACGAGAAATGCCCCTGGGGTATACTGACCCAAAGAAGCCGGGCGATGCTAATTTCGGTTTAATTCACTGGCGAATCCCTTTCATTTTGGCTTTGGTCCATCCTGGCTAATACGTATCCCAGGGAAGGGGGAGGGGGGGTATTTACCCACCAGGAAAATAATCCGCTTTTGTTCTTTGACGTGGAGACGTATTTCATCACAAGAATTGACAAGTGTAATAATTGAGCGTGGAAGTAGTTAGGTCAGGCTCAATTAAAGACATTGTCGAGAAGCTAACTCTTTCTTACACTTTTTCCCTTCTTTACTTACATGAAAAGATAATAAAAGAATAAGCCTGCAAAAAAGGCCAATTAATAGCCTATACGAGGTAGTTCCTGTTCCCATCAACCAGTTCAGTACCACCTACCATTCCCTCATCCATAAATCTATTCTTAAAACTCCGTAGGGAAGAACACGCCGGTAGGCAAAGCAACATCCCGCCGAGGCATCGAGCCCCCCCCCCCCTCTGACACCACTTCCTAATCTTTTTCCCTACTATCTTACCCCAGTACATCTACGTTTAAGGAAATCTCTCATAGCCAATACGATCCCTGAAGCATGATACACTAACGTTAGAAAGTGGTAGTTAACATCTTTTGTAAGCGGACTGGCCTTTAGCGGACCTTAGGGTCTTTGCTGGTACTTGTTTCTGTAGTTGTTTCTGTTTCTGTATTTAATACAAATTAATTAAATTAATGTAAGGGGAATTTATATGGGACAGATAAATGTGTTACGATCTATATACATCGTTCGAGTAGAAATCTCTTTACTTTATGGTGCCGACCCGTTTAACTGCGTTCTGGACATCTCAAAAGTTATTTGAATTGTTACCCGCGTAAATTTTTTTTATTCCTTACATTTTAGTGTCATTTATCTATGACTTTTTTGTTTTGGTTAACTAAAAGTTCAAATTCAGACTCATGCTGGTCGTTTCCAATGGTAAAGATTTGAAGAAAAAATCACTCTAAAAGGAAAAACAAGGAAAGGTAATCGAGAAAGGAATTATCTTGAGATGTAGGATGAAGCGGGAAGAAAGGTCAATGTCTATCAGGGAAACTATTCAAGCAAGGATTAGGGGTGAGTTTGGAGTGCGAGTTTCCTTAGACATTAAATATTCCCACCAACCATTCTTTTGTCCAATCTTTTAATGAATCAATCCTAAGCATAAATTGATTACCGAAACTGATTCAGGAAGGAATTTTTCAAAGGATTTTTGAAAATTTTAGGATCTAGGATCCTTTTTGCTGAATTCAAAAATATCATTCATTTTCAATGCAATTGTGCCTTGAAGTCGACTGCTGTTCAATCCACTCCTGGACGGCGAGCTGGACATCTTCATCGTCCCCAAACTTGCGTCCACGCAGTGCAGCCTTGAGCTGGCGGAATAAAAAGTAGTCGCTAGGGGCCAGATCTGGAACGTAGGGAGGATGGTTGAGCTCCTCGAATCCGCACTCGCGCAGGGCAGCTTGTGCAACTCTGGCCTTGCGGACTTTGATGTCGTTGAAGTCGATCATGGGTCGTAAGGTTTCTAGGGACCCAACGTGCAGAGACCTTGGTCATAGCCAAATTGTCGTGGATGATGTTGATAACACTTCCATGTGATATTCCAAGTTATCGCTCGATTTCTTCGACCTTCACTCGTCGATTTTCTAGGATCCTCCTCTCCACACGGGCCACATTGTCCTCGTTGGTCACGTCTGACGGGCGTCCTGGACGGGGTTCATCTTCAAGGGACTCGCGACCATGGCAGAACTCCCTATTCCAGCGAGCAATGGTTACATAGGAAGGGGTGGTGTCGGTGTACACTGCAACCATGCGTTCATGGATCTCTTTTGCATTCTTGCCTTCCTTGGTCAAAAATTTGATCAGTGCGCGGTGCTCAACCTTCTCCATTGTTGAAAGATTGGTGACTGACGATCTGCGATCAGCTACTGTTTCCTAAATAGACGAGGCAGGTGCGTGCGGCTGCAGGTCCTGACTTGTCATAACTTATCCTAACACCCTCACAAACAGCCATCCCCCTTCCTCTGTTTTGCCCTACCGATTCGCAAAACTTATTGACCGCCCCTCGTATATATATATATATATATATATATATATATATATATATATATATATATCCTTGGCCAAAATTATTAGGCAGGTATGAAAAAGTGAAGAATATGGTTGAAACTCAATTATTTCACACTTGACAAAATACAAATAAACACTTTCTGGTATATCATCATCATCATTATCATCATCACTAACTCTATAACACTGGCCTGCGTTTCAAAACTTTTTTAAAAGGTCAAGGGTTTTCCAACTGATTTAGGATCCTTTTTGCTGAATTCAAAAATATCATTCATTTTCTTTGGTGAGGTCTGGTTTCTAAGATACACTCGATTTTTATTACAGCATATTTTTCCCAAATGGCGCTATCATCCAAGCGTAGATGGGCTTTGTTTTTGCCACAGCTGGTCATGGGTTACCTTAAATAACTAGTTATTCTTTCTATTTTCAGGTTAGTTGTGCAGTACGATGGATCTGAAGTGTAAGAACCATCCTAACAAATTTTGTTTCATCTGCGGACACGTGGTTCTTCCAGACCGTCAAGCGAAAATCACGGATTTTGTGAAGAAGTCTTATTACGCTTATTTGGAATCAAACTAGGGGACCAAGATAAGGCATTAGCGCCCCATATCTGCTTCAAAACATGTGTGGAGAACTTACGGGATTGAAGGAATAGGAAAAGAAAGAGTATGCCATTTGGTGTCCTAATGGTGTGGAGGGAAGGGAAAGATCACGTGACCAACTGCTACTTCTGCATGACAAATTTAAAAGGCATCAATCGCAAGAACAAGCACCATGTTCAATACCCTGATGTTCCTTCTGACATAAAGCCAATCCCCCATGGACCAGATGTTCCTGTTCCTGAGCCGGATGTCATCATGGAATCTAGTTCTGATTCCGAATCTACTGACATGACTGATACAGGTAAGTGTAGTGCATACGAGCCAGAAGAGGACGACCGATCGGTGCCATTGACCCAAGCCGAACTCAACGACTTGACACAAGACCGGAACCTATCTAAGGAGTCTGCCCATCTGCTGGGTTCTCGTCTTCAAGAGAAACATCTACTTGCCCCTGGAATAATGTTCTATTGGTATCGGGAACGCGAGAGCGAATTAAGAAAATTCTTTATGTTCAATGAAGCGTCTTCACTAATCTACTGTAACAATATTGCTGAACTGATGAAATCAATGGGTATGAAGTATGTTGCCATGGAATGGAGACTTTTATTAACTCGTATAACAGAATTCTCAAGGCAGTTCTTCTGAATAACGGAAATAAGTTTTCATCAATCCCTGTTGGACACTCGGCTGAAATGAGAGAATCCCACAACAGCATGAAACGTCTGTTGTCTGCTGTCAATTACCAGGAACATAAATGGTTGATTTGTGGAAATCTTAAAGTTGTTGGACTCATCCTAGGACTTCAAGGTGGGTACACAAAGTATCCATGCTTTTTGTGCTTGTGCGATAGTCGGGCTGACGACCAGCATTATGAGAGACAAGAGTGGCCATCAAGACAAGGATTAGAACCCGGGTCACACAATGTTCTGTCCCACCCTCTGGTTGAACCAAGCAAGGTGTTACTTCCACCCCTACACATCAAACTCGGCCTAATTAAGAACTTTGTAAAAGCACTGGACAGGGAAGGTGGAGGATTTGCCTTCCTCCACCCCAAGTTCAAAGGAATCAGCATGGAGAAGCTTAAGGCAGGTATATTTGATGGTCCTCAGATAAGAGAACTCCTAAAAGTCTCTAGTTTGATGATTCATTAAATCCGACCGAACTCTCTGCCTGGCTGTCCCTTAAGTTAGTCATTGCAAACTTCCTTGGTAACCACAGAAGTCCTCAGTACCAGAAGATGGTTGATGACTTAATGGAGAATTTCCGCAAACTTGGTGCGCCTATGTCAGTGAAAATGCACTTTCTTCGGTCCCATCTGGACTATTTTCCAGAAAATTGCGGAGACTTCAGTGAAGAACAGGGTGAGCGCTTTTACCAAGACATCCGTGTCATGGAGGAACGCTATCAAGGCCAATGGGATGTGAACTTTCTGGATGACTACTGTTGGTGCCTTAAGAGGGATATGGCGTCTGCTCGGCACAATCGGAGGTCACTGAAGAGACCATTCATCCATGAGTAGCTTATTTTGTGCATTGTACTATTCATGCTATCTATTAAAAAATATTCTGTAAACCTTCTGTGAGTAAATCGCTCCAATATTTTCTATTATGTGTTTCATTCACAACAAATATTTGGAAATATAGGAGTTTTTGGTATGTGCTCATATTTCAAAAACCTGACCTGATTGGGTAAAATGAGCATGATTTTCAGATTCAGTGCAAAAAACTGATCTAAAATCAGGTATTATATATTTGACCTTGAAAACAACGCAGACCAGTGTAATTTAAGAAGGGGATTTTCTTGAGTATTTGAATAATAATTTAATCTTAGTTTTGTTATGGCTTATGTTTTTTATCAAAATTATTTCTAATAATTCTTTTATAATATCAAAAAACAAAATGGTGAAGTCCAGAAATAAATATGAGTATCGAAATTTTGTGAATTTGTTAAAACCTAAAGAATTACAAATGGTGAAGTTCAGAAAATTTATTTTTATATATCTTCTTCTATAACTATATTTTAGCAACTTGATATTTTGAAAGGGGAAAATTTAGTTTAGAGTTCCTTCTTAAAATTATTATAATTGGCGAAGTTCAGGAAATTGATAAAAATTTAACCATGGCTGCTTTTTTTTAGATTTTAAATTTTAATCTTACTGGTGAAGCCATTGTCTGGTTCTATCAATAATTAATGTGTCTCCCTTTTGATTTTATAACCACTTTTATGCATTTTTGCATACTTGAGACTAAGATGGCACAGGTGTTTGGCTCAATTTTCTGCCAGTCTTCATAATTTTGGCTGTTAATTCACTTTTTGAGGAACATTTGTGCACCGTCACTCATGTGCCCAAGTGTGACCACAAATGTTTAATCGGGTTGAGGTCTGAAGATTAAGGGACGCCATTCCATCAAAGTCACCCCTTTCTCTTAAACCAATCCTTTGAAACTCTAGATGTGTGGCATAGAGCATTGTCTTGATAGAAGATTACACTATTTGATCTGTCATAATTGAAAGTTTTACCTCAGGATGGTTGATAAACCTGGTCTAACATGCTGGTGTAAGTGTTGGAAAATTCATTCTGCCCTCACAGGGTAACAACAATCCTGGACTTGAAGACAACATGCATCCCCAAACCATTACAGTGCCACCTCAAAATTTGACTGTTGGGACACACATCTCGGATCATAAGCTTCCTCAACACTTCGACGAACATAAACAGCTCCAGGGATTCCAAAGTTCTGAGGAGAAATATAAATTTTATTGATCTTTTTGGTATCCAATAAAAATGTGTACAATCATAATAAATTGGTAGAAACTAATGTGTAAAACCTACCTCCAAGTTGCTTTCATCAGACCTAAACAACTTTAGCCCAATCATCATCAGTCTAATCTTCAAGCTCTTTTTGCCCAAGACAATCGCTTCTTCTTGTTCACCTGAGACAGCCACGGTTTCTCTCTAGCCTTACATCCTTTGAGCCTAGCTTCTAATAACCTTCTTCTTACTGGGCGTCTTGATATCTCTGTGTTTGTTGCTTCTTGAAACTCAGCAGCTACATCGTAAGAGGTTTTTTTCATATCAGCCAGAGATGTCCTTTTCAGCAACCTCTATTCCCTCGGAGTTGTACACCTTTAGCGACCTTGATCAACACAGTTTTTGAAAGAATTGGTCTCATTGTACCTTCGAATGGTTGTTTGGACACGTTTTTACCAGCGTTTCTATTTTCTTGAAATTTTGACTTGGGATAATCCCTCTCTGGACAATGCAATGATTTCAGCTCTTTGAGCTTCAAGAATCTGTTTCTTAGGAGACATTTTTAACAAAAAATTACCACTTGCAAGTTAACAATAAGATAATCACTGAAAAAATAAGAATAAACGTTAGTATCACACATTGAATCGCAGAAGGTTGCCCAACCACTTATACACAATATGCAAAAATGCATTAAAGCGGTTATAAAAGGAAAAGGAGGACACATCAAATATTAATTATTGATAGAATCTATGCAAAAATGTTTTTTTTCTGTATTATGTCATGTATGAAATAAATGATTTCCATCATATTCTTTACTTTTTCATACCTACCCCATAATTCTGGCCAAAGCAGTATATATAAAAAAAGAACTTAATAGTGAGTTATGATATATGATAGTGAAAACACTGTATAAGAGCCTAGAATTTATTTACGAGACTAGTTTCGGTATGAAGTTTACAATACCCTCTTCAGTCGTCTACTGAGAATGGAATGAACACAAAACTCGCTACACACTCTCAAATTCACGAGAAAAGAAAAAAAAACGGAGAAAAAGGGTCATTAATCAGGGGGGGGGGGTTCTAAGATCATTAACTATACTCTTTACGGTCAGGTTCCAGGAATAGGAGCTACATTTAATTTGACCGTCAGAAAGATTGAAATTGGGGATTTCTCCTATTAGTATCGATTCTACAATTTTTATTTTACGGAAATCTGACATCTGACATCACCTTTATGTTCATATATGCGGGGTTTTTTTATTTTGTCCGTGTCTCTCCTATATAGAACGAGGAACATTTAGTGGATTCACACGGGATTACATATACACCTGCCTCATTTGGCTGATCCACTAACTGTCTTCTGCCAAAACCAGAAAATCAAATCCCAGAAAAACAGGTGGCTCGCTATTGCACCCAAGGATGTGCCCAGAGTTATGCCGTTGAAACTTCAAGCGGTGCTCATGGTCATCGGTGTCGTCAGCAGTGAAGGTGACGGCATGCCACCCCAGTTCTTTCCTGCAAGCCTCAGGCTAAACACAGATGGCTAAATCTGTATTTGGGAGCAGAGTGGTGAAGTTCTAGACCGACTAAGAAACCTCAGTCGCAATCAACAGATACCCGCGCTGCCCATCGATTGTTCCCGGTTCCAAAACCCAATGAAACAGTTCGTCTCGTCTACGACATGAGCCCCGTCTCGGAACATTTCAAACCTCCTAGCTTCCAGCTTCCTTCGGTCAATAAGGTCCTCACCGCTGCCTCACCGAATGATTACGCCATCAAACTTGACCTTAAGGACGGCTTTTACCATCTCCTTCTCCACCCAAAGGCCCGTTCTCTCTTTGGGGTCTCTACCGCCGGCAGAAAGTTCGGGTTCACCGTGTCCCTATGGGCTTTCCCTGTAGTCCTTTTCTCGTGCAGCGGCCCGTCTCCTCTGTCGTCAATTACCGGGCTTGACGCCGCAACTGCACCGCTCACACATACATCGATGACATCCAC
This sequence comes from Ceratothoa steindachneri, assembly GCA_963969495.1. Classification (NCBI taxonomy): domain Eukaryota; kingdom Metazoa; phylum Arthropoda; class Malacostraca; order Isopoda; family Cymothoidae; genus Ceratothoa; species Ceratothoa steindachneri. The sequence continues at coordinate 35,253,972 of OZ018327.1, forward strand.
CTCGTCGGCCGGCCACGCAACCTGCGAAAGTGCGTAAAGGCGATTGGTGACAGTTCGTTAAAAGTGAACAAGGATAAAAGTGTTTTGCTCCCTACTAGGACCATTGTTTATTTAGGTCTTCGTATCGACCTTAAGCGCCGAAAAGTCGCCTTCACCAGTGCCTTAACTAATAAAGTGCGTAATGCCGGGGCCTATCTTAGTGATAATATGGCCCTCAGGAAAACCTGGCTTCGTATGGCAGACCTAATTAACTTTATATCACCTGTGCCCAAGCTTCCTTTCATATGGGTGCAACTTTGCTTCAAGCAGCTTCATCTCCCCCGTCCAGAGAATGTTCGCCCTTTGCTTCCACTTATCACAACTAAGTGGCTTAATGGCGACGCCGTAAAGATTCCCCTTTGATTTCCTATTCGGATGCCTCCGAATCGGGCTTGGGCATCACCATGGCCGGGACCTCCCTTGCAATTCCTACCGCGGACCTTCACCTTACGGGCATCTTTGGCAAGGAAAGTTTTGCTCTTTTTCTCACTTATCTCTTGTGTCCCAATGCCCGGATTTACGAGTATAATATGGCGGCCATTTGGAATTTCGCTCGGGGTAAACTGCCACCCTCGATCCTCTATCTCCTCTCTGACGCCTCCAGATCCGCCTCCTCAAGGACCTTCAAATCTTCCGCGCTGAACATCGCATACGTCTGCTCCGTCGCTAATATGGCTGATGCAGTATCCCGAAGCTTCCGCTAAGGCAAATATGGCCTCTCCTGCGGTCCTACTGGGGATATATAAGAAGCTTCCTAACCAGGATAACGCATGGTCGTTTGAACTCGCATCGCTTACAGTCACCTCGTCGGCTCCCCGCCCTCCCTGCACCCGTTTTTGGATTGTATAGCTTCTCCCCATGTGTCTTCTTTTTCATTCTTCTTGTAAAAAAAAATTGTCTTTTATTCACGAAGTTTATCTGTAAACTTCACTTTTGTACTTTCAATAAAAAAAAAGGTCCTCTTTCTCCGGTGGGACGGGGGGGTCTTCAAGAAGACAAATTGACCAAAATTTGACGAATATATCTCAAAAAAATATATGTACTTTTATTTTTTCCTGGGAGATTCATCATGGGTTCATGGGGTTTTTTTTGTGTTTTTATAAGTTTCAATGTAAGTTTTTTGGTCAGGTTCGAGATTTCTGCTCCAGAAGTCATAGTTGGGGGTTATGCATTGGTTGTACATTTTTCTTTTTGGAGTCATGGTCTTTTTGCTTTTGGAGATGATACTTGACTTTGCAAATGCCTTTGAGCACCGAGTGATTTTATGTTGTATTTTTTTTTTTAACTTTTTCCCGCTGACATTTTAATCTGTTGACCCAGATAGATATATTTGTCTATTTATTTCAATTTGCTCGTTGTCAATTGTAGTGTTTATCATGGAGACCTCACGGTGGCTTGTCATGACTCTTTGTTTTTCCAAGATATATTTTTAGGCCTTTTTTGCTTTCAAAATTAAGTTCTTAAAGTATTTTTTGAATCTCTTTTATGTTATCAATATGAGTACAATATCATCTATGAATCAATTTTCCCTCTATGACCCATTGGCGTTCCTCAGCGACATTAGATTTCATAGAGCTTAATTACTTTATTCACAATGTTTCGTTCAATAGCTGCGGGAAATTAGATAGTAAATATGTAGCTAAGAAACTTTATCTGAACAATAATTTGTGAAATATTTCATTCAAGCGTTTTTATACCAGTTGCCCAATAGCGATTATTTCTAAAAAATAACTTGGGTCATAGAGGGTTAATGCCCGTGTTATAATAATTTAATCTCCTGAATATTTTGTCTAGACAGGATGTGAACAATTTCGGACAGCGAGAATATCCTTGTCTTAGAACTTTCCGTAATTGAAAGATGTCTGAATCCTTATCAAGTCTAATGAAGGATCTGCAATTTTGGTATATGTCTTCAAGGATATTTATGTAGACCGTTATTCTTCAAAGCTGCTATGACCGCTGTTGTATCTTTTGAATCAAATGTTTTATGTTCATCTACAAGTACTACTTATCACTAACTCTATAATTTAAGAAGGGGATTTTTTTGAGTATTTAAATAATAATTTCATCTTAGTTTGGTTATGACTTATGTTTTTTTATCAAAGTTCAGAAATAAATATAAGTATCGTAATCTTTTGATTTTTTAAAACCCCAAAGAATTAAAAATAGTGAAGTTCAGAAAATTTATTTTTATAGATCTCTTCTATTCTTCTATAACTATATTTACGCAACCTGATATTTTGAAAGGGTGTAAATTTAGGTTAGAATTCCTTTTTAAAATTAATCTTAGTAGCGAAGCGCAAGCTCCCCTCGTAGAAGGGAGTGGCGAAGCCATTGCCTGGTATAGTTATACTTTACTCTGAAGTTTTCTCAATAAGCTGGTCAAGAGTCTGTATATGGTGAATCGTTGAGAAGCCTTTTATGAAGCCAGCTTGTTGTCCTAGCTGTTGGTCATCTAGCTGGTTTGGCAGTTTGTTGGGATTGACTCTTGTGGAGAGTTTCTAAACACACGAGAAAAGGCTGATTGGTCTTTAGTTTGTACAGTCCGTTTGATCGCTTATTTATGTAGAAAAATTATTATGGCACTGTGCCGGTCCCCGGGAATCTTGCATTGTTTAAGACATTCAGTGAAAGACAAGTTAGCTTGTCCACAATCACATCTCCAGACTATTTCTACATGTTCGAAGTGATGTTATCTGGGCCTGATGCTTTGTGATCCAAAATATTTGTTTGATATTAATTTCTGATTTGAGAAAGTCTAGGACATTAGTGGGTGTTGTTGGCCTGTTACGATTTTTTTATATTGTCGTTGTTGCTTGAGGACAACTTTTCATAGTACTACTTTGTTCTTTTAGCTATTTTCTCGTTCCTGATGATTGTACCCAGTTCCTCTCCCATAGCAATTATGTGAGATCTTTCCTTATAGATGTCTCTTTTTAGCCATTTTATGCCCATTTTCTTCTTTGATGGACTTCAACAATGTTTGCATTATATTTTCTGATGTCAGCTCTCTGTTCTTTTCTTTTATATTAGCTTGTTTGTGCTAATTCAATTTGTTGATTGTGTTTGTTGCTTTAATGATTTTCACTTCTCATTAAACTTTCAGTTGTTGTTGTTTTTATTTGTGTTTCATTATATTTTTAAGCAGTGTTTGTCATGTGTTTCATCAGGTTATATTGTTCATCGCTTGTATATTGCTGGTCTGGTTGGGGGGGGGGGATTTTTATGGTATGCTCTCTGAAGAAGGCGCAGGAATTCTGGAACGGTTTTTTTCTGGAACTTAATGGGCTAATTTTTTTTAATGGAATAACTTAATTTCTCTTTCTGAATACTAATGTTTATCCTACATCTGATCATCCTGTTATCACAGGTCAAAAGATTTCCTCCTTTTAGCCTCCAGTCTTGTTCGGAGTTTAATAAAGTTTTCTCCCGATAACAATCAATCTTAACTCTTAAATTATCCCAAACGAGATAACAATGAGGCGGATATTTTCGGGTTCTATTATCAAAGGCGGCCAATTAGAGGAAACAGAAAAGGAGATAACAAGAAGGATTACGCAGAAAGAATGCATGAATTGCACCACACAACAAACGTACATCGAAGATATTCAGCGCACGCCAATCTACTAACCACTCTCCACAAGCGAAGTCCCTCGCCTGTTTAGTCGAGAGAAACTAGAATATAGTGATGGCAAAAGTGATAAATAAAAAGTTATCGCTTTGCAAATTGGACAAGATTCAATTTAGACTTCATTCAGCTCCTCTTTATTGGGACTGAATGGTGAGGCTTGATGCTTGACCATTGTCTTTAGCTCCTACCCTCCAACCACACTACAGAGGCAGAGCTCAATTCAACCTAGTCAATTCGCAAAGACCCGCCTCTCAGAACTATACTGTAAATAAAAGAATGTGTGGTGGGAAAGTCAGTTATGGGACATCTAGCCAATTCGAACTACTTAAATAGTTCTAGCCGTTCAGCAGCTAGAACTATCCAGTTCGTTGATCCTACAATAAGATTTAATTTTGTAATAAAAAATTGTCCAGTTCGAAAGTTTGTGTCTTTAATATCTTAGTGAGTGTATATATATATATATATATATATATATATATATATATATATATATATATATATATATATATATAACCTTTTTCCAAATGAATAGGAGGCTCCACATGTAAAGCAGGAGGAAATTTGGCATGAACCTGGGGAGAATGGGGTTAGAATCGACCTTATAAAGGCTGGAGGTCACTTTCCTGTTGGCCGAATAGCTAGTTTGTTTATAAAATGTTTAAGAGAATGTAGGATTACAATGAAATGGTCCAAAGCTTCCGTTATATTCCTTCAAAATAGCGACAAGGAAGAATTAAAGAACTACTGGCTAACCCGCCCATTACCCACAACATATGTACAAATTCCATATAAAAGTCATAACCCACTGATTAACCCCAAAACATTAACTGAAATGACTACCAAAACAAGCCGCTTCCAGAATCAACTATAGTATTTATTATTATCTGCTTAGCGTTCAATAGTTATTGCAGCGAACGACTGAATCAGAAATACCTTTCTCCATGTAGTCCTAGAATATGAAAGAGCGTTTGAATCAGAAAACCGCTTCATTTCTAAGAACACAACAGAAATAATAAATGATCAGAACCAACATTGACGTGTTTTTTGTATATATAAGAAACAATCACAAAAATGTATGTGATTTAAAATACTTAAAATATCCGAAAGGAAAATATCACAAACAAGCCCAAGCATTTTCGTGTTTAAATCTTAAAAGGCAGAATTACAATCAGCAAAAGAATCAATCCAAGTGAAAAGAAAGAACATAGATGGATCACTGTGTAAGACCACAGCAAATCATGTAGTCTAAGAGGAAAAGGTTCGGAAAAATTTTTGAGGGGTAGGGAGAGTTAAGAGGTCGGTGGCTAGACACTGAAGCGATGTGTATTGTGTGTGTGATGTTGTGGTATTAGGTTCGACTGGAACAGCGGGAGGAAAAGGAGAGGGAACAAAGAGACGCGCGTTTTCGAAAACGTCGTTCATGTTGCTGTTAATTTAAAAGTGGATAGTTGTATGCTGTTCTGGTGTACATGGGGCGTAGGTGTTGTTAGATGTACCCCCAAATATTACATGTGCAGTCTAAGTGTAAGTCGTGTGGGGCTGGTTAGTCGGGTCTGGTGTGTGTGTGTGTATAGTGTCAAACGGCGGCGCAATAAAGCAGCCACTGGCCTGGAACAGAGTGCGCGCACGGCACTATTGGACTGTGCAGCCTCACGCTCCTCAATCTCGTGGCATTGCATCAAGAGAGTGGTTGGCAATGCATTGCCCTTCACGCGTGTTGGTGGGGGAGACGAAGATGGGGTGGGAACGAAAAGGTTTTGGTAGTTTGGGGGGTAGTGTGATAAGTGTTTCAGTGGGTTTGGAGGAGGCCCGGTGTGGGTGGTGGGGGCGGTAGGAGGAAGGATGGGAACAGTAGAAAGAGAGGTGTGGACTAAGGAAGGAAGGGTAGGGACAGTAGAAGGAAGGGTGGAGACTGTGGGCGACGGAGTAGGGACGGTGTGAAGGGGGTGGGACGGTGGAAATATTGGGAGGAAAGGTAGGGGTAAAGGAGGTGATTGAGGCCGGAGCTGAGGAGATAGGAGAGCAGGATAATAGACAGGGTGAGTGGTAGAAGGATTGGAAATGGATGGAGTGGTTAGGGGTAGGTGTAGGCATCGTGGTGTTGGGAAGAGCGGTGGTCGTCCGTTTTTTTTATGGTATTAGGGCGAACACCGTCTCGGGAAAGCTATCTGCCCTAGTCCGTTTGCTGAATAAAGCAGCAAACGGACTAGGACAGATAGTGAGATTGGGTGTAGTGGAAGCTTCTGAGGCAGAGGTGTTTTATTGTTGCCTCCGTAGCTCCAAGATTGCATTCGCGCGCTTTTTCAGGAGGTACGGACACCTTATGATTACACCAACGTGGCTACCATCACAGTTTATGCATTGGTGGGTGGTGTTTGTGCATTCGGTGTAAAAGTAACCTTTTACACCGTATATTGAACAGACAAGGTCAACTTTATAAGAGTTTGCCTGGTGTCCAACCCTGTAGCAACGCAAGCACTGACCTGCGTTGTTCTATTTAATGTATGTGAGAGTACCGAGTACCTTAATGCCTTGTTCCAACAGTGTGTTTGTGTGCTTGCCGTCAGGAGGTGTGTTACAGTCGCCCAGTTTTGGGTGCGGTTTTGGCGAGCCCTTAGATTGCTTCCTCACCATACTTATTTTTGAGCTCGGTGGAGATTTCTTGGGTGGTGAATTCCAGCCAGAGAAAGCTGATACATCTTATGCGTACTTAATGACGCTTGGGAATGTAGTCTGGCGGTAAGGTGTGGTGTTGTTTGTCAGCCAGAACATCTTTTGCGCTTGTGTGGAATGTCTGGGCGTCACTAAAAGACTTGAAAATCAGTGTCTGCACAGTGTGTCTTAATGTTAGGGATGGGGGGTGTCTAGTGTGCAGGAGAATCTTGGTATTTCGGGGAATGGTAAATGTGCATTGTGTGTCGGTAGTGTGATGTAGGCGTAGAGTAAAACGGGAATTTTAGCCGTCAATCTTCGCCCTTTCTAATTTTTTTTTGATAAATGAACAATAATGTTCTAGTCAGCACGGTTAGATAAGGGTAATAATAATAAAAAAATTAGAAAGGGTGAAGATTGACGGCTAAAATTCCCGTTTTATTCATTTTCCTTTGAAGTTAAACGTTAGCTTTTACAAAAGGCTTCTTGGAATTTCCTTTTTATGGGCAAGTGGATGGTTGCCTTGTCGTATATGTAACGCTCCTCAAGAGGGTTGAGGAACTCAGGGAGACTTCTCTAGAGGATTAAGGAACCTTGTTATTACCCTTACCTAACCGCATATATATATATATATATATATATATATATATATATATATATATATATATATATATATATATATATATATATATATATATATATATATATATATATATTAGTGTAGTTGGCAAGCTGCCTTTATTGAATGCAAATTTTGTTGAAGACCATTGAGTATTTTGCCTTAATTAATTTCCTTTGGCGACTTTCTCTTCTTCTAACTATCTTTTTATTCCATCATCTACAAGATGGAATAAAAAGATAATTAAAAAAAAGAGAAAGTTGCTAAAGGAAATTAATTAAGGCAAAATACACAATGGTCTTCAACAAAATTTGCATATATATATATATATATATATATATATATATATATATATATATATATATATATATATATATATATATATATATATATATATATATATATATATATATATGAACAAAAAGGAGAAAGCCATTTTGACAGGAAATGCCGCAAGGGGAGTAAGAGGTGTAGTCAACTTCCCCACGACAAGGAGCGAGTTTGGGGTCTATTATATCGTGGGATTCACCACCACCCCTTAGCCAATAAACGCAAAAAATGGGTCTGTTCGTACCAGTAGATCACCAAGATAGTGCCAAAATACGAACGCACAGCTCTAGCCACGTACCGGAACAATGTCCCATGAAATCCTCTCGAACAACCCCGAACAAAAATCCAGTATATTTATTTATCTCCCCCCCCCCTTCTCTCTAAGCTCATTTGGCACTCATTGGCACTTCCCCGTGGGCCAGTTATCGCCCAGAGAGGAAGGAGCTCGTTTGCTCTCCTTAGCGGAGGGAGATTAACGGTGGCACTGCGGCACTTTATCGGGGAACCCAAACAAAGGGCCGAGTGCCACGGTCGAGGGCCAGGGGCCGTCTGGCACTAACGGGACTACGGGCTGTGGGTAACAAAAACCGACCTCACTGTGACGAGGAACAGAGGCACAGACAGGAGAAAAGAAACGCCTTGGCAAACAGACACACATATTAATTGGCGAGCTGGGCAGGGCATAAATATATACGATTAATCTTTGTGTTATTGTGGTGGAGGTATGGGGCATCTTGTATATATATATATATATATATATATATATATATATATATATATATATATATGTGATTTTAATTATTTGCATTCAATTTAATTCTTTTTGTTTTTATGTTAAGATTTTGCAGATGCTTGCGTTATATGTGACAATATGAAAGGGAAAGAAGAGCTGGTATTGGGTGGAATGAATAGACTCTGATAGCATAAGCCATTCTAAGAACGGATACAACAAGTATAGAATGCACAAAACATGTCCAAAACACATACAATATGTATAAAACGAGTAAACGATGCCTATAATAAGCAGGAGAGACCTAAAAATGTACATGCTAAGATCGTTTGGAATATGAGTAGGCGAGTAGCATATTTACATCACCCGCCCCAGCTCTCCCTCTACAACTTGTTCAGAAAGCCTATGTTTTGTCTAGAACACTTAAAACATAGCTTGAATTGCTAAAATTTTCTTTGTATGTCGATAACAAGCCTAAAATGCTTAAAACAACATTAAAACTCCTAAAACAATTTTAGAACACCAAAAAATGGCTTGGAATTTGCAGAACCTTCTTAGAAGGCATCCATGTTTAGAGTTCTTACAATATTCTTGGGTTTTCTACAATATGCGTAAACCAAGTCTATAAAGCCTACTTATCTATAACAGCTACAACTTGTTTTAGCCCATACTACATGCATAGAAAGTTTACAGCATGTCAAGAACGCCACGATATGCTCACATACATCAATATAACATCATAGATATGATTTTATGATGAGTCAAGATTTACTCTTTTCTGATTGTTTTTTTGGCACAGCATGATTTTATGATGAGTCAAGATTTCCTCTTTTCTGATTGTTTTTGGGGGCACAGCATGATTTTATGATGAGTCAATATTTCCTCTTTTTTGATTGATTTTGGGGTACAGCATGATTTTATGGTGAGTCAAGATTTCCTTTTTTAAATTTTTTTTGAGGGGGCACAGCATGATTTTAGGATGAGTCAAGATTTTCCTCTTTCCTATTTGTTTTTGGGGCACAGCATGATTTTATGATGAGTCAAGATTTCCTCTTTTCTGATTGTTTTGGGGGCACAGCATAATTTTATGGCGAGAGGAGATTTCCTCTTTTCTGATTGTTTTTGGGCACAGCATGATTTTATGATGAGTCAAGATTTCCTCTTTTCTGATTTTTTTTTGGGCACATCATGATTTTATGATGAGTCAAGATTTTTTTTTTGGGGGGGGGCACAGAATGATTTTATGATGAGTCAATATTTCCTCTTTTGTGATTATTTTTGGGGCACATCATGATTTTATGATGAGTCAAGATTTCCTCTTTTTTAATTTATTTTTGGGCACAGCATAATTTTATGGTGTATCAATGAGTCAAGATTTTATTTTTTTATTTTGGGGGGGAGGCACAGCATGATTTTCTGATGAGTCAAGATTTCCTCTTTTCTGATTGTTCTTTTGGCCACAGCATGATTTTATGATGAGTCAATATTTCCTCTTTTCTGATATTTTTGGGGGGCACAGCATAATTTTATGATAAATCAAGATTTTGTCTCTTTTGAGTGTTTTTTGGGGGGGTGGGGAGCACAGCATTATCTTTAATGATGAGCCAAGATTTCCTCTTTTCTGAATTTTTTTTTAACGGAGAATATTTTGGGGATAGATCAGAACTTTTCACATTTATGACAATGGCTCGTTGCCACAGTATATTTCCTTTAGCAAATCAGAATGTTCTAATTTTCAATACAGCCCGTTGGTGAAGCATTTGTGTGTGTGTGTGTGGTGTGTGTGATGGGGGGTGGGAGATACTTAGGATTTAGTTAGTTTCTAGATAGTGACTTTTACACAGCATAATATTTTTCTGACTAGCCAAGATTTCGTCATTTTTAAATAGTGATTTTGTGGTGCATTCTAATTTTTCAGACGAACCAGAATTCGCACCGTTATGAGGAAGCGCCGCATTGGCGCAGGATATTTTTTAGGAGGAGTCAGGATTTGATCAGTTTTCAGTCATTGGATAGTTAGTCATGGGCCCGCAAATCACCTCCACATGAGCCTTACATTTGACTCTAATTTATCCGAGGGATGATTCCATCACTCCCTCCAAAGCAATATTTAGACCAAGATCAGGAAAAAAACGTATTAATTATAAGTTCAATTTTAATTCTTTAGCGGTATTTTAATCATAGACTTCAAATGTAAATTAGATCGTAAATTAATGTTAATCATTTCCTCTTATTTGTTTACTATGGCTCATAAATGTGGTCATGACTCACGATTCGGTATATTTGCTTCCTATCCTATTATGTTCTTTATTTTTGTTTAACGTTTTTCTTTACGATTTATTCTCGTTTCCTCTTCGAATTTTTTTATAAAGAAATGATCAGTATATTTACCTTCTGTCTAACTTCCATCTAAAACTTTTATAAAAATATTGAAAATTTAGATTTGAGAATTGGCAGCTTAGGCTTCAAACACAGCTAAGCTCTTAAAAGTACAAAAGGCTAGGCTTCCTTATCTGTCAACCTCCGTTTTCTATCATCATCATCCTCCTCCTCACTAACTATAATTTAAGAAGGGGAATTTTTTTTGAGGATTTGAATAATAATTTCATCTTAGTTTGGTTATGGCGTGTTTTTTTTATCAAAGTTATTTCTAATAATTATTTTATAACATCAACAAACAAAATGATGAAGTTCAGATATAAATATAAGTATAAATAAATAAATAAAATGGCGAAGACATTGCCTGGTTTATATATATTTTATTTTATAAAAGATGAATACGAATTAGGGTCCATAGAATTGTTCTTTTAGTATATTGTTTTTTTTTGTATTAGCTTGAAGAATTTTTCTTACATTTCTTATTTGTGTTTCTCTTTCCTTCCCTCCCTTTTTTCTTGTTGAGTAAAATATATTCTTAAGATCGCCTTTTCTATTTCCTTATTAAATGTTTTAGACATAAAAATATCTATTCTTTGCTTAATTGTCTCTTATTTCAAAAACATAAATTTATTTGTTTTCTGCGAGTTCTTTAAAACCAATTAACCGTTTTTGCCTTATTATAAAAAAGTCAAATAACAATTGCAAGGTAAATAATGATTATTGTCCATTATTGATTCGTCTGGGTTCATTTATTTTCTTGATCGATGAAAAATATTAAAAAATTAGATCTACGAAATTGAATTAATATTTTAACCTGAATTTGAAAATAGCTCAAAATATTGTTGTTTGTATTTTCATACAGACTTGTTACTTATATTATTTTCTTGATACTAGACAGAGATAACTAGATGGTTATATTAGTATCCGACAATGCAATGAACATATAATATTCACATCGCTCTAAAGTACAGGGTGTCCTAAAGACTATATACTCTTTAAAACATCATATATTTTATAATTAAAACTCTAAATCAATATTTTTTTATACCAATTGTGAATAAAGAGTACATTAGTAATTGAAGGGATCAAAATATTGAAGAGAGTTGTTTGATGAAACAATGACAAGATTATTTGAAGCATTCAGAAACTTATTTATGCACCGATGGAGGACAATTTGAGTACTACGAATAGTTAATTAAATTTTATATGCCAAAGCATCTCTATACAGCTTGTATGATCGTTTCTCAACCTTTTAATTTTGCGCCCTTGAAATATTCAGAGAAACATATAAATGATCTTATTTTAATTAATATTTTTCTATTTCATTCAAAAACTTCGAGTTCATAAGGGAACCTGCGATATATTTGTTTATGATAACTGGTTTAAACAAACAAAAAAAACTTTATTGTTTAGTTTTTTGACAAAGCAAAGAAATAACTTGAACTTATTGTATAAATTACCTGATAAACTGGTTTTCATTCACACATTTTGCATCAACCTTAACAAAAAACAGAAAAATTATATATCACTTTTAATTCAAAAGTTACAATCGATTAATCTTATTCAAGACATTATTTTGATAACCAAGAATTTTTTAAGAATAAGTTTTTTGGTGGATTATAAAATCACGAATATTGATTTAAAAATAAATATGACTAAATAAATGCATTTTACATGATTAGCCAATTAATCACTATTTCTAGTGACAGCCTTAGCCATTTCGGGCGGAACCCCCGTTATGAAACTAGGGTTTATATTGCTAATTTACCTTTTATTGGTATTTTTTTTCAATAATATGTTGATTTTGTTATTTTTAACTCTAAAACATCTAATGTTACAAAGAATACAGAACCTTTTCGTATACACCCCAATATAATTAATATTTCGCATGTATTCTTACAGAAACCTTTCAGGCTAAGTGCAATAAAGAATTTTGTACAAAAATTTGGATTTCGTTAAAAAGATCGAAACATTACATAAAAACTGACAAATAAAAACTCAGAGAAAAGAAAGAAACATTAAAAACATACAAACAAAAAAACATGATTCTGTCAGACAAAGAACATAAAGGAGAAGGGCTGATACAGCAGAGAAAAACAAAGTGAAGAAACTTAGAAAACAAACAACAAAATGACGGAGAGACAGAAATTAACAGAATTATAATGAAACATTGAGAGAGACAGAATGATGGAGATACAGGGTGAGACAGAAACAAAATGTCCGAGACAATGAAGAAATAGACAATTGAGACATATGCAAACAAAGATTGATGATAGGGAGAAATTATAAGAAACCTATTGAGAGACAGACCAAGAAACAGAGTGATTAAGAGAAAGAATAAAAAGATAATGAATGGAGAGAAAGAATCAAAGAGAAAATGGTGGAGAGATAGACCGAGAAACGGAATGAGAGAGAAAGAATGAAAGAGAAAATGGTAGAGAGACAGACAGAGAAACAGAATGATGGAAAAGTAGAGAGAATAATTAAAAAACAAAATAGTGGAAAGAGAATGAAGGTAAAATGGATATAGAAACAGAATAATGGAGAGACAGATAGAATAATAAAAAACCTTCATAGTGGAAAGAGAATGAAGGTAAATCAGACATAGAAAGAGAATAGTGGAGAGATAGAATAATAAAAACCTAGATTAGTGGATAGAGAATGAAGGTAAAACGTACATAAAAATAAAATAATGGAGAGATAGAACAATAAAAACCTAGATTAGTGGAAAGAGGATGAAGGTAAAACGAACATAGAAACAGAATAAGGGAGATAGAAAAATAAAAAACCTTCATAGTGGAAAGAGAATGAAGGTAAATCAGACATAGAAAGAGAATAGTGGAGAGATAGAATAATAAAAAAGTGGAAAGAGAAGGAAGATAAAGGGACAAAGAGACAAAATGATGGTGGCAGAATGAGGTAGACCGCGACATGGATGCGCCGCGTCTGTGGACCCTTGTTCGAACGATAGACAAATTCTTGGTTTCCATTAATGAATTCTCGTTTGCTTTTGCTTATCGGGTTTCGCGGGTCGCCTCCTCGATTCCCAATCGAGATTACCGAGACAATTACCGCACCGATCTCGGTTACCTGCCCTAAGTAACCCATCAGGAATTTTAATTACCTGCGAGGCTGCGCCGCGCTCATGTGTACAAGTATGTTGTTTTCGTACTCATGAGGTTAAATTAGAGACGTGTAGCATAGACGTGTATGTACGAGTATGGATGTGTATGTTTGTCTGTATGGACGAACAAAGTTTCAAATACGTTGTTTTAAGGCATGAGGGTGATGTACGAATTTGTTCCTGTCTTTGTTCTTGAGTCTGGTCCTTAATTATTTTTTTTTATTTGTTCCTTGATTTATATTTGTATTTGTATTTTTATTTTGTCTCTGAAATTGTTCATTTTTTTAGTTTTGTTCTAAAAATTGTTCTTGAAATTACTCCTGAGTTCGTTTATTGATTTGTTTTTGAGTTTTAATTTATTCTTTTTTGAACTTTTGTTCTTAATTTTTTTTATTTTTCGTCATTTGTTCCTGAAATTAATCTTAAGTTTTCCCTTGATTTGTTCTTGAACTTAATTTGTTAATGTATATATTTGTTGTTAAATTTCTTTAGTTTTGTTCTAAAAAATGTTCCTGAAATTAGTTCCTTGATTTGTTCTTGAATTTCAATGTGTTCTATTTTTTCTTTTTTTAACTTTGCTCTTAATTTTATTTTATTTTTACTTTATATTTGTTCTTGAGTTTTTTTGCTGAAATTACTCTTGAAATTATGTTATAGAATTTGATCTAGAACTACGAATTGTATTTATGTTTGAATCTGTTCATGAATTTGTTCTTAAATGAGTTCTTGAATTTATTTTTTTAATTTACAATGGAATTACTCTTGTATTTGTTCTTGATTTTGTCTTTGAACCTCTTCTTAAATTTGATCTTGAACTTTTTAATGATGTCGTTATTGAATTTGTTCCAGGATTTGTTTTCGAATTTCATGTTGAAATTAAGCTTAAAATTATTCCTTAATTTGTTCTCAAACGTGTTCTTAAATATCGTATTAAAATTTGTCCTTGAATTTGTTCTAAAGTTTTCTCGTGAATCGATTCCAGAATTTTGGTTCCTGTTCTTGAATGTTTTCTTGAATTTGGGGGCAAATTTGTTCACTCTAAAAGAGCCCCCTCCCCAATCCTAGCATCTGGGATGAAGGAGGTTCTCTATTAGCAGACCTAAGGGAGTAACAAGGAGTAACAAGGAAAGGAAGTACCCTAGGAGACCTTACGGTCCATTCAAAGAGGGTACCTTTGGACTAGCAATCGAGCGGGCACATTACTGCTCAATTGTTTTGCGTCCCTGAACGGCCGCTTTTCAAGACTTTGTCTAGTCTTGACTTGAACTGGTCAACAGATTCACTGTTGACAACTTCCACTGGAAGTGCGTTCCACTTACCGCAGATACTGTAGGTGAAAAAGTTTCCACACAGATTGTGGTTGTAACGCTTCAGTTCAAGTTTGAAGCCGTGATTGCGCGTTCTGTTCTCACTCAGTGTGAAAATATCCCGGTAGTCAACATTGTCGAACCCTCGAAGTATTTTGAAAACTTCTATGAGCTGCCACGCAGTCTACAGGTTTCCAGCGAGAACAGATTTAATTCCCTTAGTCTATCTTCATAACTTTTATGTCGGATAGAGGGAATCAAATGGTTGCCCTGGCTTGTACGCGTTCCAACCTTGCGATATCCTTTCGAAACGAAGGACTCCAAAATTGTACAGCATACTCCAGGTGCGGCCGAACGAGGGAGTTGAACAGACAAAGTACTATCTCCTTGTTACGGTATCCAAACTGGCGCTTTATGTAGCCTAAAATCCTTTGGGCTTTTTTCTCTGCCTCGATGCAATGTTTCGAGAACTTGAGGTCGCTAGTAATAGTTACACCAAAGTCCTTCTCAGTGTCACAAGATTCAAGAGCAGTGCCCTTAAGGATATACTGAGATTGGGAGTTTATGTGGCCGATATGCATTACTTTGCATTTGTTCACGTTAAAAGGCATTTGCCACGTGTCCGACCACTCCCCAATCTTCACAAGATCTTCCTGCAGGCGGACAGAATTTCCCTCCTTTGCAACGTTCATACCAATCTTGGTATCGTCGGCAAATTTGGAAATCTTGGCAACCATGTCACCGTCCATGTCGTTGACGTAGATGATGAATAGTAGTGGTCCCAGGAAAGAACTTTGAGGCACCCGGCTATTAACGGGCACCCACTTAGAAGCCTGTCCATTCGCCACCACCCGTTGCCGTCTGCCAATTAGCCAGTTTTCGATCCAGCCGGCTACTTTTCCGTCTATGCCCATCGCTCGCACTTTCTGGAGAAGGCGGCGGTGTGGTACTTTATCAAAGGCTTTCTGAAAGTCTTAGTACACCACATCCACCGCCTTGTCCCGATCGTGCTCACTGAACACGAAGTGGAAGAATTCCACAAGGTTCGTCAGGCATGACCGTTGCCTTCGGAAGCCGTGCTGGGAACTCCTCAGTAGCAGGTTTAACTCTAAATACGACGTCATTTTGTCCACTATCATGCTTTCCATGAGTTTATCGAGTATCGAAGTCAGACTGATAGGTCGGTAGTTTGACGGCTGGCTTCGGTCTCCTTTCTTGAAGATAGGAGTCACCTCCGCTTCACGCCAGTCTCTAGGAACGCATTCGGTCCGGATTGACATGTTGAAGATTGCGCTCAGGTGTCGTGACACTTGATCGCGCACTTCTTTCAACACTTTAGGTAGAAACCCATCTTGGCCAGGTGACTTGTTCGTCATTAGGTCACTGATCTTCTTGTTTACTTCCCCTTCGGTGAAGTCCATATCGTCCAACTTTTTCCCCGAGTAGGAATCCATTGGCTAAGGGATGGGACCACACTCTTCAGTAAACACTAAAGAGAAGTAGTCGTTGAGGAGGTTAGCATTTTCTGCATCTAAGTGCTTTAATGCCCCCTCCTCATTTCTCAAAGGGCCACTCGTTCGACGGATTGGTTTACGGTTGTTCACATATCCAAAAAACTCCTTGGGATTCTCTTTACAGAGTCTCGCCACCCGGAGTTCCTCAGACCGCTTAGCCGCGCTTATGCTGGACTTCACTCTCCTGGCTAGCCTCCGGTATTCGTCAAGGTCGCCCGAGGTCTTTGATTGCTGGTACACAGTTCTCTTCTCCCTAAGCAGTTGGCCGATTTCTCGATTAAACCACTTTGGTTGAACAGAAGACCGACGGGGACATTTCAGAGAAATGAAACGTGATTGAAGACTCATGAACCTATTTTTGAAACTGTTCCACGAGTCTTCAACAACATCGCACACTTCTAGCCTTGCGTCAGTCAGTCCAGTACAAAGACCTGCAAAGTCTGCTCTTTTCAAGTCGAGTTTCCTCGATTTACTAGTTGCAGGCCCTGCCTTCGGGACTTTGACTACAAATCTAATTAGTCGGTGGTCACTGCCACCGACCTCTTCACCAACAGAGAGGTCCTCAACGATGTCATCCTCAGAGGTGAAAATCGAGTCGAGGATATTGTCTCCTCTCGTTGGCTCTCTCACCCATTGAGTCAGGAACTCGTTGTTCGCGAACTCCAGGAGTAGTGCGTTCTCGTCACAGGGTTCTATGGTTTCTCAGTCAACTTGTGTGTTGAAATCCCCCATGACAATACACACTCTGTCTTCGACAAGTTCTCCTAGTAGCTGGTACAGATCTCTGTCCTTTTCAACGAGTTGGGCAGGATGTCTATAAAGCACCAGGGTCCTGTATTTGGCAGGACCTATCTCTAGGTCAACACCTAGTAGTTCATGGTCGGATACGATGTTGCAATCCGTCAGTGGGCGGCGCCTCTTCTAGGCATCGAATCTGAGCTGCGTTAAGGGCTTCAAGTTTCTCCAACTTTCTTTCAAGGACCTTAGCTCTCTCCTCTGAGGCTCTATAGAGGTCTTTTAATTTCTCCACCTCTCGCGTCAATATGCAAGTAGTGCAGATACTTTCAGGGCTGCATTTTGAGTAGCAGCCCTCCGGAAAATCAACGCACCACTTTTCTAACTGGCATGTTGCACAGTTGTGTTTTAGACGAACTGGTCCTTTTTTGCCTGTCATTTTGAGCGCTTTCTCTCTCTCTGAAAACTTGTGACCAATCAATGATAAAAAAGAGAAGTTGGTGAGTTCTCCCCGCGTGAGTCGCTCCCGCCTATCCATCGGAGAGGTTTCGGATCTTTCAGAAGGCACGCTCCATGTACTGCTGTTCGTCCGACCGAGTCGTCAAACCTCGGCGTGCCGTGGCTCCCAATCAAGTAGTACTGACGGTCCCCGAAGAGGCCATCGATTTGTCACCAGGTGAACAACAACAAAGCACGCCCCTCACTAAACTCCTACTAGTTCCCTTAACAACGGCGAGGATCTCGGAGTAGCGTTCAATGGATATCCCGCCACACCAAGGAACTCGACCCAAGGCTTTTTATTGGCCTGGCAACCAACCTGGGAACAAAGGGCCGTCACCTCGGACCAATGCTACCATAAGCACCCGTCAACGGGCACTGGGAACGATCAATAATTACGCGCCAGGGAAGGGGTTAACGGGGCACTACCCTCATCCCATTCATCGTGCCCCAACACCTAGGACACCTCTAGTCCTAGTCTCTCGCAACCAGTGAGCGTCGATTGGCGTTGTTTATAGAGGTTCCAAAGCCTCTCTTCTGACGCATGAGGTAGCTGCCAGGTCCTTATAGGTAGATAGAGGAAGAAAGGGAAAGAGTGACATGATAGGAGTAAGCTTTTTTTTCTTTTTTCTTTTTCTATGAGTGGGAGATAGGATAAAAGTAAAAAAAGGAGAGGGATAGAGTAGAAAAAGGAAGGAATGACGCACTTAGTCTGGAACCTAATTTCCGACCAAATGGACAAGGAAAGCCCTACCAGGGGTACCCAGAAGAGGTACCCCCGCCGACATAGCTCGAAAAGTCCAAGGTCCACACAAGCTCTCCTCCCGCGACAAGGGGGCGTCACCTCTCCCTCTACTTTCGTTATGAAGAAAGTAGAGGGAAGAGTAGTTGCTGGATGGGATCACCCTTTTAGTCGGACTTAGCAGTGACTACCATAAGCTGCCGTGACATTAAACTCTAGGACACCACGAGACAGGTAGCAGATAGTGTGAATGAGTAATAATAATAATAATAATAATGATAAATACTACTACTACTAATAATAATATTAATAATGAAGATAAATAATAAAATATAATAATGCTAATTAATAATAATAATGATAATACTAATAGTATAATAATTATAATAATAGTAATAATAATTAACAATAGAAATTATAATAATTAATAAGAATTGTGATAATAATAATGAACTTTTCCTTCTCTTTTCTTGCCCTCTTCAGTTGAGTGCCCAGATGCAGTGCCAATGTGGGCATTATTCTGGTGCCACATCCCAACGGCGCTCTCACGTGGGGGGAGGGGGATAACAAGCCCCCCTCCCAACCACCCGTACCCCTCCCACTTATTTGAGGGGGATGTCTGACCCATTGCATCTCGGTGCTGGGTTCGAATCTGCGTCTCGGATACAGGGTGTCCTAAAATGGCGCTTTTCAGGTCGTGGCACTGAATTATTGACCCCAAAGTAGAGGTTCGGGGAAGGATCCGGCCGCAGATTACAGGGTGCTCGCACGAATTCGGCCGACCGGCCAATTTAGAATATCCGACCTAGGAAAGACCACTATTTATGTGCGTATACGGTATGTACGTGCGCGCACATGGGTGTATATTTATGTGAAGGTGTGTATGTGTGTAGGTGTGTGTATATGGTTTGTATAAATGTGTATGTATTTGTGTACGGGTATGGGTATTTTAGAGTATTTTAATGGCATGTTTATGTTTGTGCTATTATGTATACATGTATGTGTGCATGTATACGTGTCTGTATTCGTTCTTGTGCATGTTTCTGTTAATGTGATATGTACATATGTGGGTTTCTATATGTACCAACATGCGCTTATGCGCGGTTGAGTGTCTATGTGCTTAATTGCGCGTCTGTGTGCATGTGTTTTTCCGTGTGCGTGAATGTTCGTTACAGCGTTGCCATAATTTGCGAAATATTCGGCCAATTTTGTTATTATTGTTGTACCCTCTCTCGGCCCCACCTCAGGTCACTGGCAGCTTGAAGGCAAGTCCTACTCTAGGTCAATACCCCTCCCCCCCTCTCTCTCTCTCTCTCTCTCTCTCTCTCTCTCTCTCTCTCTCTCTCTCTCTCTCTCTCTCTCTCTCTCACCGCCGTGTGACCGATCCGTATCAAAAAAAGGCGGCCACACTCCTCCGCCGAATCGCTTAACTTGTTCGGAGGAGGAACCGCCCAAGGAAGATGGCAGTGACCCCTACGATGAACTGACCTTAAAAAAAAGAGGGCAGAAATAGGGGAGATTCTGCTGCCTCGATCTTGTTTGAAGACTAATATGGCACTATGAGGGGTCTCTCCCCCCCCCAAAAAAAAAACGAGGGAAAACCGACCCCTAAAGCGCACTACCATGAAATTGATTCAAGGTAGGGGAATTAGAAGGTTCGTTTGCCGACCTGTAACGTCTCCGCTAAGTTCTCCGAGCTGCAGACAACTATCTCAGCGAAGAAGGCTTCCGCAGCTCCTTCTAAGTAGATCTGTAGGGTATGTTCCTGTACGGAAATTTCCGTGAACTCGGAGCTAATTGGGAGTATGTGCGTCCCCTCTGCACCCCTTTCCCCTACTGAGGTAGAAGAATTCACCTACCATATCACCACGGGATGGAAACTATGCAGGTGAATGTGCAATTTATACCCGACGGGATCTCTAAACTTCCCCTTCAGGCGGTAGCAATCTAGCTGCACAAAAATACGCGGTACTCTTTTCTCTCTTTACATTCCACCGTCAGCCGGCTTCGATAAAGAGGAAGTTCCATCACATCGTAATTTCGTTGCTGAAGCCCTTTATCCTTTCGGAAATTTAAAGGGTAGACAGTCTCTGGGAGGACCACACTATTAATCCTAGGGGCCGGACCTTTGAGAAAATTGCTGAAGAGATTAAGGTCGGTCCCCTTAATGTGGAAGAATTTACATATCATTGTGTAAGAACCGATTCGTGGTGCTGCCTTGATTTATCCATGTGCTCTTCTAATTCACAGGTGGACTTTGGGCTAGTGGTAGTTGAGCACGTCCATGGTAGTAATCATTTCTCCATCTAACTATCTTTTACTGCGCCCTTGTCGCCTGATAAGCCACCTCGGTTGTGCTAAGATCGAGTGCGGTGGCAGGAATTAGAAGGAATGACTAGATTCTCTATCTGAGTCGAGTTTAGGTCGCTTGATGAGGCCATTGAGCTCTTCTCCGGCATTTTTATCGCCGCAGGCCTGGCTTCCATTCCTCGACCGTCTGGACGTTTTGTACGCCGTCCACATCACTGGTGGATGACAGAGTGTAAGAGGTCCGTTGGAGATAAGCGGTATGCCTATAAGTGCTACAAGCACCGTCTGAACGATTTAACCCTGTGTAAAATTTGACGAGGGAGGGCTAGATCTTGATTCGTTTTGAATACGTCCGTAGCTCACCCTGACAGGCATAAATCTCTTCACTCAATAGGAGAACCTTACTTGCAAAGGTGTCGAAACGTGTTAAAACTATTCAGGGGGAGTTTTCATATGACTCTCTTCCAGTTCTCTAGCAAAACGGGACCACCATCTCGGACCACATGTCAATGGCTGAATCTTTCATGACCGCTTTATTGACATTCTTCAGCCTGGATTTTAAGTGTTAGATTAGATTATGTTAAGTGTTAGATTAGCTTATTTATTGAGTAGCAGAAGTCACCGGTCTCCAGGACAACAAGGCTTCCGTAAGTTCATTCCCGCGTCGGATGCTTTGCTCAACGAGACCCTTTACAGGCATCATTTCACCACGGTGTTTGTCGATTTGGATAAGGCGTCTGATAGCGCGTGGCCATATGGTATCATGGCGTCCCTCAATTTTATGGATGCATCCCCAATTTTCTCTCTTTTCTTACAAGATATTCGATTCTGTGTACGGGTAGAGGTACCTCACTCTGAGAGGGCAATGAAAGAGGAAGGGGTTCCTCAGGAAAGTATTCTCAACGTCACTTACTGTGGCGTGAGGATCAACGGTATCATTTCTGTGCTGTCGGCGGATGCTCTCGCCACGCCCTACGTAGACAACCTCTTCATTCTCTTGTGGAGTAGTTCAGATTCCTACCCCCAGAGCGTCGGTTCCAACAAGCCCTGAAGCGCGAATTTCGTTGATTGGGGTCTTTTTTTAGTGTCTTTTTGTCCAACGTCTTATCGGGTATTTATCTTCTAGCGTTTTTCGTCCATTCCTTCCCAATGTAAATAAAATTAAACCCGTTAAATTAAAGAAGATTTATTTTCATTAAAAAGAACATACATTTATGAAACGTCTAAAATCATAAAACGATAAATCCTAGGCATTTTTAAAAAATTACAGGACATTTCAGATTTACATGAAATTAAAATGAATGAAGATTAAAGTCTACGCCTAGCAAAAAATCCCTCTTCGTAGTCATATCGTTCAACCAAATTTAACTGTGATTAATTGCTTAGTTACATCGTCATTTTGAAGAATTTTCGTAATTTTGATTTAAATGTAGTTTTTTTCTGTTACAAAGTTCTTAGGAAACGTTAAATATTCGAGTTCTGCCCATAGAAGACCTCAAAGAGGGATGGTATCCTTCTAAAGTGTCATTTTCTCAATGCCATTCCCCAATTCCATTGTAAAAGTTGGGATCTCTTATTTTAGTCGCGTGCAGTGACGGCTCGTAGGTCGACGGTCGGATGGTAACCGTTTTAACTTTCCAATGTGTGTTTTGACAATAACATCGTAACTATTCGGCCGATTCTGACAAAATTTTAAACTCATATGTTGTTTTACATTCTCTTTCGAAGGATATAATTGTAAAGGTGCTTCCAAGGTTAGTCCAAGAATTATTTGGCCATAACATCGTGACTGTTCGGTATATTCTAACGAAATTTGAAACCCCTATGTTGTTTTACATTTTCTTTCCAATTATATAATTGCCAAGCTTCTCCCAAGGTTAGTCCGGGAATTATTAAAATAAAACTAACTATGGGTCGGATTGCCTCCCTTGTTCAAAGTTTTGAAGGTCGAAAGGTTATATGGTCATAGGTCAGAATAATTGAGAGCACGCGACTTAGGTCTGTTGACCTTTTTCCATACCAAAGTGATATTTCAAAAGCCTTAAATACTTTAAATCAAAGTCACTTATACCCCCCCCCCCCCCCCGGAATTCATCATCTGTGAGTTCTTCATAAGCTTCTCTATCACTCACAGGAGCGAAGGGCAAAACCTAAGAGACTACTTTTAGGCAGAATTCCGAATTGGTATTCTATTTTTCCCAAGCTAACAATTTTCCGATATATTAATTTTGTTTTTTTTAGGAAATTGTCTCTAATAGACCCCTCGGGGAGGAGGGGGCACAATGCCTTATGAATGCTTATTTCAAATAAATCCTCACTTTGATTTACTAATGGTTGTACAATTTATGGTTGTATGCATAGTCGTTGACAAGTTTCTTTTGACATATTTCTGGTAACTGCGGAAATCTGCCTTTTCCGAATAGCAACGGATACTAAAGAGCCGAGTCCATTGATCGGACGAAATTTGGGATCTTCTATCACAAAAAATGCGAAGCAAAGTCCTTTAAAGTTCTGTCAGTTGTAAATATTAAAATAGGGTCCACATCTAGTTAACCAGAATTAAATCTTAACAAGGTCAACAGACTTAAGTCGCGTCCTTTCAATTATTCTGACTTATGACCTTTAAAACTTTCAATAATTCCCGGACTAACCTTGAGAGAACCTTGGTAATTATAACATTCGAAAGAGAATGTAAAACAACATAAGGGTTTCAAATTCCGTTAGAATCGGCTGAATAGTTACGATGTTATTGACAAATAATTCCCGAACTAACCTTATGAGGACCTTAGCAATTATATCATTAGAAGGAAAATGTAAAACAACATAAGGGTTTCAAATTTCGTTAGAATCGGTTGAGTAGTTACGATGTTATTGCCACAAAACTCATTGTAAAGTAAAACGGTTACCACTCGACCGCCGACCTACAGAACAACATAGTAACCAAAAGAGTCGCCTGCACGAGACTAGAAACCTCCAACCTCAGCCCCCCCAGTCTCCCACTCCCCAATTCGAGCATTAACCCCCCCCCTTCCCCCACTCCCCATTTCTAGGCTCCTAAACCTTCACCCCCACCCTCTAACCTCCAAATCCACGACTTTCAACTCCCTGAACCTTCAACTTCACAACAACCAGAGCCTGCCAACCGCAATTTCTAGCTTCCTAGCCTCCACACTATCCCCCCAACCTCCAAATCCACCACCTTCACCTCTCCCAACTTCCAACACGCCCCCCCTTCCCTATTAAATGAGCAAAGTTCTTCTATTAAGACAAACTGGCAGCCAGACATTAAACAACGACACCATTAACATTTTTTGAATGGGGGAAGGATGTATATTACCCCCCTCCTTAATCGGCAATTCTGAAAAGTTATGAAAGGACGAGTACTATTGTACTCGAAAGTACTTTGAGCGCAATTTACCCAAGTTCTCCCAGATTTGTGTACGTGACCAACGCCCCTGTCATCTACACAACCTTCCAAGTGTGCCTGAACGTATTTTTGCATGTACATATGTATGGAGTACTCTTCTTTGATGAGTACTAATATTAGGTACATCGAATGTGAAGAAAAATGTCAAAAAAGTAAATAAATGGTATTTTTTAAGTCGCTCCACAGCATTCAATGGTAAGGGCAAATATGTATATGTACAAAAGTACTCCTTTAACTACTCCTTGGTGAAACATAGAGTGAATGTATCGGTAAAGTGCAGTGGGGAGGGCAGTGTGAGCCACCGCTGCACTTTTTTCTTCTTGATATTTGAAGCGCAATAGCAACGAGGCCGCGCCAGGCAGTGGAAGGAGAGATCTGTAAAGTGGCGAGGGCAGACGCCACTTTCCTTACAGATGGTGTGGCAGGAGCATTATACCCCTGCCGCACCATCTACCCCTTCTACGGGGTATAGGAGGGGGGGGATATTTAAAAGAGAAGCAAAGGAGAGACCTGAGAGAGAGGGCCAGTTTCTATTAGAGCAGTGGGGTCAGGAGGGCACGGGGTTTCTCGAGGTACCTGGTGTAGCAGTGTAACCCCCTCACGGGAATATTAATGGGCAGTATAGGGTATTATGAAGTATTGATATTATGGAGTTTGAGTAATATGGGGTATAGGTAATATGGAACATGGGTATTAGTGGGTATGAGTATTATTGTTATTGGGCACGGGTATTATTATTGGGCGTTGTTGTTATTATTGGGTATTAGACTTCTTCTGGGATTATGAGTATTTGGTGGTAAAGTAGAGTACGGGTATTATTGGATGTTATGGGGTATGCATAGTATTGGTTAGGAGTTGGGTATTAGTGGCTATAGGAAGGGTATGTATTATTGGGTATTAGGGCGTATGAGTATTATTAGCTTATATGGATATGGGTATTATTAGAACGTTTCGAAAGTTGAGGTGAACCTCTTTTCCTCTGGTGAGGCCAATTTAAAATGTGCCAATTTCGCTACATCAAATTGGCAGCTCAATTTGGCTTCCTAAAGACGCACAGTCCATAGTCATTGGGGTCTCATTCGGGGCCCTATTGGTCATATTTGCGTCAGTTATTTGAATTTATTATTATTATTGTGTTTAAATGTGGGGTAGGGAGCTAGACTGAATATAGAAAGGGGGACGCTATTGGAGGCTGTCGGGGGAGGGAAAGACGCAACTCTCTCGAAAACACCCCTCCTCACCTAATTAAAGGCCCCTCCTCACTGAGGCGGAACCTCTCTCTCGCACACACACAAGCTCACATGTACACACAAGCAAAAAACCCATATACACACAAACACGTTTAAGTACACACACACACAGACACACTCAAGTACACAAACATACACACGCACACGCACACACACGCACATCCTCTTTTTTATCTCCTCCCCCCCTCTATGTCTGGTCTGAAGCAATAAGCTCCCGAAGCCTTCCCGGAGCTACTTGCCTCCCATTCTTATACAAAGGATTGCGAGAGAGCAGCAGTTTATGTAAAGGGGAAGAGTCGGGGGGGGGGGGGAATGCAGTCTCCATTTTTACAGCCAGGGGGGGGAGAAGTTATTCAGCTGAACCTCCAGGGTGGTTGCTCTTAGTCTCCCCCCCCCCCCCCAATCCGGACTCAAGCCTCTTTGATCGATCCTCCTTCGCAACAGGTTATTCTAAGTCAAGATTTATCTACCTATCTACCTACATAATTGTCTACTTACATGTATGTCTACCTACCAACCTACCAATCCGTCACGTGGTGTGATTAAACAGGGTAGGGAAATGTTGTAGGAATTGTTAAACTAAATTACAGCAGCTTCAACCTACCATGAGTTTAGTCAGGGCACGTGCCTGTCCCGAGCTATCTGCCTCCTTTACCTATATATTTATCTACTCACCAATATCTGTATTTATCGTAAGTTTGTTCTTTTGTTCCGAATCCCATATAGACGAGGGCTGGATGCGCGCGGGAGCCCACTTCCCTTCCAAATGACCCCCAGGCTGTGGCTCTGCCTCCCCACTAGACTTCAAAGACTGAATAAATTTAATGACCCAACTTACAGTGCAACAACTGGGCTTCTCTGACTTCTCAACTTTTCTTTTTTTTGTCGGGGGGTGGGGAGGGAGACTCGAGGGGATTCGAATTTCAAAAGGGGGAGAAGGAGAACTCCTTTCTCCACCTCGTAGCAGTGCTAAATTCGTACATTAAGGTGCCATAGAGGAACTTCAGTGTCCGGTTGACTTTATTGGTTCGTCTAAAATGCCACCCATTCTCTTCAGTTCATTTATTTCTCATCCTTTTGAGTTAAGCGACTGTTGCTTCAGCGATCCTCGGCCATTTTCGGTGATTACAATGCCACGAATATCATTCGATCGTTATTTTCAACACAGTTTTCAATGTTGCAGTGTCCTTATACTTGTGTATGTTTGTCTGAACTGATGTGTATGGCTGTTGTATGCTCATTTGCCGCCATATTTCACCATAAGTGTTCCCGGTGTCTCGAAATCAAACACCTCGCCTTCGCATGTCTTCATTATGTTCCTTCATTTTTTCCATTGCCAGGAGACGTGGAAACAAGGCCAACAGACCTAAGTCACGCGCTCTCAATTATTCTTATTTATGACCTTATGACCTTATGACCTTTCAAACTTCAACAAGCGGGGCAATCAGACCCATATATAATTTTCTTTTAATAATTCCCGAACTAACCTTGGGACGACCTTGGAGGGATTTTAAACAGAAAAA